>JAVIWB010002900.1:0-375556 GCA_031893035.1 Dermolepida albohirtum
AATTTTATCAAAAAATTTATATTGTTCAAACAAATTATTTAAGAGCCTCTGAGGAAATGCCTTCGAATATTCTTCAAATTTACTTTCTGTTAATAAATCAAAAAAAGCAAGTTTTTCTAAATCAATAAATCTAATTTCAATTTGACTAATAAACGTATCTAGAATTTCGAAAAATAATTTTCTATAATTTTGTTTAGTATCTGGAACGTCATCAATTCTACGCCTTTTATGTGCAACAGATTCGTCTGACATCGAATTTTCGTATACAGTACTGAAATATGTATCACACTCCCGAAATTCTCTAAACTTATCAAGCAAAAAACGTAATTATTATTATTATTATTGAAATTTCTGTTAGACTTACCGTGTATTGTAAGAGATTTTGATAAACCAGGGTTTGGTCTTGGAAGGTTTTTGACATATAATTGATCTTCTACCGATAGAACAACGAACGTATTTCTTATTAAAAAATCTACAATGTCTTGTGTATTTCTTACATTTTCTAAATCCATATTCACAATTTTTAAATCACTGAAAATATCACTAAACAAATATTAAAATCTTTAACCTAACTTTGTTATTCCCCCAACTGCTGTAATTTGCGATTCGGGCCGAGAATGTCAGCCTCGAGTATATTCGGTAGTTCGGCGATTGTGATTCGATGAGAGGCTCAGTTCAAATTGGCTTCAGGCTAAATAATACATACATACATTGATATCTAAACAATATCTACTTGAAACAATAAAAATACTCCTGTTAAAACTTAAAACATATTATTTGCGTGGAGGAAATATTGAGAAACTGTACAAGAAGAATGTAAACCTTTAGACATCTTTATATCATTAAATAAATACTTAATTTATCCTATTAATAATGCTTTCTATATTATTAAAAAATTCAAAAATCTCACAATAAAGTTAGAAAAATCTATTAACTTTTTGAATATTTTTTCTTCTTTGTTATCTTAAATATGTAGCTAATACTTTACTGTAATTTCCATAGAAATTGAGAATTTTTTTGACTGCTGTAGTGCGTTATAAATTTTCAATGAGAGGCAATGAGTGGCCGGGCCTCAAATATTCGTGTTTAGTAGGGATATACATAGATCAAGCATGAAGTTGGTCGGGGCAAGTATACGCGCTCGTACATTCGCACGGAATTAAAATGAAATGATAAATTTGTACTTTGCTTGTAATGCCGGTTTATTTAAAACTATTTTCTTATTGTTTATAAGATAAATTCTGAATAAAAGATGATAATTAATTTATAAAGAATTTTAAAAGTATACATATTATTCTTGTTATAATTCCAAGATTTAGATGGTGAGGCACTGCCTCACCTGCCTCACCTGACCAGCCGCCACTGCTACCAATAGCTGATAACCAATATTATGTGGATATTATTCGTGAACTTTTTGAAGCAATAATAGATAAGCGACGGGGAGATTGAGTACAGACGTTTCTTTTCATCGGAATAATATTCTAGTTCACAAGAGTAGTGGTTCAGTTGCTGCTATTTACAGGGCTACTTTCGAAAATTTTGAGCAGTTTTTTACTCTTCAGATACGGTCTGCAGTGATTAATTCTTATTCTACAAGTTGAAGAGATAGTTAACGTATTCCTTGCAGTAGAAAAGTGGTTGGCAGAAAAAGAAAAGAATTTTTTAAATTGATTGATTGAAATCTTCTCGTAATAGTTTATGTAATAAACATCTTATAATATGAATTGCTAGTCATTAATATTACTGTATAGCAATGGGGCATTTGAGAGCTTGTTACTTATAAATGAATCGTGTCTTTCTTATTTTCTTTAACGATACCAAAAGTTGAGTATAATATAAACTAATAGAAGCAGAAGTAAATGTAATAAGCAGTTCATTCAAATATACAGTTAAAACTGTACTTGGAAAGTTAAGAGTAAATTATTCGTGCTGGTAATTCCTTCTCTTATTTACTTAACAGGAATGTTTCATAGTTTATTTTAGTTTTAGAAAATACTGGATATACTAGGAATTTTCGACTATAAAAATTAATTAAATGTACGTATATTTCTATTTTCGTCTTTTTAAATATATTCTAGTTAATAAGAAACTGAAAAAAAAAACAAACGAAGTATTTAAATGTCTCCGACAAAATAATTAACGAAGTTAAACAAACGACCGTTTATATACGTATAATAAAAAGGAAATGATGATTAACTCGAGAAAACCATTTTCCCTTTTAACGTATAGAAATACACAGTAATGCACTTAAACATTTAGAAGTTACACAAAAAAGTGATATCCAGCACTTATTCGATACTCGATATCTGTCGATTTTGTCAGTTATCAAGTTTCCGACGAAAATGTATTTAATGTAAGGTATATTGCGATTCCTTTTAAAACCGTGTAGATTATCCATACTTCTTTTGCTTCCTGCAAAATGCAGAATTTCAATAAATGAAGTGACCATGAAAGGGAATTTAAATTAGTACGTCTTTGGATTTGGTCGAATCTGAAAAGAGTTTATCCATTTTATTCATTAAAGAACTCCAAAATTAAAGTACGAAAAAATGAAAATAAAAATTTTATTAATTACGTAATAGTAAATGTATAACTAATAAAAGACAATGAACAATAAAATGTGAAATAAAATAATTACACAATAATAATAATAATAATAATAATAACTATTGCTACATTATTTATAGATTACAAAATAAGTTTCCTATCTTTTCTTCGGCAAATTTTTTTAAGCTATCGGGTTTTTCAATAAGAACATAACAATATTGTATTTATATAAAACAGAATAATTGAAATACTGAGCTGAAATTGATTCCAGGTGCAGTACATATGTTACATTTAACTATGGAATTTGATCTTGTTCATATGACTACTGCGAGTATGTTTGCAGCGATTGATTCTTAGGAGCCAATTTTCCACCACTCGCGTTCGACATTGTTCCTGATCTTCTCTAACGTTATTGGCTTGTTGGCATAAACCAACGACTTAACGTAACCCGACCGGGACATTTCTCGGGATTACATGCCTAAAAAAGTTTTCCTTCAATAGATCAATTGTTTGGCGAACTGTGTGGCATGTGGCACCATCTTGTTGGAACGACATATCACTGAATTCAAGTCCATCCAATTCTGGCCAAAAATAGTCTTCCAATATAGCACGAGAGCGAACTCCATTGACAAAAAAAAATATGGTCCAATCACAACGTCGGCATGAAATCCACACCACATGGTCATTTTTTAATTTTGTAGTATGGTGAATCTCTTGAAGTACATGTGGGTTCGTTGCTGTCCAATAA
Organism: Dermolepida albohirtum; assembly: GCA_031893035.1. Classification (NCBI taxonomy): domain Eukaryota; kingdom Metazoa; phylum Arthropoda; class Insecta; order Coleoptera; family Scarabaeidae; genus Dermolepida; species Dermolepida albohirtum. The sequence continues at coordinate 3,296 of JAVIWB010002900.1, forward strand.
TGCATATTTTGCTTGTTGACAAAGCCATTAAGCTAAAAATGAGCTTCATCACTGAAGATGATTATTCGATTAAATTTAGCGTTTTCTTCAAATTTTAGCAGAGTTCAATCGTAGAAGTTTAGGTACTTCAAATGATCAAAAAACTTCAGTTATTGAATTAATTTAATCTCGTAAGAGTGTAAGTCAAGATCTTCATACAAAATTCGCTATAATGTGGTTTGACAGATTCCCAGTTCTTGTGAATGGTGTGAAATGGACCGATTTGGCTCATTTTGAACCGAAGCACCTACGACTGCAATATTTTCGGTACTTCGACCGGTGCGTTGTCTCACTGGCACAGGAACATTCAATAGTGAATATTTTGACTCGAATTTATCCACTCTAGCACGCACAGTCTATCTGGTGGGACGATTATAACGACCGAAAATTGGAGAAAGCGCCAATAAAGTTGCGACCGCCGATACAGAATTGCGGTAGTAATTTTTAATAATTTCGAAACGTTGCTCGTTCGTGAACTTCACCATGATTAAAATGTTAACCTTGATTAGCGTTTTGAAGTTGATAGATCATAAAAAACGTTCATGGGTGCGCTCGTATTAAAAGACAAAATTGTTATGTCCCTATAAGAAAACCCGATATAAGTACTTGAAATATTTGAAGAAAACGTGTCAAATGTCCTTTAAACAGGACGTATTGGTGGATCTATTTTTGGTGGCATATAAGTTTGTATTGTAAAGTAAGAATTATCTAGTTTTAATTTAAGCGTTTTAATATATCTTCTGTACCATAACGGTAAACATTATAGGAATGCAGGAATCCCTTTTACTGAATGTACAAGGACGTTCCGAAATTATGCGTTTCACATAATACGAGATTGAGCTGAAAACCCAGCATTCTCATCTGCCAAATATCAGATCGCTGCCATAGCTTCGTTGTGACGGCTGTTTAATTAATCGTCTCGAAATTTTTGACGAGACGGATTGCGTTGAAATTCGTTCTGTCATTAAATAGTTTTTTTTTATCAGTAACAAATATTCATAATGAGGTGAAGAATGATTTAAAGAACCCAGTTCCTTCATTTTCCATTGTTGATAAATGGGTTTGTGAGTTCATATGTGGTTGTACAACCATTCAAAACGACCACGTAGTGACCGTCCTAAATCTACTATGGAAATTGCTGAAGAAATGCATACTGTGATGTTAGGTGACTGTTGATTGAAGACGCTTATGATAGCAGAGGCTGTGAATATTTCTAAAGAACACGCGATAAAAATTTTGACTAATGAGTTGGTTATTAAGGTGTTAACTGTGGGGTGGGTGTTGCAACTGTTTAGTATTGATTAAAAATTGGTGCGATGCAAATTTCTCGTGAGCATTGTCAGCGTTTTCGAAAGAAAAAAGTTTTATACGCTAATTAGTTACTACAAACAAGATTCATCATTTTCCACCAAGACAATAGATGTCTGCATGTAAGTGTTGCTTCTATGGTAAAATTGAACGAATTGATTTGTTGTCTCACACGTCTTATTTGCTGAATTTATTACCGTTGGATTACTAACTTTTCTATGCCTAAAAAATATATATATGTATATCTTGGGAACTGCTAATCTATATCAATATATAATTAAATTAATATATAAAATATATTCTCATGTTCTCCAAAACATATTTATAAACCTAATTTTAAAATCACAAAATAATATTCTCAAAGAAAGAAGTAAATATGTTACTTCAACATGGATATAATATCTAAGTGCAACGTAATTGTTAAAATTTGCTTTTTGAAATTGTCTCCGGAAACAAATAATAGTTATACGTTGTGCATCTGCACTTCATTTTTTGTGCACATGAATATTATGCAATTCCGGTTCGCCCCGAGGAATGTATGTAATAACAAGAATTGTCTTTCTTCAGGCAAGAGAAGAACTCTGCTTCAGGAGAAGCTATTCAGCGAAGTAACGGAACAGATTATGCAAGAAAGCAAGGAGCCGCCTCCCATAGAAAAATATTGCTCTACGTACGACGTAACCTTTCAGATTCCGGGCTTTCGACCGAAAAAGAAAACTTACGGAGATAATCCAGAGGTAATGTAATATACACGTGTGGGAATAGCGTTTTGCGGTTTCAGGTGTTTGGCTTGTGTTTTTTCTCTCGGTTAACTTCTAGAAAAATCTAAGAATGTTGCTCGATGTTTTTTCGTATCTTCCGTAATATCCAGCAAGCAACAAAATAGGAGAAACGCCTTTTTTTGTAGTAGATAGTACAGTAATTATATAAAGATTACTATCTTTAAGTCAGTATCTAAAAGAAAATACATTTTTTATTTTCGTTCTTGTCTATAATTTTACTATATTTTTACAGATTTTTAAGAAATATTTTAGAAATTATTGGCTATAATATAAAAGAATAAAAAATAATTTTTTTATATATCTTCTATGGCAAAGGCACAAAGTTAACTCGTAATTATTACTTTTGAAAATTAGTTATTTATTGGTGTACTATAAACAATAATTGAAAAGATAAGTAAAATATAAAAGCTATGTAAACATAACGAAGTTAGTTAAATACTACGAGGTGTGTTCATATGTAATCAGTCCTATTTGGATGCGTTTCCAAAAATTGTTGTAGACAAATACTGGCTGACGTTTGTTAAAATATGCATGGCAATCGTTTTTCTATTTTAATGTTTTGACAAAAGCGCATAATCCAATTTTTCACGAATTAAGGTATCAATATGAATGAAATTTTTATGATTTCATCTACTTTCTTCTATATGGCGATCGATATCTTTCCAGAAGTCAGGTGTTTTGTTGGCCGAAAAGATGAGAGAATAAATGTTGAAAATGAATCACATTCCAAACTGTAATTTCAGTTAAAAGCAAAAGTGAAGATCAAATTAATGCTCTTACATAGTACCAAAGGTAATAGTACTTTGACAAATTAATGTGGTCATTGTAAAACTGACACCAAGTAGATTCGATGATTCTTAATCAAATCACAAGAGTAAAAATCTTTTACGAATGGCTTTTTCATTGCTCTAATGATACATGAAAGAAGATAGATTTTATTCTTAAGTTAAATTGAGGATCTACCTTACTTCCAATGTCCGAAAAAGCGAAAGCCCTGCGATAGTCTGATAATGATATATATTTTTCTGATAGAACTCTCCGATCTCTAACGATTTCGCAGCATGAAGTATGAAGTTATGCAGCTACTGCATAGTTTGTTAAAGGCTCACGCGTGTATTAAAAGTATTATAATATAAACAACACAGTCTAGATAGATAATATTGAATAAAAATATATGCAGAGACGAATTATTGTAATTAGTTCGTGAGACAATCATATTACTTGCCTGGCCACTCAACTATTTCCGATCAAAAGTATCCTCTAATTTAAACTCCTTCTCACCAATTAATCCGTTATATCGAGATTCTCTTATATTATGATTTGTATTATCATTTACTTCTTTTATTGCGTGTTAAATGCAATGCGTATTATGTTTTTATATCCGATTTTTCACTTATTAAATGTAATTCGTAAAAATTAATATCAACAAAGGAACAAAAATTAATATCAGTCCAACCTAGGATCATGCTTGCAGAAAAGCCCGATATTTCTGTCCATGCCACTGACATTCAAATTATAATTTACTGGAATTTATTACCTGGCATTTAGCAATATTTAAAGAGCTATTATTAGCAAGACACCAGTTGATTATCAGAACATTTCGTAGAGAGTTAGAGCTATCATTTCAAGCAGTGCTGTTGAATGCCTTCAGATAATATATATAATGAATAAGCCTATACATACCAAATTACGAGAAGCAGTATTGGTGGCGATGTCGTTGATAATAATTAGGTTAAAAATGAGAGGCTTAATGCTTAAACCCTGTGACACAAAAGTGACTGCATAGCAATTTGGACAAAAACAATTAAAGTAGATGTAGTGGATATGGTTGGGTAAATAACGAGAAAAAAAATGATTAAGGGTTTACTAAAACCAAAAGGCTGAAGCTTAGTGGAAATATTTCTATTTAATTGTTCGAAAGGTTTAGTGAAATCGGTGAAAATTGCCTCCACTTAGCCTTTGTCATCCAAAACATTGGGTAATATTGTATGAATACAACTAGCAACCAGTGGAGATGAAGTGTTGTTCAGTTTTACCAAGACTTGTCCTTATATTGTTCTAAACACACTAAAGCATTAACAAAATTAAGTTGGACTTTATTTCATATCCAACGTGTCCAGCCACATCTGTTGCGAGGGGGGGATAGGGGGCACTTATATGATTAAATAAGCTAGGGTAATAGTCTGCGCCCAATAGGGAATATGCATCCAATCTAATCACTTCTTTCAGGGTGATATTGAAAAACTTACGAATCGATGGGGTAAAAGTATACTTTTGCTGCAATCTTGTAACCAGTTTTTTCTAAATAAAATCCCTTATATAATTTGGATGATTAGAAAATAAATTGTAAAAATTTGATTCTAATAATAATTATTTATTTCCTCCTTTAAATGTTTTCAAACATAAAGAATATAATTTTAACAAAATATATTTAGTTCGAAGTACATATTTTGTTTTAAGGATCTCTTGTCTTCGAATTAATGTCATTTCATTTAAAAAGGATGTTTTAAGAGGCTTTTCAAAATATTCATGAAGTTCCATTTTGCAATCTTATCATACGGTTACTTAAACGGATTCAATTACCAATGTGCAAATAAAGAGTAGATGTATTAAAACACCCTTCGAGAAGCTTCTTTGTGCGAATATTTTGTAAATAAATAAATACATCTAGTGTCAAAATGTCAGGTTGACACACTAATGGTACTTATTAGTGTAAAATATAGCATTTTATCCAAGGCTAAAAGTTTGTATTGACAATTATTAAAATAAGGAAAACATATTCAGTTATATTCCTCATATAAATAAGTAAAAGGCTTACAAAATAATTACTTAATTGATTAAATGTGTTTGAACGTACTTTTGATTACCCTCAGAGGCATTTAGTTTTTAGGCAATTAAATTAATTTTCATAAACGAGACTTTACAGTAAAAATTGCTTAATAAACTGGTTGATTCATTTAAATTTTTATTTTTTAATTTTTATTCGATAACAAAGTATCTTTGACACGTTCTTTGAGGAAAGTTTACTAGTTATTGCCTCCCTAACGCTTGACGGTTGTTTGTGTAGATTTTTATTGATATTATTGGACTAAAAGTCCCAAGGATTGTCTTGTGTTTCGATTTATTTATTTTAATATGTAGTGGTGTTTCTGTATATTGAAGAGTGGATGAAAATTAAGGCGTATCTGCTTCAAGAAATTTATAATAAAGCAATTTTCCTCCTCACTTCAAGGAATTAAAAACTTCTCTTGGTATTATTAATTTGGAAGTGAATCTTGTGAACAAGCATCAGGTGCGAGAAAACTTCAGCAATCGCGATCAAAGAAAGTGTTGATTTGGTCCATAAGTTGATTGCCAATGATTGAAGCGTTACAAGAAAGTTCTTAACAGAAATATGTACTTTTTTAGTTAGGTTCTTGTTCAGGTGCCTAGAAATTCATTGATTTGTATACGAGTGTCAAGCAACTCGCTGCTGCATTGGAATTGCACAACTAACCTAAATTCAGAAAAGTTTTTTGATAAATTGATGATAGTGAATGAAACTTAGGTACATACATCATTTTGATATAAAGTATAAAATAATGCGATTAGGTTTTACCGCTTCCACGAATGTTTAAGGTTACTTCCGCCAAAAAACCGTTACGATAATTTTCTTTTTATTTATCATTTATCACGTTGGCGCATTATCACAAGTCAATATTGTGTGGATCTTATATCTTACATCGAAAGAGCATGTTATAATAAAAGAGAAAGAAGGAAAGAAAATTTAATGGTCACATTTCGCTTCACTAAGATGACACTCGAAATGGTAAGAGTTGCATGTTAATGGTTGTCGTCCGCAGCGTTTTGTCGAAATATTTGAGCAGCCATTTTTCCCAAACATGCCACACAGCAATTATTTCTATTCCCATAAGCTGAAGATAGACATACAATAGTGATACATCTCTGTGTTGCTATGGTTGTGACAGATTTTTAGAACAGTAAAAATGTCAAGGGTAACGTTCTTTTCATATAGTCCTGATATAGTCCTACGCGAATTTTACCTGTACCTTTGAACAAAAAAGAATCTTAATGGATGGTGATGTCAAACAGAGTTAAGTGCTGTTTCTCTTGTATGTCGAGATTCCTGTTGGGTTTGGTTCATAATATAACCACTTTTCGAGTTTCGCTAAGGAATTATTGTGATAATCAATTTTTCGTTGTTCGTACTACCTTTTTTAGGATCTGCTATCATTACTCTGCTAGCAATTTGTTAGAGTCCGAAAACAAATTCTGAAGAAGCTCTTCGTATGAATAACAAAATGGCGATGAACGGAGTGGTCGCACGGTAAAATCCGAACGAAGTTTATATTCAAACAAATTTGTTATTTATCGTCTCTTAATAAAAAGGAAATCCAGTAGTATAGGTACTTCTTATTTTATTTGGAAAGTTTGACAATTCGAATACTTTCGTCTGTAATAAGAACTTTTAAGATTAGAACCTACTTAAATCATTTAGTAACATGAGATATAAAAGAATAGTAAAAAATGGTATCAATATTTCAACGCAAAAATTAATGTTCTTTCTTTGTGACTTTTCTTTAGTAATATTCTTTTGTAATATTGATCGAACGACGTAATAGCAGATATGTCCGTATAGTCTGTTATATACGTTATAGTAGCTGGCATTAGTGGCATGCACAATGGAATAATTTATGGCCATGAAAAAGCCGACTTCGAAAATCCAATAATTCCGAGAATCAGTTTTCAGTATTCCTTGGCATCTCCATTTATATCTATTAATTTTTTTCTATTAGCTCATAAACTAATGAAATGTGATGGGAATTATTCGTTAGTTTCCTTGTCTACTGGCCGCGTGCACGCTTGTCGGTTTGATTTTTGCCTCCATTAATCGCCGAGGTTTCGCTAATGAGAGAGACTCATTAGTTATCCGATAGATGTCGTTAATGGAGCATGTAGGTTTGTTCTATTTATGTTACTCTCTTAATTTACCATGTAACATCTAAGACAGGCTTCTTTGGTAAAAAGTCGTGGCAATTACTACAAAGATATATGGAACTGAAGGTTAAATTATTACAATATTGGGCATTGAAAAATACTTAATCCAAAAATGTGGCAAAGTTTTAATTCTTAGACAAACTTTCAGTCTCTTAATATAAATATGCAAGAAAAGATTTTAAAGCAATTTACTATTAAAATGATAAGTTTATATTCAATTATTTCTGTACTTTGATTGAAAGTTAAAATATAGAGAGTATCCAGAAAGTTGTTCACCCTCGAATGACTGTATAGGGATGAACGTTTCTTTTGGTTCCATGTCGAAACTAATTTTTTGACCAAAGTCAAAATCGGTTTAAACTAATAATAATATAATAATACCGCTGTAATGGATCTTGAAGGTCTATGAGTTAAAATATCTTTATTTATTTGGATGTCAAAAAAGTCGTATATTTTCTGTCTTTTATTAATATAAAAAAGATCAATTAATAGTTATGGTTCTTGTTCCATGATGACCGTTTACTACCTTTTGATAAGCTTCATAATTGCTCTTTTATAAAAGGACTTATAATATTACATAAGAAAACGATAAATTAATGCGAACTTTGTAATACTTTATATCTTCATAATAATAATTGTTATTATTGTTATTATTATTACCTTCATATTTAAATGTAAATTAAATTAGGTTCTTCCTTATTGTGTATTCAGAAATCTTTTGACAATTGAGCAAGTGTTCAAAATGCCAGTTTTTTTACAATAGAATGTATATATTTGGATTGAAATCAAGTTCTTTAAGGCTTTCCTGGATTTGTTTAGAAATTACTCCAGTGGTAGAGATTCTAATTGATATAACTTTAACTTGCCTCTGATGCCATAGTTGCTGCATCTCTTCTGCTAGAGGGGTATATTTGTTGCGTTTCTCTATACGTTTCTGCTGAAGGTTATGGGTGTTAGATATGGGAAAATGAATTAGGTATGTGTTTTTACTATTTTAATGAGTTAATGTAATGTCTGGTATATTGAACGTTATCAAGTGATATGTTAAAATGCCTCTGTTCCAGTGTAATTGAACTTCCGAATTTTCTAAAACTCTTTAAGATTCATATTTATACCACGGGTCAATTGCAAACTACTAATTTGTATTTCTTTCCAAGATCTCTGGGAGAGACGTCGGAAAAAAAGTAATTGGTACTATAACTTCAATTTACTTTTCTTTAAGCATCAACTCATGTCTCCATATTAACTTAATAATGAATGGAACTAGACTAAAATTCAGGCCGAAAGACTTAAAAGCAGACAAAAGGAACAAGTTAGTAATTTTGGGCAAAATCGATTATTTCCAAAGAGTGAAAAGCATAATTTCGTATGTTGAATTTAAGGAAAGGCTGTTACCTAAAATGATTAGAGACATTAAAGGCGACATAAAATAGGTTAATAACTTTTAACCTGAATTACAAAGTAAGTGTTAGTAATTTGATAATTCCAAAATTGTACTGTGTACAAACACAAGCAAACAGGGATTAACTTACTGACTTACCTGATATCAAAATGGTTAATCAATGAATAGAAAAATTTGTCCGAAAAACGAGAAAGTCTATCAGTTGCTAATTCCATAGAATTTATTGAAAAAATTAAAGATTTTGAACTGTAAGATAGGGAAATTTTAGTATCATTAGACGTAACGATTGTTTCCTTAGGTGCCTATTTCAGAAATTTTAAAATATTTGGTGATTTGATTGAACCGGAAAAAGTAATTGGATATTCGCGATTGATAACCCTATGTATGTCTCAAAATTGTTGCCAATTCGAAGGTAAATTTTATGAAGAAAAACAAGAACAGCAATAGGTAATTGTCTTTCTCCATTTATAGCGGAACTTTTAATGAGTTATTTTGAAGTTGAACTTAAACACAACGTTAACATATTTCCAAGAGTACGGACTAGGTATGTAGATGATAATTTCAGGATTTTCGACACACGGGAGTGTAATGTAGACTATTTCGTTAAGTAATTGAAATCAAAATTCTCGATGATTAAATACACGATAGAAAAAGAAAAAAATGACAGTTTATTATTTTTAGATGCCCTAATAATTAGAAATAACAGACAAATTGATATTTTCCGAAAAGAAATCAATGTTATAAAGTTTATCGGGGCGAACTCAAATCATAGTATCCAACAAAATACGACTTTTTTCAACTCTGTCATTAATCGTTTGTTTTCCATGAACAACAGTGAGATACGAATAAAATTCAGTTTTATTAAAAACATCGTGAAATACAATGGTTTTTATTCGGAAATAATTATGAGACTAATTAGAAAAGTTTTGTTTGTCGTCTCAAAACAATAGCGACAAACAATTGATATGCTTACCGTTTCATCAAGTTATTATATAAAAAATTTAAAGAAGGTTTTTAGGGAATGCCGATTTCAAGTTACATTTCGGCCCAGAAACGCTATAGAAATAAATTATTGAGATTATGAAAAATATATAAAAAATATATTGGTCAAACTAAACACTCAATAAAAACCCGGTATAAAGAACATATTTAGTACACTAAATTTAATCGACCTGAGAAATCTAGTTAAGCGAAATACGTGTGAGGAAATAATCATAGTGCAACTGCGAATAGTCTATATTAAATCAAAAATATAAACAATTAGCGAGAATTAGATAGTTACGAGAGCATTTTTATCGTGCAAAATAAAAACCATGTGGTCAATGCGAACCGGGGTTGGATACTATACTCTGGCCTCTATGAGATTCTGGAAGACAAGACCGTTAGTCATGTCTTCTTCCCACGAAGAAAACGTAGTGAAAAAATTATAAAATATGTTTCCAGCCTGGAAGTTGAAAAGAAAATATAGATAAAGACCGTAGTAACTTAGAAGCTAAGTTTGCCCTAAGCTAGAAGTTATACTTAACATGTTCAGAAGATTATTTTTAATTTCAATTATAATTGCTTTGTTTTATACAAACATTCAGTGTGTTCTTCCCCGCATTTGACTTTTTGACCATAACTGTATACTTACCATACACACCAAAAATCGTAATTCGTATGAATGAGTTTGTTCAACAGCTTCTCACGAACTGTAGATATGCTGAACGCGGGTTGTTTTTTTTTTAGTAAAGAAATTTCTATTACCAACAGACAACTCAGTTATGTCAGACATTTAAATGTGTAAAAATGTTGTAAAATTCGCTTCAGTTGCCATGTTAAAAACATTTTACTCCTTCATTACACTGTACCCGAAAATATTTCCGTTTTAATGGAAATTTATTGTTGCGTTATTGCTATACACATTGTTAACTTAAAATATTGTGTTACGAATGTTATGCGCCAGGATATATCGTCGATAAAGGTATTACAGAAACAAGTCACGTTCACTACGGGTATTGATAATAATATACGACGCTTTATAGTAAATCAATACAAAAGGGGCAATACATTGTTTAGGGAACATAAATTATATTAAGGTCGCTTGCTCCAACAAAAAAGTAATAATTTAATTTATTTTATTCGGAAGTATTGCAGAGTTTCGGTCCGTTTTTTTTTCTTGGGGGAAGAACGAAACTGATCGATTTTATTTAATTTATTATTTATCTTATCCTTTTTTTCCTGCCTTCTCATTTTGTATTTTATACATTGTTTCAGCTATACGAAAAGTATCCCTTATACTCCTCCTTGCCGATGTCCTTTTGGCAGTACCAGTACCAGAATCGTAACGAAAGGCCCACAGATATACACGGTCTCACTGCTACGGGCGATGTGAAGCAGCCTTTTAAGCGAAATTCGTCATTCTCGAAACCACTTTCCGAAGTTTTGGATGGAGACTTACTTTAGAAAGCTCGGTTCATCGTTGAAATTTTATCGCTTCCCTAGTTGCACACTGAACGGGCTATAATAAATGTGCTTTCTTTTTATCTTTTGTTTATTATAAGCCCTGTTTTAAAATTTTGAATTCTTACGAAATGCTCATTCTGATTATCATATTCAATTTTTGACGAGAACTTTTGTTAAGAATTGGTAATAAACGGAGTCGGAAGCTTTGTTATAGACATCAAAGCGGTTCGTAAAATAATAGTTTCGAATTATAATTACGTACATTGCCGGTACGAAAAAAGTCATATTTAATATTTTGCTTTTACCAATTCGTTTCTTTAGAATTTTAAATTTTACATTTATTGAAATAGTAGTGACCTACAATTCAGGCATATACATGGTTAGATTTCATGAAGACATAATAAAGCGAAAATGCTTAAAAATAAATGGTTGAACATAGTTGAAACTTTACATACAATACATTAAAATCTAATGTTCAAAAAATTTGTGGCTTAAGTATATTATACATATTGTTAGTTGATTTAGTTAATTTAAAAGAAGGCAAAAGAACTCCTTACCATGTTAATGTTCGTACCTTGTATACATTCTTCGACAACTAAGTTGTAATTGTCAGCAGATTATTAATCACAGTGTCGCACCTGAATTCACAGTACGAGGGTAGCCGTTTATATTCGGTGAGTAGCAAACAAAAAAAAATTTTTACCATCGAAAATAGTTTCATTGTTGCTCAAAATATTCTCCTGGAAAATCAATGCGCTTTTGCATTCGTTTAAACCAATCGGAAAAGCATGGCTGCCACTGTGAAGGCGATATATCCAAAATATGAGTTTTGAATGCTTCAACTGCCTCTTCCGGTGTAGAAAACCGTTGATCACAAAGTTTATTCTTCATGTGCGGGAACAAAATGAAATCACAGGGTACTAGATCAGGGTTGTACGGCGGATGGCTCATCAATTCAATGTTTTGCCCGGTCAAATATTGAGTTGTTTGAACCGACCGGTGAGAGCTTGTATTGTCATGGTGGAGAATGATCTGTCGTTTTCGGTTTGTTTTCCTTATTTCTTCAAAAACTTTTGGCAAACAAATAGTTGTTTACCATTCGGAATGATCGTTCTATAACTCTAAAGGCACGGTTGCAACGTGACCGGTTTTTCCGAAAAAACAGGCGACCATTTGTTTTGATGTGCTTCGAGCGCGAACAACTTTTATTGGTTTTGGCTCATCTTGGAATACCCACACAGTCGACTGCTATTTACTATCGGGCCCATGCGTATAGATCCAAGATTCATCACGTGTGACGACTTTATAAATGTTCTTTGTTGTTCAATGGCGGTAGTATTTTCTGTGCATTTCTTGGCACCAATCGAGGCGAGTCCTTTTTTGAGCGGTTGTCAAATTATTTGGTACCTAAGGTGAACATTTCTTAACGGCTAAATGCTCATGAAGCATCTTATGCACGCTGGTCTTACTAATACCTAGAAATGCCTCGATCTTACGTTATGTCACATGACGGTCTTGCATTATCAATTCAGACAAAGCATTAATGTTTTCCGACACAACATTTGTGGGACGACCTTCACGAAATTCATCGTCCAAAGAACGCCGTCCAAGTTTGAATTCATTATACCAACGATATACTGTGGTTTTCAATGGTGCCTCATCACCATATAAAGAATTCAGCTCGTCAATGCATCCTTGTTGATATAATCCACGCCGAAAATTTTGAAAAGTAGTTGCACAAAAATGTTCGCGGGTTAATTTCATTTTTTTCGCTAACATAAAATTTTCAAGTTACTGTCAACAATAGAAATAGTGACAAGATAATAAAACTGTCAAGGTAAATATATTGTCAAAAAATGCCAAACTTTACGATGCAATCATCAGATCGGAAGCAACACTAATAGTGTTGCCAATTCCCGAAATATAAACGGCTACCCTTGTAATACTTACACAGAAAAAAATCCGTACACTCATCCTGCCAAAATCAAAACACACACTGTTCACAAGACACGTTGAGGTTTATAAAAAAATCTATAACAGATGTCTTGTGAACATGGTTTTGTTTTGGCGAGACGAGTGTGCAGAATTCTGTGTAATTACCAAGATGCTACACTGTAATTAATAATCTGCTGATGATGAACAATTAGTTATCTAAACATGTATATAGAGTACAAACGTTGGTGTGGTAAGATAATTGATTAGTAATTGATTAATTTAATTAACCACGCTTTCCAACAATATTTAACTCCTTTACTTGCTTCTTAAGGCAGGAGGTTGTATAATTTGATTGCGTGGTAGTTCATTGAGTACGTGGTTTTGAAAATTTAGTAGGCTACCACATACATGTCCTCAATGCAATGATTTGTCATGATATTAGTTGTATAATATTCTAATTGGTTGATTTTGTATAAGGAAGCTTGTGCTTTGGAGGTGTTTCCCCATAACAGCATTCGTACGTAGCTACTGATTGGAAGAAGGAAAACTACACAAACTGCTCCCTCAACTCAGTTTCAGTGTGATAGACAGTAGCAGTAGTTGAGCCCTAAAGATGTCCCGTACGAGTGGGTACGAAACGTCGGCAGTTATACCAGTGACGCGGTTCCAGCCCGGAAGCCCAGAAGAAGATAGTATGGACCACGACCGCGGAAGTCTACGTACCAGAAGTTTTTTACATTTAACAATGTTTGGAAAATCATTAATAAATATCATAAATAGCAATGGATTAAGATTACGTCTCTCTGGAACATCCGCAACGAGATCATTTCCTCTAATCAGATAAGATTAACTCGTAAGTAGGCATGACAATTGGTACTACAACAAAACACTTAAATCAAACGAGTTATTTCCATTTAATATTCTTTATTTTTACTTAAAATATCTGTATATCATACAACGGTTTTATATTTTGTACCACATGAATAATACTACTATAATATAGTTTTATATTACAGGTATAACATTATACTTTTATATGTTACTGCTACAGTTAGTAATTTTTTTGTAAAGTTTTTATCAAATAATGAAAAATTACTGAAATGGTAAACAAACGAACTATAAACAAAAGATTAAATGTTTTTGATTATTCCGTGATGGAGAGAAGGATTCATGTATTAAAATGTAAAATTGTGCAGCCCGTTATGTTATGGGCTTACTTGTATTGTCCATGGAAGAGTTGGTTTGACACATTTTTATTTCATTTAAATTATATTGCCTCGATTATTGTGTAATACTTTATTTGTGTTTGTACTATTGCTACTAAGTTCATAGTTTCCAAGATCTTGTTTTAGATAATTTAGAAAAAGCATATACATGAAGTGAATTTTGTGTAAAAAATGTCTCTATATTTTGTTCATATAATTAATGTATTTTCACATTTTCGGTATTAATTATTACAGATTTTTAGACAAATTTATTATAAAAATTTTACGATTTTACTCATGGAATCTAGTTCATAGTATTGAAGAAATTATTTTGCTGGATGGGTTTAGTAATAAAAATAATTTAAATGCGTTTGTCTACTCTTCGTTTGTTCAAAATTTGAGCCTTTAATTTTGGAATGACTTGTATAAATTTAATTTTCTAAAAAGTTAATATAATTTTGAAACTTACATTTCACGTTTTAATAAAATATTTCATGATGATCAGTAAGCCTATAAAATATTATATGCAAATAAAACATAAACAAATAGCCAAAGACTATGTCTTAAGTGGCATACAAAATTTAATTGTTTATAATTATTTTCAAATCAATGCCTTTTCATGTATTCTAAATGGTAAATAATATTAACGAAAATATAAGTCAGTAGTGAATTGGTTGACAAATGGTGACATTCATACTTCATTCCCAAGTGAATACTCCGCTTTACTATAACTATAATGTTCGGCAATCCATTATATCTAGAGTATACAACTTCAAGGATCTTGGAGTCTTGTTCGTCTCGCATGCTTTTCAAAGCATGTAAATAGCATAACTTCATCGTCTTCCAGAGGTCTTGGATTCCTTCTTCGTTTTTGCAGGGGTTTTAGTAGCTTGCACACTTTGAAGGTTCTTACGGTTCTCTTGTCCGGTCAAGATTGGAATATGCTTCAGTTGTGTGGTACCCGATTTACCATTACCAGCAGTTACTCCTGGAACGTGTTCAAAAGAGGTTCCTTAAATATTTATCCTACAGGATCAATGGATATTATCCTGCCTTTAGTTCGACGTATGAGGGTCTGCTTGCTAGGCACTATTTTGATTCTCTTGGTATACGCACTAGACACTTGATCATCTTCCAAACTTCTCAATAGCTAGGGCAAGAATCAATGTTCTCTACAAGGCTTCATTGGTACATATGTCCAGAAATGCCAATGTATTATACGGGGATCCCTTTCGTTAATTTGCATCTATTATTGTTCGTTCAGTTTTTTTTTAAATGACTTGGATTACATTATTATAAGTGTGTATATTTTTTTGCTAATTGGATTCTTATTTTTCTTTGTATTACATTAACTGCCCCTATTTTAGTTTTTAATTTTAATTTTATTTTTAAGCACATTATGTCCCGTAAATAGTCTGTGTAACTGTTGGGCATTACAGATTATTATTATTCCTTTCAACACAGAATAATGGAAATTAATTTTGACACCTACAGTCTTACTCATCGAATCGAATCAGCCATTTTGAAAATATGTTCAAGAATATGTATGGTTTGTACGTTTTAATTTATCGATTTCGTGTTTAATATGATATATTTAGTTATCGACGATAAGTTTTAAAAGTAAGTAGTAGAGACAACCTTACATTGATGCCAACTGTCGTACATTGAATCAGTTTTATTCTCGTTATAAGTCATATAAAAAATGAAATTTGAAAGAGTTACCGATTAAATGATTATATATTTTTTGAATAATATTTAATTACTGTATGTTGTATGAAGTCATGTTAATAAAATACAAATATGGCTTCGAAGAAGAAGAATAAAAGTTATTGAACTAAAATCCGTTCAAGTAATATATGGAACGAGATAGGGAACTTGCCCTGCCAGGGACATTTAATGAAAATAAAGAAGATAAATGACGATAGTTCCAGAGAATTATAATAATATATTAATCTAGATATTTTGCAATTCATCTGAATTGTAAATAAAATTGGACAACACATATGTGTATTGAATAAATGAAAGTATTTTATCTTATACTCAACGAATTTTACTGGGCATTAGAGAAGAGGTAAAAAACTCTAAACTTGTGTCGAATTGTGTGAAGATTCTGAGTGAGCTTGGGTACTATGGCACGAAGGTTATATTGCTTATGAAAAAGTGGGTGAATTAGCTTGACAAGCTTATAGCTTTCATAGGATCGAAGCCTTTCGACAGCTATTACTGTGTATAAAGTTCTTTTCCTTTCCTAAAGAAGCTTAGGGCTTCCACAAAGTTATTCCAAACATTTTTGACTCTGGCCAGAATCGTTTCTTCTCTCCAGCTCCTTTTCATTTTCTTTAGCTCCTTCTTTGTCGATCTTTTTCAGGTGTTCTGAGGGCATTCCCTGTTTGTTTTACCAATTGAAGTACAGGTTAGAGCACGTTTTGTTATGTTCTCTCTCCACGTATGTCCCACCCACCACTATTTTTCTTCATTATTTCCACTTCGACTGGTTCTTTTCCAAAAGCCGATGTTGGAGACTACGTTGGCTTACACAATTTTCTATCCTTCTTAGACATCTGCTGAAAAAGGTCCTGACGTTTTCATACCTTTTTCAGTCATTGACCAGCTTTCATATCCATATGGCGCGACTGACCTAATGGTGAAAGATTGCAAGTGGATTCAAAGAGACAGTGAAGAAACTGCTAATAGGGAAAACGGTCACACGCAGGCAAAGGTTTAAAACTATATATATATAGAAATTAGATTTGTTTAGTATAGTCAGAGTTATTTAGAATGGAAACATTAGCCAGTCTGATTTATAAAGATGGCAGTACGAATGGCATTCATCATTCATCATAGGATGATTATTTACATATTAGTCCAAACTAAATTACATATTTTACTTTAATGTTTAGATTATAAGACATAATAAACAAAACTAATCAAAATTTTGTTCAAATAAAGGCGATTCAATTATAAACAAAATGTACAAATAAAAGTTCTTCAATTTGGAATAAATCGCCTAAATATAATACTTAGATACACTTTTAAAATGGCGATTCTATTAATAAGCTGTCACCAAAGTCACCAAAATGAATAGAAAAATATTAAAGGTGTTACTGTTTTTGTCCCTCTTTACATGCCTGGCTTTAACTTTTCTATTGTTAGGAGTTTTAGAAACTTAAGTATTAGTTAATTGTTTTAAAAATAAATTATAATTTGTCTTGTTGGAGTGTAGCGGTAACATATATGCACATATGATACGTAATTGTATCTTATTTCATATTTAGATACGATATATCTCTTACCTTAAGTAATTGTCTTCATATTTATAAAACAAATGAGCAAACTTTTGCATTTAAATTAACTTAACGGTATTCAAGTTCCTCATAAATTAACCTTTATACCTACTCAGTTACATGCCTATTCATTTATTATTTGGTAGTCGAAGAAAACTTATTTTTGATTATCTTTAACATCTGCTATTACATTTATTTATTGAATTATCATTATTATTGATTTATGTAGCTATGAATGTATGTATTTTAGTAGTTAATAAGCGGGTTTACACATTCAGCATTTTTGGCGGATATTAGAGATAGTTTCTGATAGAAATGTAGGTACATAAATCAAGCGTTATGCATAGTATTAGGCGTACGATAACTTGATGGCTTTCCTGCTTATTTGATTAATGTTATTTTGCCAAAACTAAATACAAATATTTACTCCACATTAGGATGCATCATTCAAATATAAATATTGGGTGTATCAAAATGATTGACTGTGACGTAGCTACGTTTTGGGGAATTTTAGTTCTTTTTATTTCCTGTCCTGTATTATTTATTATTTTACACTGTTTAGGTTTTTCATAGTTTAATTCTACATAGACGTATCAAGCGATTTTTCGTGATCATTTTGTATTGGTTTTGTAGGCACCGTTTATATTTTACTGTAAATTTTCAAGCAATTCCTTTAAGATTTTATTAATTATTTGTTTTAAACTTTGTGTAACTTTTTATATTTCCAATTTATTAAATATATAATAATAGTCTAGATGTTAGTGATGGTGTAATGTGTCTTCATTTTGATAGAGTATTTTTTCATAATTTTTTTCATAAAATTCGAAGGGACGTCAACTTGTTCAGTATGGTCGTTTTAATCATATTGAATATCAATAGATCAAACTACTTTGCTAACAGAAGATAATAATAGTCTAGATGTTAGTGATGGTGCAATGTGTCTTCATTTTGGTAGAGTATTTTTTCAGTGGAATATAAAATTTGAAGGGACGTCAACTTGTTCAGTATGGTCGTTTTAATCATATTGAATATCAATAGATCAAACTACTTTGCTAACAGAAGATATTATTGATGATGCTTAAGCTGATGTTGAATGAAAAATTTATGAAAATTGTCAGCTTAAAAAGAATTTTAACAAAACTATATAACTTGGGATCAATTAAGTATATTTGTTTATTTACAGGGTTATCTATGATAAGTTATAGAAAGGTATTCATAAAGAATTATCACGTGGACCCAAAGCTTTTGTTATATTAAAACTGTACCATAATTATCCTGAGTCTAAAATATCGTATAGTAATTAATTCAATAATAATTTCAATTAAAGTAGAATTTTAAATTCAAGGTTAATTATTAATTAAATAATTAATTAATTTTAGCTTCGTTTATGGGGTTAGGGGGAAAACTCACAACTTTATCGAAATTGAATAGCGTCAATCTAAAATTGATTCATGGTTGTCAATATGAGGATTATAAGTCCTATATTCTTCTATGAAGCAATTTATATAAAAAGATAATGTACCCTTATTTTGCAATTACTGATTGCACTGTTCCATGATGATTAACTTACACTAAGATCCTTCTAGAAAGACGATGCAACACCCCGCGTTGATCAGAGTTTGTTAGAATATTTAGAGGGACTCTGTGGCGATCATGTAATAAGTTAAAATTTGGGGCCTCGTCGATTACCAAATTTTAAACACCTCCAGATTATTATTCGACCAAAAAGGTCGAATAAAAAATAACTTTTCTATGAATCGACTTCATAATCTTGATACTTCGATTCAAGCTACTCAGCACGAGATTGAAGCAATTTACAGAAGAAGAATTTTAGTTTTTGAAAATATGAAATAAAGAATTAATTTATGTTTATTGTAATTATTGTAATTATAGTCTACGCTCTTATAACAAAATGTAATTTTAATTTGAAGTATATTTTTTTCTGTATATTGTGAAATTTAATGAAGACTTATGAAGGATAAGTGTGAATATGTATATATATTTTGGTAATAAATAATAATCTAAGACGCCACTGGAAATATGTACGGAATTACCAATTTATTTGAAAATTATATCAAATGTTTACATTCAATCATTTTGATATACTCTATACTTCATGGATATTAAGTTCGATGATATCATGAAATTATGTATTTTCTAATTTGTGTAAACAGTTTCTGAGCATTTGTAAAATCAAAGAACTTGAATAAAGAATGCTAAGATATTTTTGGACAATAAAGTTTAAGAATTTTACTTTTTAATTAGTTTACTTGAACTTGTAGCTTTGGATAGTTTATCTTATACCTTGAATATTATTTCTGTAATAAAAACACTAAGGAGGAAAGTTTCAGAACTAATACATTTCTAGGAAAAGAGACTCTCTGATTTGATACCTCCATCTTAAGTTTAGTAAAAAATTTACGTAATTTATCATTTAGTATGAGATCAACTATTATTGTACTGCCTGATTTTAAATGATTGGGAATAGTTTGAATTTTCTAGCATAGTTTTTCATTTTCCGAATGGCAATCAGGGTTAAATATTTAATTTTCGTTGTCAAATATAATATTGCTAATAATATGACTTTGTTGTCCACAAGTATTACACACATTTATAGAACAATAATAAATATAATCAACAAAAAGAACAAAAATTGCACAGCTATAGTAATCTGTAAAGAAAAGTTAAAACAAATTAATTAAACTAAAAACACATTTGAAAAGTGTTATTATATTAAAAAAAGATCAATGGTCCCAAGTTGAAACCCTGTGGTATACCAGATGTGGTCAAATAATGAGGTGAAATGTATCTATTGTAAGAGACGTGGTGAAGTGGATTAAAAGTTGAACTAATTTAGTAGTAAAGCTAAAAAAAGTTATTGGAACGGAAGTATAGAATGGTTTAAGTGATCTGTTTTAGCAAAATCAGTAAACGTCATATTTACATGGCTACTCACATCCAAGACTTCACTTAAATATTACTAGCGAAACTATACGATATAATGATAGTTGAGTTTTAACTAATGGATATAATATAGAGAAGACACTGTGCAAAGACTTTGAAAATGTTGAATAATATACAAGGTATGGCAATTAAATAACGAGATTGTGCCCCTTGATACTTTCTAAGCTATAACCCGTACTTTTGTCACTCTGTCTCTACATTGGTACTTAGTAGTGCTGTGGTAATGGTTGATATAAAAATCGAGCAGTGAATTAACCTCAAATTACTTGTCAAATTAAAAAAATCGCCAACAGAATGTACACAAATGTTAAAGGAGGTATTTAGTGATAATGTTTTGTCACGCGCATCAATTTTTTCAATAGCACAAGCGGTTTTCTGAAAGTCGGGAAGAGGTCGAAGACGTTCTGGATCGTTTCTATCGATATCAAGAGCATTATCATGACCGATTGAGTGCCTGAGGGTCAAACCGTTAATCAGAAATACTACAAAGAAGTCCTAATCAAGTTGAAGGAAAGAGTAAGAAAGAAAAGACCGATTTTGTGGAAGAAAGACTCATGGATTCTGTACCAGGACAACGTACAATGTCCAATCTGTGAAGCAGTTTTGAGCGGGCAACCGCATAGCTGTGCTTAATTATGCTCCATATTGGCCAGATCTCGCTCTTCACCCTGTTCTCAGAAGTGAAAAGTGCCATAAAGGGAATACATTTTCAGTCTGTTGAACATATAAAAGCAAAAACGGCAGAGTTATAAACGAGGCTGACAACTGATGAACTACAGCATTGTTTTGAGCAATGGAAGATATACAGGGGCGTATAGATAGCGGAGGAGAGTGTGTCGGGGATAAATGTTAAATATAAGTTTATTTGCAATAAAGAATATTTCTCACATCAGTCTCATTATTTAATTACCACACCTCGTATGTTGGGCAATAGTTAGATATATCTTGCTGGCTCTCAAAGCAGGAGTATTCCTTGTGACTTTTCATATATCGGGAAGGCAGATAATATGGAAAGATTATATATTTTCGTTTTTTCTAAAATTGTTCAGGAAAATATAATTTGTATAAGTACTAGAACTTGATGCTAGTATCTGAAGGAAAAGTAAAGCATTAATATTACTAAAAGTATAGCACAAGAAGTTTTAATTAGAATAGAGATAATGCAAATCTATCAGCCTTACTAAAATATATTTTCAATGAAAATTAGTACAATATTGTATATAAAAAGAAAATTTGAAACATTTCCTACTTAGATTGTTATAAAAGACTTACTATATCGAAATAAACACTTAAAAAGCAAAACACTCTATCTAGGTTTACTTCCAAGTAATACCCATGAAGTATACTTTAGTTTACAATATTGTCAAGATTCAGCATTTATCATCATTGTTAGATAGTACAGATTATCATTCTCTTAAATTATCAGAATTCTTTTATATACAATATGTACAATTTTAAACAACAATTATTTATTTAACATTTATAGAACATTTTATAATACTCGCACATTAAATAGAAATTTAATTTACAATAATACCCTCGGTTGTCGAAACAAGCTTTTTATGTAGAATACAAAAATATTCTATTACACTCGATCTACATTGGTCAAGGTTGTGCGAAATTTACAATGAATTCTATATTTCAGGCGGTGATCGCAAATGTTTGAAATAACAACTGCAAGAAAATTTAAATAATAATTAGATATAGCAGATTATTTTATTAATAATAAGTGGATGTAGAAGTTGATCCTATTTTCCAAAATATTATTTGACGTTTAAAACTTGAAATAGTCGTTCTTCACCATTATAAGAGCATTTTACTATAAAATATATGTTGAATGTACATAATATACATTTCAATATTTTAGAAATTAAAAAGAGAATTTTGGACGTTTGGTAAAATTAATCTTATGAAAATTATTCGACATTTTCGTTATTAAAAATTATTTTGCTCCAGTATTTACAATTTTTGCATTGATACAAAGTATTTATGTATGGTTTCTGTATGAATAGAAAGAAAATTTTTATTCTTAACCCGTTTGTTTCCAGTGTACTCATTTGAGTACAATTTGCAAAATATATTTTTTTAGTGCATCTATTTTGGTATGCAAGAAAAAGTTAGTAGAATATGCTATGGAGAGTGTTCATGTGAATTGCTGCTTAACTATACATGAAACATAGCCTATAATTTTGTAGATAGTTGAGCAGGTGTCGCAGGTGTACACTTTATACATTGATTCAGTATTGATTTGAATTAATTTTTATTTTAAAAAGTAAGTACATTTTACAACTATTGATGAGAGATTTTTAATAAATACCTAAAAGTAGTGTTTTTCCCAATGTCGGTCTCAACCAAGTACCCTAGGAAGAACCCATCGTTAGTTTATTATATTCTTTTAGAAAACCGTAATATGGATTCCTCACCCATTAGCATCGGAAGGTGTAACAAAAATTTGCAACTTCCTTTATATGACATTCATAATAATTAAAAAAAATGATAACATTCTTATAATGCCATATGGTGACTATCAAGCAAATGAGGATGATATCGAAGATGATGGTAATTTTGATGGAGCCTGTGGTTGATTAACTTAATCATTGAAGGTTGATATATAAACCCTTGCCACATTCATTTTCGTATTCTGTGTACGTATGTATTTCGATAACTAAGTTGTCGCACTGGAAAACTACAGTAAAACTAAGGGTATTTTTAACGTAGTTTTCCAGGTACGACACTGTTTAATTATCTGCTGATGATGACAACTTAGTTGTCGACATACGTATACAGAATACGAAAATTAATGTTGCAAGGGGTTATATATCAACCTTCAGTGATCGAAGGTGATATTCAAAATGCAACATTATAACAGCTTGATGTACAGGAAACAATAGAAATATTTTTACAATACAACATAGAAGTGACAGTGATTCAGTAGATAATGTTCCATTGAAAATATTCCAAACTAGATTGCAAAGCAACGTGAATTATGAAAAAATCGAAAAAAAGGTAGCAGGAGAGGAGTCAAAATAGACACATAAAATAATTGATATCACAATGGATGAAGAAAATGGATCTTCAGCTCGTCAAGATAGAGTGAAAACAGATCCTGCATTGGATCTTGCAAAAATATTTAAAAAAATATTTGGTAATTATAAACAGTTTTATAGTTAACGAAGCAAAAAAAAAGGATCGCAATTCTACGATTGCAAACAATGAAATGAAAGCATTTATAGAATTTCTATTTGCAGATCACCGGTTAGAGAGGAAAACTATGTTTACTTGATGAAGATCTATGTATTCCACTAGTTAAAAATAGCATGTCATACTATAATAAATAAAATAAAATAGCTATTGATAGCTATGATATATAAGTGTTAAAAAGTAATGTTTTGTTTTGTGAATGAAAAAGTTTGCGAAACGAGCGAAGCCAGTGAAGCAATTTCGCGAACAAAATAAAACTTTTAATGACAGTTAATATAAAAAAGTATTTGCATTTGGCAAATAACTAAACCATTAATAAAAATAACAAAATGTATAAATTACATACTAAACATAAAATTCCTATTTCACAAAAAAACTTGCTATAGATGAGGTGATGGTAGCATATTTTGGGTATTATTCCTTCAAGCAATATATTCGTTTTGGTTACAAAGATTGGATAATCTGCAGCTCGACTAGTTACGATACATATAGTGGGGCAGAAGCAAAAATAATCAGATAATGGCAAAGAAAAATCTACTTTTGAGCTCCAGAACTGTGCTGGACTTATCATAAATAATTAAAAATCCGAAAGACAATATCACGTATTTTAATAACCAGTCTTTTCCAATTCTTAGAAATTTAGGTTTCAGAGTAAACGCAACAGTTTGGAAGAATTTAACTTGGAAGCAATCATACTCGTCGTTTTTCATTTCCTTTTCCTTTTGTAAAGGGTATTCTTTTCCTTTACAAAAGGAAAAGGAAATGAAAAACGACGAGTATGATTGCTTCCAATACAAATGTAATGGATAAAATTCTCTACTGCTAGTTGAAGGTATGAGATTAGTGTAAATATGATGGCAAATTATGACAGTATATATCCATTTTCCACTGTTAAACGTTGATCTGACCAATAAGAAGAAAATCAGTGTGTTATAACCTTAACCTCATTGCCAATTATAATTGTTTAGAGAGGAGTCGATTTGTTAGAATGGTTATTAAATAATTATCGAAGAAGTGATGGTAGCGACCCCTATTTACACATATGAACAATGGTACAGTGGCTGGAGATTGAATTTCTTTATGGATATCCATCCAAACAGTTAATGTTGTTGTATGTTAAATTTTATTGGAAACATCTCCAGTCATGCGACTCTCTGAAAAAGTTATGGATTCCAAACATTTACTAACAGCATGAAACATTGATATTGATGGGGACATTGGCTCAGTGTTTGCCACTGTCAATGTAACGATTAATGTCAGTGGTATTTTCAGTGTTAATTTTTTTCGCTGTCAATTTTTCTTTCAATGTTCCTGTCAGTCTCAGATGCTGTTACTGTTAATATTGCCTTTAACATCATTTATTATATTTGTTAATATTAACATCAATGCCAAGGTCAAAGTTATCAACACTGTCAACGCTAGCATCATTCTTAATATAACTGCCACTAACAATGTCAGTGTCGTCATCAATGTCACTCTCAATTCCACTATAAATATCATTGAAAATTACAAAATATAGCCATCAATGCTACTGGTACTGTCAATGACATCGTCATGCGACTGTAAACATTACAGCTAATGTGAATGTTAGCGTCACCGCTAATTTCGCTGCCAACGTCAACGTCAATGAAAATATCAAGGCAACATTTCACTCTCACCAATTCCAATATTACCGTCAAATCACTCCCTGTTGATGTGAATGTCAATTACGATATTACTGTCAATACGGCTATTATTGTTACTGTCGATATCAATGTCAATGTCACGTGATTGTTAATTTGAAATGTGCCAAACAATATTGTGAAAGATACAAATGAACATTAGCCACAGAAAATTTGTAAACTCTTTTGCCGACTATGCCACCTGCGTACAAGGTGGATTTGCATCGAATGCAAAGCTATATATTGTTTGAAGAGGCAATGTTTCACAATGAATAAATCATTATCTCATTGTATTAGAGTTTCGTCGATAAATGACCTATTTAATTAAAATATATACATATTTATATATTTTAACATCGAGATGTTCATACATATATACCCATATGAGTATGAATACACTTTTTTTATTAATTTGGTATTATTTTTACATATTTGTTTGCTACACCGACTTATTGGTAACACAAATGGCGACCTGAATTAATGTCTTTCCAAAAATATGTCATGGGAACAAATGGGTTAACTACTTCAGCATAAGCTTAATCAATTCAAATAGAATTTCAGAAAATACTTTTTTTACAACAAAACAAAACTCTTCTTTGGAAACCGTAAACAACCATTATCGTATTTACAAAAAAAAAAACAATTTCAATCACACTCACATCTCAAACTTTGGTTTGTTGTTCACCAGCACACAAAGAGGTGTTCGTGGCCTTTGCGTTTGTCGATTGTACGTTTTTCTCTATCAAAATAAATCACGTGTTCAAACAAGTGATTACGTCAATGGCACAACGTGAAACAATGGTCACGTTTTTTTGCACGTATCTTCAGGGGCGTTTATTTGCTAATTCTATGTTTCAGGTTCGTGTTAACTTGTCAGTCCCAGGCGCCATATAAACGGAATGAGTATTAGGAAGTTTTAAGCGAGCACAGAAATAAAATAAAGAATACTCACGTATAGAGGTGGACATCCGAATGAAAATATTTCTCAGACCATTTAAAATGAGTTCCTAATTTAATATTTTCGAATTTATTTAACGAAGAAATCTGAATTTTTATGCTTAAATTAGAAATAAACTTGATTAATAATTGTTTAAGAAAAATTTGAATATAATATTGCCATAATCAAATGAGTCCAAAATCTTTCTCTTTTTCATAAGCATCCACACCTACCTACTCTTAAATATCACATTACACTAACAGCTTTGCGGAAATTGCAACGCATGATGTTGTGAATTTAAAAATATTTATTTTATGAACCAACGTGGTAATATTGTCAAACAAGTAGCCACGAGACACGTTTTAAATGTTCCCAATACTTAATTACTTTTCTTAAGAAACGTAATAACATTTAAAATATGAACGACATTTTTGATGAATATAATCCAATTCTGAAGGAGGAATATCAAAATATAACGAAGCATTTTTATTTTCTCGATTAGATGGTTCGTAGAATGATTACTAATTATAATCCCAAGCTGTCTTCATGTGTTCAGAGCAATGATTAATAAATTGGTTCTCTTTTGTAGTAAGTTTACATCTGTTCATAAATTCAATACAAGCACTCACATGTCTGGCGTACTAAAAAGGAGGATGAGTTGGTGCGCATTTGGAAAAAGTTATAAGATATGTCCAAAGATTTTAATTTAAGTGTTTGTAATCAGCGTGTGATCACTGGTGCTACATATCGTTTTGAAGTCTGGAATTCCTTGAGAAATGCTTAAAGATTAGTTATAATGGTAGAGACAAAGCTGGGCTTTGAAATAAAAAAAAGGGAAACATGTAGATACGTTATCAATAAAAGAAGTGGATTAAACATACAAACAAATAAATATTATTGTTGAATCGTTTACTTTTTAAGATAAAATAAAATGCAGTAGTCATATTGTGGGAGTTGATCTGTGGATATATGGTTATCAAAATGACTGCATCTCTATAATTGAATGCATATAGAAGAAGGAGAAATCATTTAAATAAGGGATTCATCGTAATTCATCACTATCAAAAAGAGTAATTTCCATAAAATTTTGACATAGTTAATGGCATTTTTTTCCTACTATGTTAAAGCAATTTGTATATTATGTATTCGTAATTATGAAAGAGTTCTTGGATCTAATAAACTGCGCAAGAGAGGCAAACAATGTCTACTATGCTTTAATCAAAACGGCGTTTGTTTTTAATGGAACAGACTTATCTATTATATACGCAAGCGAAGGTTAGGTTTGATCAATAAGGTTGATATATAACCCCTTGGTTTTCAACGATGCGGATCGCGTACTGTGGATTTTTAAAAATACTTTTAGTTTATTTTTCGTACAATTTTTTCGCCGTGTTTTACCAGGTGCGACACTTTGAAATTATCTGCTGATGATGACAACTTGGTTGTCGAAATACGTATACAGAATTTACAAATAGTTAATTGTGGAAAGGGGTTATATATCAACCTTATTGATCAAGTCAATCAACCACAGGCTCCATCAAATTCAACGAAGGTTAGGTGTTTCCAAACAAAAACAAGAAACGAAATTTTTTTAATAAGACTAATTGGGATAAAACGGGTTAGGGAAAATAATGAGAAATGCAAAAAATGCTAAATCAAAAAGGAGTTGTCTTAAAGATCGAGAAAAAAGCTAGATTTACACACATAGTTAGAAAGAATAAGAAGATAAAAGTGTTGATAAGATGAGAAAATAAGAGCCCAGAAAAGCTGAAATGAGATTTAAGAAAAACCAGGCAAAAGGAAATGGAGTACATTGGATGAGATTAAAAAACTAGTCAAGAACCATATTAAATAGAAGAAAAGCTTGAATGAAAAAACGCGCATCTTACACCCTCGATGGTGTAAAGAGTTTATGAAAAAGAAGAAAGAGTTCTATGTCAAATGACCAACTGGTGTAAAAGTCATTGAAAAAGAACACAAAATTTAGCAAAGCGGAAACTAATTGTTTGCCGATCGATGCACCTCTACATTTTGATGCAAAAAATTGAAAACCGGAGGAATGTAATGACTTGCAAAAATTGGAGTTACAAAAGCTACTCTTCGATATTTTGCGAAATTATCGAAAAAATTGTGCTTTTTAATGTCTGACGTATTTATATTAGGAGCGAAATTGTTAAAAAAAAGCGTATCATAGTTTTAATGCAATCCTCGTACAAGAATCTACCCAAATCGTTAACAATGTCAGTAACGAGGTTATGTAGTTACTTTTCGACTTATCCTCAAACGATAAGAGATTAAAAAAACAATCAAAATTATATCGTAAATAGATTTTAATTAAATAAAATATATATACGGTATAATTACAAATATTCAGAGCGCATTAGAACAAAAATTAACCAAAGTCAATAATTATTGAATTAGTCTCGTATATAGTAATTTAAATAATCTAAGCCCTTTTCATCACTTTTAACATTATTATCACACATATAATACAAATAAAAGTAGCTGCTATATAAAAGTACCTTCTTTTTTTGTCGAATAAAAGCATCTTATGTACATGAGCTTCAATAAGATTTTTACCATTCATTTTATTTAAGTATTTATATATGTTTTGATTCTAACATACCTAACACTTATTTACTATGATTATTTACAGGATAGAAAAGGATTCTTAATTTTACAATTTATTCGTCGCAGATGGTGTGTTTCACGAAATGCCATCTCTCTCAGAAAGTAATCTTCTTAAATTTCATACGTGAATCGGTTGTTTGCAACACATACTTTGTTGTTGTTTTAATTATTCCCGAACGAACAAAAAGAACTTCGCGATTTGTTCTTGCTGCCTCTAGTTACTAACTAGAAGATTCTATCTGAGATTTATTTAAAATTCATGGACTTGGCATGGAGTCCGAGAGAACTTCCGATGGGGTTCCGTCGCTGGAATTTATAGAGAACGCCTTGTTCGGTGCTCGTCTTTGCCTTAAGATGGAGGGGTCGAAGTTGGGATGTCTCCTTGCATGTTTACTGCAAAAAAATAATATCAAAATAAATTAATTAAATTAGAAATTTTATCAAAGAGTTATTTTATGATTGTTTTTTTGAAATTGACAATAACATTAGTATGTAATTTCATATTTACTTTTACTATTAACTATCGAAAATCATAAAACGTACTATCTGCTTCTGGGCTTCGGGGTTGGAACCGCGTCAATGGTATAACTGCTGACGTTTCGTTCCCACTATGGGACATTTTCAGGGCTCAATTACTGCTACTGTCGTCGGCAGTTATACCATTGAGGCGGTTCCAGCCCGGAAGCTCAGAAGCAGATAGTATGGACCACGACCACGGAAGTCTACGTACCAGATCATAAAACATAATTTTTAAAATGAAAAGAAAAATGATATTGTAAATGTTTAAATGATCCAAAAGTAAATCTTATAATTAAAACATTATTTAGTACAGCGCCCAGCATATAATCATCCTACGCTTTGATTTTATCTATGTACTTCAGATGTGTAACTTATAAATAACATTGAACAAAGCTACGGATTCGTAGTAGCGTGTACAGCCTCGTTTAGACGGCTAGATAGGTACAATTATAAATAAAATAGTACCAAAATAATATACCAAAAAGCAAAGGTGTAGAAATTCTAGGAATCATTTACGAGGGTAGTTTGACAAGTAGTGAGAATGGAAAAGAAAAACGAATTTTTTAAATACAAAATAATTTTTATTTTTCAATATATTCTCCTAAAAGAGCAATACATTTATTCCAACGGTGCTCCAATGCCCTTATGCCATCTCTAAAATGCGATTCCGGAAGGTTTGCAAAATACTCATTTACGAAAATGATAAGCTCGTTGTTAGACGAAAATTTCTTTCCACCTAGTGCCGTTTTCAATTTTGGAAAAAGGTGGAGGTCGGAAGGGGCTAGATCCGGCGAATAAGGCGCATGCGGTACTAATTGGAAATGCGACTCGTGGATTTTGGACATCGCAACTGTGCTGGTATGCGAGGGAGCGTTGTCTTGGTGAAACAGAATCTTTTTCTTTGCCATTCCTGGCCATTTAGCACGCATTTCAACATTTAATTTTTGTAGAAGTTCTGCATAATATTGTCCGTTTATTGTGGCACCTTTCTCAAGGTAATCAATGACCAAATGACCTTTGAATACCAAAAAATTGATGCCATCACCTTGTTTGCCGATAAAGTGGTTTTCGTTTCCTTTGGAGGCGCAGAACCACGTTCTAGCCATTGTTTAGACTGTTGTTTAGTTTCGGGTGTACTGTAGTGTAACCAAGTTTCATCGCAAGTAACAAATCGCCTACAAAAATCAACCGGATTCCGCTTATAAAGGTCCAAACACTCATTGGAAATGCGCAAACGAGTGAACTTTTGATCATTCGTAAGCAATCGCGGCATCCATCTTGTCGGAAGCTTGGAAAGGCCAAATTGTTTCGTTAAAATGTGGTGTGCGCGTTCTATTGAAATGTTTACCATGTCTGCTATCTCTCTCACTTTGAGTCGTCGATCTTGCGTAATAATATTATGCATTTTTATAATCATTTCCTTAAAAGTCACGATTTTGGGTGCTCCAGAGCGCGCTTCATCAACACAGCTTGTTCTACCACGTTTAAATTCATTTACCCATCTACTTATTGTGGCCGATGATGGAGCAGAATCATTTAATCTTTCCCGTAACTCATCTTTTATTTCGGTAGCTTTCATACCCTTAATTACGAAATATTTAATCACCGCACTATACTCTGCTTTTTCCATTTTAACAAAACGACGTGTTGCTTCTTTTTCAATCAGCTGCCAAAAATAAACTAATCAACCGATTTATCTAAGTATCGGAACGTAAATATATAAATAGGCAATCTAAATTACAGTGCATTTGTTTTACCAATTAGAGCGCCACCTATGTGTCATTCTCACTACTTGTCAAACTATCCTGGTATTATATTACCCTGACCTCACATGATCCAAACAAAAGAATTTCACATTCTCATTTGTACACAAACGGTGTCTTAATAATAATAATGGTATTTAAGATCGAATTGTATTTAAATTGAATGAAATTATTTAAAAATATAATAAAAAAATTATTATATATGCGAAGTGTATCACTAGGATACAATATATAAATACGTTTAGAATCAAATAAAGACAACTTTATTTTAGCCTGGCTTTATTAGATATAATTTCGCCCATTTACTGAAGAAACTCATTCCAGAGAAAATAACATCTCTATCACTATAGTCTCAAATGCTAAAAACGAAAAAAAAAACGAAATAAAAATGTTCAGTCTGTGTATTACTGTTTATATGAGTTCTTATTTGAATATTATTTATTGACTGTCGCGCAAAAAAAGCCGACGGGTGAATTTAGGTAATACATAATAAAAGTTGACTACATTTGTGAATTCAGAGGCAGCGTGGGTATGCAAATATGTTTACGTCTTTTGCGCGCTATCTCTACTCTAGTGCCGTTTCGGGTGAGGTCGCGAGATCATTTTCAATTTTACCGTAACGAGGCCCCATTTGCTTATAGTCGTACCATTACGATAAGGACTCCAATAAAGCAGAAGTATCGTCTGTACAAGAATAACCCTGAAATATGCGACCTCATTGCGTGATGTAATTCGTAATTATGATCTAATTAAATTTAATTTCGAAGAATTTTTATACGAAATATGAACGAGTAGTTTTTATCATTGTAAATTTAACAACATTTAACAGGTATTATTTCTAGTGGAGATAAATGTTTGGTTTATTAAAAAAAATATTAATTAAGTGTTCTATATATTGGGCTAAAACATATTACAGATTTACGATGTGTGTACAAGTGCTTCAGATGATGCTAGTAATAGCACTGAAACGCCAATTGTAATAGTTCGTTTCATAATTGAAAAATAGCTGAAATTTCTTACGAGAACATAATAAATTGTTGTTTGACCTATTTTTAAGTTTTCCTATATAAGTTTCCGAATATGTAAATGTAGAATAAAAATAGATGCAATAATCATAATCCGGCAATTCGTCGAAAAAGCTATCGAATTCAATAAGCCATTATTTCCCGGCTTTATTGTCTTAAAGCAATAATTTAAGAGTTTGTCTTGGCGACGTAATCAATACAGGGTGTAAATGAAATGCGCCGACATATTTTAATATGTAATGGATGTAATAATATTAAGTATAAAGCGCTAATGCATGCAAGTTGAATAATATTTGTAATATTGATTTAAAAATTCTATACCACCACAGAATGTTATACCGCCTGCAATTTCTAAAAACAATTACGCGCTTGATATTGTATGTATTTCGTGATATTATAAAGGTTAATGGCTTGCTACTTATAAAAATAACAGAATAGCTGACACATAAAAAAATTCTCGGGGTTTTGATGCTCACACAACGGCTCAGATAGATACACATTTGCAAATAATTTGTAAACTTACATTACTGAAATGCGAAGGGACATTTTTGTGTGTGTTTTTTTAATTTAAATAAATTGTTACTAGTTGTTATAGACTAATCTACAATTTTGCCCTATAATCTTAAAAACTAGGTGCTCATCCAGGAAGTCTCCAGTGGAACATCTCAGTTCATTTAGTTCAACGCTTTTGTTAACGCGTTATACACAAAGTCACTATGCTCTGCTTTTTCAGTCACTATGCACTACACAGTTCCAATGGTTTGATCCTCTTAAGCCTTCTGTTCATGTCGGTGTTATCTAGAAGCTGCAATATTTCGGTATTTACATGGTTGTGAAGCCCTTCCTCGTACTTTTCTGCAAACCTCTTGATTTCTTCTCTAACAGTATTTTTAGATGTCTGTGAAGATGGTCATTGCGATAATACCATGGAGCGTCCACAATACCTCGCAGTACCTTGTTTTGGAATACTTGAATTTTGTCTATATTGCTTTTGGCTGCACACCCCCAGACCTGGATACCGTATGTCCAGAGAGGTTTTAGAACTTGATTGTATAGTAACAATTTATTATGCACGGAAAGCTGTGATTTCCGCCCAAGCAACCAGTACATTTTTTTATATTTGAGGTCGAGCTTCCTCCTGTTCTTTTTTATATATTCTTTCCATCGTAATCGGATATCCAAGTTTATTCCCAGGTATTTTGCTGTGTTGCTGTATGGGATGTTGGTATTATTTGTTGTTACCGGTATCTGTACATTCTTCTTATAAGCAAAGTCAATATGTACTGACTTGTTCTCATTGATACGATGTCTCCACATTCTAGCCCATTCGTTTATTCTGTGTGTGTATTTTGTGTGTGTGTGAACAAATAAATCAATCGACAACATACAATTTCTATTTATTTGGATTCAAACTGAATACAGGACAGTATTTGAAAAGCTTGTGTTCCTAAATTTCCGCAGAAGTAATTAAAGTGTGGATTGAATAATAAATTGCTGTCGTAGGTATCTATTACACAGGCCTATTATGGAAAAATCAGTGATTTTTACAGTTTCTTATACACGGACTACGGAAAAAATAATAAAAAAATTCCATCGCGCACAGTTTAGTAATAAATTTCACTTGAAATTATCGACAACTAGGCAAGTAAGCATTGCAGTATTTAATCTTAATAATTAAAATTAGGCTTAGATTGGTCGTGGGAAATAGTAATTTGGTCAGGCGGCAACACTAATAGTCATCAAACTTTTGTTTGCTTTCCTCATACAGTGTCTCTTGACTTTGTACTGTACCACATGTGTTTTCTGAGCTTTGTTAAAATGGTAAGTGTTTCATTTTATATTTTATGTTGTTAATTATAATCGCCAATGTAAATTATAATTTGCAGTGGCTTCTAGAACATGTGTTATTTCACCCGATTGACATTCGAAGTTTTATGAAGGATGCCAACTTTAAGACAAAAATGGGCCCAAAAGAAAAAGCAGCATAGGTATCTTATAAACTTGTAATTAGATTTCTGGGGAACGAAAAGGATTCTGACTACAAGGCCATTGTAGCAGAAATGTTGGAAAGCTCCAAGAAGTTAAACTGTAAAGCTGTAACATGAACTTAAGAGTACATTTTCTCCACTGACACCTAGACTACTTTGCAGACAAACTTGGTGCTGTCGGCGAAGAACAAGCTGAAAGATTTCACCCAGATATAAAGGAAATGGACAGAAAAGCACACAAAAAAATGACTAAAGTTAAAACAATTTTTAAAAAGTATTTTTTGCAGACACGTGTTATACTACTGTGGGTAAAAAATAGTAAGACTTTTTAATTTAAATTTCGCGCGAAAACCCATTCGTCGAAATATTTTTTTTCTAGGTTGGTATGACTGTCAGTGACATCTGTGCCAAATGTCATATCAAAATAATCATTAGTGTTTAGTATACGCTTGTCTTTCTGAAGTACAAAAAGTGCATTCGGTGATTTTTACAATGAGTGAAATTATTCAACAAAGAAGTTCCATTAAATTTTGTGTACGGAATCAAATTTCTGGTGCCGAAACGTTCAGAATGTTGCAAAAGGCCTTCGGTGATAATTGTTTGTCGCGGGCAAGTGTTTTTGATTGGTACAAATTATTCAAAGAGGGTCGAGAACGCGTTGATGACGGACCACGTCCAGGACGGCCATCAACATCAACTGATGATCAACACGTCAATAGAATCAAGGAATTGGTACTTGAGAATCGACGATTAACAGTCAGAGACCTTACTGGCATCGTTGGAATATCGGAAGGATCAGTGAAAACCATTTTGAAAGATCATTTGGGCCTAAGAAAAGTGAAAGTGCGATTTGTTCCAAAATGACTTAATTTTTTCAAAAAACAGCGTCGCGTTGACGTCTGTGAAACAATGCTTTCCAACTATCAAGACAAAATGAAAGGCATCATAACTGGAGATGAGACTTGGATCTACGCTTATGACCCGGAAACAGACGATCAATCGTTGATTGACTTTAACAACTGTTTCGAGAATTAGAAGAAACGTTGGCACAAGTGTATTGGGACCAGGGGGAGAATACTTTGAGGGGGACAAAATAGATTTGGAAGAATAAAATAAGAATTTAAAAATTATGAACAAAGTCTTACTATTTTTTGGCCACAGTAGTATATTTGTACTCTGTATACTAGAGAAAAATAATATATGCAGAAAAATATCGAAAATTATTATGGATTCAAATCAGAACAATCTAAGTACGTATAATAACAAATGCGGATCTCTCAGATATAGTATTGATCAAAAGAGCACTAAGAAAAGTAAATAATCTGAGTTCATCATTGTTGGTCTATCGTATGTACATTAAACTATTGAAAAATAATGTAATTTAAAATAAAACCATTTATTATTTTCTATTATTGATTCTGTTCGTTGTTAGTGCATGGGGTAAATTAAAGTTGATGGAAATTTTGTTTTTCATTTACACACATAGATAAGAAACACATTCGAAACCATATAAAAATATTTATGAAGAGTATTCCATTCTTGTTCAGCACTTCAACGCTTTCTGCTTATTTGTATTGATATACAATGACGGACTGATTTTCTGATGCTCGCTTTGATATTTAGAATTCCAAGAAGCATCCAATACCTCTTACGTCATAAATAAAGTCTGTCAAAGTTTCCAACTACTCGATATACCTTCCGCTCTGCTGGATGTGTATTCTCGTCGCTTCGACGTGATGATTCCAGCTAACCGAAGTGTGCACTGATTTCCCGAAAAAGACTAGTTTAATCAAGTACATTGCTCCTTTCTATTATTTAATTAGGAACTCTAGTTCTTTTCACGATAATATATGTGCATAACTTTAGTAATGTATTCAAATTATTCTAGAAAATAAAGTGTATGAATTAGTTTTTGGGTAACTCTGTCAATGTTTGTAGAATCATTGTTTAGTTGTTGTTAACATGAATAGATGGAAGCAATCTTGTCATTTATTTATTTACCTTCTAACAGTAATATGCAATTATTGATTACAGGATAAACTAAGGATATATGATATTGAGACGAAAATTAAAATTAGCTTGAATTAAAAGCAAATTAAATTACATAAATTCATAAATAAAAACTACATATTTCAATAATATTAAATTAATATTAAATAAATCCAAATACGAGCAAAAAGAATTTACACTTCTAAACATTGACAATACTTGTGACTGAAAATGATGTCGGGTAGCACTAAGTGGTAAATATTGTAGAATATAGTGTTGGTCTGGATGTTTAATATAGGAACATTTACACTACAGGCCATAAGTGAGGGATCACTTATCATAAATAACAAAACACTTGTATTTTAGACACATCCCTTAGACTTTTACCTGTTTTGGTGAGAATAATTGAAATAACAGTTGTAAATGTAATTCTGAGAAGGATTATTCGGATTATTATTATAAATTAGATAAATATATTTGTTTCTGAAAAATATTGTAAATCCTTTTAATAGTTTTATGGCGTCTATTTAATAGAAATATTTTATATACTAAAATAAATTTAATAGGGTTTACAACGCAATATTATTATGATGGTATTAGGAATTCATAGTAAACTATTTAGCAATTTAAAAATTAGTTTTCGGGCAGCATTTGTCCGAGTAAGTTGCAATACGAGTATTTGAGAACAGACGTACAAGTAACTTATAAAAATGCCGAAAAGAAAGGAACTTAGCGCAGAAACTCGTAGTTCTATAATAACGCTACATGGTGAAAAATTTTGACTGCGGCAAATAGCCCAAAAGTTAAATTTATCTTATTACGCGGTGCAAGGAACAGTGAAACGATATTCACAAAGTGGATCATTACAACCAATAAAACGTTGCGGAAAGCCAAGGGTAACTACCAGACAAGAGGTTTTGCGCCTAGAAATACTATCAAAACGAAATAGGTGCCTCACAGCTCCTCAGCTTCGAGCAGAGCTGAATGAAGGCCGTCGAAAGCCGGTGACACTGACTACTGTAAAACGACGTTTGACAAAGGCGGGACTACATGGGCGTATTGCAGTTCGAAAACCATTATTGAATCCACGAAATCGTAAAAAAAACGGTTACAATGGGACGAGGAGCATCAACACTGGGACATGGAAATGTGGAAGCAGGTGTTATGGACAGATGAGTCAAAGTTCCAAGGGTTTGGTAGTAATCGATGAGTTTTCGTTCGAAGACAAGTGGGTGAAAGTGTAGTGCCAACTGTTAAACACGGGGGAGGTTCTGTGCTTGTTTGGGAATCCTTTTCCTTTAATGGTGTCGGAGATTTGTACCGCATTGAAGGCATTTTAAAAAAAGAGGGGTACCTGAAGATTTTGGAGGAACATGCAATTCCGTCTGGATTAAGGTTAATTGGTGAAGGTTTTCACCTACAACAAGATAATGATCCCAAACACACTTCCCAACTTTGTAAAAACTATGTGAATCAAAAAGAGGAGGAAGGGGTTCTGATAAATATGATTTGGCCACTGTAATCACCCGATCTCAACCCTATCGAATTACTGTGGGATGAATTAGATAGAAACGTGAGAGAAAGCTGTTCACAATCGCAGAAACAACTTTGAGAGCAACTTACAAAGGTGTGGAATAATTTACCGATGGATACGCTCCATAAACTTGTATCGCGGTTGCCTAATATTTGTAAAGAAATCATTAAGCGTAGAGGTGGATACTTCGACAAAAGTCGAATATGATAAGAAATTCTACAGAATATGTTGAAATTATTTTGTTTTATAAGGAAAACTGTTCATTTGTCTCGTAGATATAGTTTTGTAGAAATATACGTTTTGTTTCACTAAGCGTGCATGTTTTTTTTAAATTTCATCTACTGATCCCTCACTTATGGCCTGTAGTGTATATTTAAAGAACTTAATAAGTCAGGGACAAACATCTCTCCAGTTACTAATTTATAGACAAAAATAGTTTGAGACAACAATCGGTAGTGCTGCAAAAACACAGGCCAAAATAGTGTAGCAGAAATGAAATACCTTCGGAAGATAGCAGGAAAGACTAAGCTAGACCACGTGAGAAACGAAGAAATTAGAGGAGAAACTAGAACAAGAAGCAGTAATAGAGTGGTATGGGCATGTAGAGAAATTGGACAGTAATAGATTACTGAAAAGAATAGTAGAAATGAAAACAACGAAGAAACGAAAAAGATGAAGATCCAGAATGATGTGGATGAAGGGCATTGCAGAGATAGGAAAAGCAAGAGGGAAAACGATGGAGGATATGAACAAAATAACGACTGACAGAAGAAAATGGAAAGAATGGGTAAGAAATGTGGAACATACTAATATCCGACATTTATGAGAGTACAGGAAGTCCGGGAAAAAAAGAAAGAAATAAGCACTGTACTACCAAGTTGTTTTGTATTCCTGATCAAAAAAAATCAAGTGCTCTGGATGTTAGTTTACATACTTCTAGGACATGATCGTTAAATATCAGCTTTGAATGAAACAATACACTAAAATTTCTAAATTTATTACAGTTTTCTATAGCTGTTTCATATAAATTTTAAACAAAGAAAGTATTTAATTTTCCAGCGGAAATCATAGCTTTACATTTCGCAACATTCAGCAACAAATATTTTTTTCACTCCATTTACAAAGAGTTTCAAGATCAGTCTGTAAAGTTTAATCACTTAAAGTATCTATTTGTATTGACATATAGTGAAACTAACTTTAGGTCAATACTTCTTTCCATTTTGAAATATGGATAAAAGTTCGTTTTTGAAATTATTCCAAGAGCCTAACTAAACTTCGACGTCGTTCTATTAAATTAAAGTGCCTATTTATTTGTAAGGATGTTTCAGTTTGGAATAGGAAATTTTAAAATTTAGTCAGAGGCTCAAACAGTAAAAATGATCATTTTAACTTTATTCCAAGAAAATCCTTGTTAGTGAGGCGTCGATGCAAAATGATCATTTGAACTTTATTTATAAGAAAACCCTTGTTAGTGAAGCGGCGACCCGAACAAAAGCCTTTGTATTTGAATTTTCACCTTAATGATGCCGAAGCACTTGACACCGTTTTCTAATTTTCATTTCTCGATGCGAATCGATATCTGACGTGCGGAAGTTTATAAGGAATTCAACAAGACAATTTACATAGCCCGACCTTTTTATAACAACACAGAGGGAGAAATTTATTTAAAACAATTAAATGTATACGATACGGACAAGTATGTTGAAATGCCGAGACATCAATTTACGTTTTTAAACGAAAAAAGAATAATTTTGATTTTTACCATGTACTCTATTAAAAGCACTGATGCTGAAACTTACAAATTCAAGATTATTGCCCCTAATGCACTATGACTTTTTCAAAGTAACCTATAAGAATTGTCTTTAATTTTGGTTTTAATACAGAAAAGTACGAGCGTATAATTTCGAAAGTTCTATTGCAAGGATTATTATTAGGAAGTGAGACTTGAAATGAAATAAATGAGCAAAAGCATTAAGCTTTTTCCCCAACATACTCCCATTTAACATCAATGTACTTGAGTCAATAGTGATGACATGCTATTCTTGTAATAGTATTTCTCCAGATTCACAAAATACTGTTGCGTTGCAGTAATTAATTCTTCATTCGACTGAAACTTCTTTCCAGCTGAGAAAAGCTTGAGCATGGGGACTAGATCTGATAAATAGTGAAGATGAGCAGTGAGTTTTTAATTGATCCAATCTTTCGTTAACAAGTTAATAGGTGTGAAGAGAGGTGTCGTTGTGAAAGAAAAATTCCAGAAATCGTTTTTTCAATTTGTTTAATCGATCGAAAACCGTAGTCATTGTTTTACCTGCCAATGATGTGTTCACTATATATATATTCATATATATATATATACATATTCATAGTAATGAAATCAGTTTACGTCAATCGCAAAAAATTAGAAATGGAAGATACGCGGCACCTATTGTACTCATAGCTTAGACATGTCCAGTTCTATTCTAATTATCATCTTGATGTCAAAAATTTAATCGTTCGAAGCAATCGTTAATTTCATTGATCATTTACGGAGTCGTTGCAGTTTTAGATGGTTCTGGGCGTACATCATTTTCGATACTCATATGTTCACTTTTAAAGTGGGCAACCTAGCCATAAGTTGTAGCTTTTAAAGGAACTTTGTCGCTTAAAGTTGGTTGCGTATAGTTTTTAAAAGTACTAATATTTAATTAGCAGATTATGCATTTTAGAATTTTCCATTTAGACATTTTATTCACACTGTTCTATTTCAACTTGAATGACAGAAACTAACCAGATTTTACCATCATCATAAAAAAAGATGGTAGAATTAGAATATTATACCAAATCATAATCAAAATAATAGCAGATCCTGAAGAAGCTAGCAGTATAGATAGCAAAACGTCGGCGAATATTACAATAGCATGGCGAAACCAGCCAGAAAGTTGTACTACAGGTGACACCGACCATGCAAACCTAAGAAATTTTAATATAATACTTAAGCTTTCCTGAGAGATGCTGTTAGGAATTGAGGCTCATTTTCCACCAAATATATATCAGTTTAATATATTTTTAGAGTTTTATCATACACCTTTGTTCGAATTTTTGTTAAAATAATGTTTTAGTTAAAGTTTAGTTAAAGAAAATAACATTTATATTAATTTTGTATTTGATTAAGTTCCCGGAAATCTTGTACCATCATCTTATTTATTTGTTCGAAATCCCATTTTCTTAAAATATTCTTATTATATTTTCTTTTTATTTGCAAAGTTGTTCATAATGGATTCTTATTTAGTTTCTTTAGTGTTTTGCCAAGAGTTTCTCAGGATTCCTATCTAGAAGTCCTTATATTTAATGCACGTAAATGCCTTTTGGAACCTCTTAATTGTAGATTCTGTTTGGAATCTCTTGTTTGTAAATTCTGCTAATAGTTTTAATTCGTTCGAGGATTGAATCAAGGTTCAAAGAACCTATGTGGTAAAGTTAGCTACTGTACTAGTAATAAAATTTAAACAAACATTAACAAATGTGTTTTTCTTTTCTTTTTCTAGAATTGGAATTTCATTTTACTAAGAATGTAGCATATTCCATTATTCCATTTAGAATGGAATGTGCTCTAGCGGTTTGGTATCACAACTTCTTCTAGAACGCGGTTAGAAGAGATTTTTTAAAGTTATTATCATAAAGAATTAATAGACACTGCATCTTCTTTGTAGCCTGCTTCAAAGACAAAATTTTGTCTTCTATGTGCAGAGAAAAGACTATTGTTTTCTAAATTTTCATTTAAATGAATTCCATTATTCCATTTAGAATGGAATGTGCTCTAGCGGTTTGGTATCACAACTTCTTCTAGAACGCGGTTAGAAGAGATTTTTTAAAGTTATTATCATAAAGAATTAATAGACACTGCATCTTCTTTGTAGCCTTCTTCAAAGACAAGATTTTGTCTTCTATGTGCAGAGAAATTGTTTTCTAAATTTTCATTTAAATGAATTCCTTCCTCACTGATTTTGATGGAGTACTGTATCAAATTGATATGGTAGGGCCTAAGTCAATTTCGAGACGATCAAACGAAAAAATGAGAAAACTATACTTTCATCTCACGAATAAGAATGAAAACTATCCGAGAAGTGTAAATACGGTTACTTGATGAGATCTAAGTGAGCGAAACACGTAGTAGTTAGGGCATTGTTTCATTAATTACGATGGTACGCGGCAATGATCATTTATATGCATATACGTCATTGTTCATATAGCAATAGATATTCTATTCATTGTGATTTAAAGCGAAATACTTTCATTTTTTAGTTCTAATTTTTGTCCGAGAGATAGAAGTATAGTTTTCTCATTTTTTCATTTTATCGACACTTACTGAGTTATATGTAGTTGACGAAGTAAGGCAAGATCATGAGCTCTGAATGAGCAAAATGTGTAATAATCGGTGTAATTGCAATGCCAGCTTATTTGACGATTTATTCTGGGTTAATTTTTATTTGTCTAAATGTTTTTTCGTGACTATATGTTACTGTAATGCAATTTTTTTTTGCTGTTTTGTTATTATCCATAGTTATAAGGCAAAATACATACATTGCGTTTAATGTAAATTTAATTTTCGGTTGTATTTGAAATAATTGAATTTTATTGTTTTTTATTCTGTTACATTTCTTATAAGTGCATTATGTATTAAAGGTTAATATTATTATTACCAAAAAAAGCAGCATATGTTAGGAATGACCGCTTTACTTTCCAACAGAGAATATTCTCACAGAAAATATAATAAAACAAAAATATTGCCGGGGAAGCTATAAATTTTCTCTGGAAGATATTAGTTTTATCTAAGGGACTTCACGAAATTCTAGTACTCGGAGAGATCATATCATAAAAATTGCACCAAATACGTGAGCGAATTTCATTTCGCTATTGTAAACTTTTAAAATATTGTCACCTATAATACTAACTGTCGTATATTCTCTGTATTAGATTTATAATGAATTGAACATTATAACATTCTCGTATAAAGGCATTAAATAAAGTTGACATTTACGTATATTATGTTCTAAGATTGTTCATTTTTCCACGATATCGTATATTATATGGAAAAAAAGCATCTCCCAGTAAAGGTATATATTCTTAAACCAAATTTGTACAAGTTGAGAATAATAAATGATTAAATTGTTATTTACAAATTCGTATCTTTGATAGAAAAAAAGTAATAATGAGATGCCGCTTACGAACTCCTATGGAAGCTCGTTCCAAGCAACTTGCACCATGTAGTTGTTGTAAGTTCTTTGCAGGGTTAGGAAGCATACCAACCCATTGATCTATCATATTCTAGACACGCTCTATGGGCGAAAGGTCTGGTGACCGCGCATGTCATTTAAGAATATGGATGTTTGCCATTCGAAGTAATCGTGATGCAATAGCTGCAACACGAAGACGGCCATTGTCTTGTCGAAACGTGGCATTATATAGCCCTTGGATATATGGCATTTAGTGAATGGCAATATTCTTAAATGGTCTACACATTTAAGAATATTGATGTTTGCCTCCCGAAGGAATCGCAATGCAATAGTTGCAGCACGAAGATGGGCATTGCCTTGTCGAAATGTGGTATTATTTAGCCCTTGGACATATGGCATATAGTGAATGGTTTCAGAACTTTGTAAATATATCTTTGAGCATTTAAATGACCTTGATGTAATACTAATACTTTGCAAATTCCAACCCAAGTCTGCGCAGTCTCACGCTACACGAGAAAAATTGAAAACGTTCTTTCTCCTCTTCGTTATTGGACTTATCTGTGACCATCATGGTTACACAAACAAAAACGAGATTGAGTTGTAGAGATAACATGATTATCTAATTATGTGACCGATTTGAGGACGCTTGGACTGGTTTTAGTCGTTAAGGCGGGAACTTTAATTTAGCTCATAGTTCACATAATTTAGACGAAAATAAACGTGAACCCAATTCAATTCTACAATTGGTTTTGTCTCTTGGAGTTCCTCTGATGATCTTTTTGATCGTTCATCAATAAGTATGGATCAAACCATTCATTAAGCTTTAAAAGACCAAGTATTTCGGTTGATTCGGTCATACATATCCCCAGTTACAGTTTTGTGAACTTCACAGAAGATTTTTTTCTGAAACTTATGCTTATGATAAACAATAATCGCCATGAATTAAGTATTTGGAGCATTTCTGTAGCACTTTTAGTGTTTTAGACACAGACCTTAACGTTTTCACTTTGTTTTTCATTCACTTATCAATTAAAACATACAAATTATTGTCTCTTAAATGAAGAAGATAACCAATTCATAAACTAATCTCGTAGCAATAGATTGTACTGCTTGTTTCCTTAAAATAGAGTCATTACAGTTTTTCTCTCTACATAGAACGTATCTAATAATTTATTCAGCTTTGCCATGTAATAATCAACATTTCCTTGTTCATATTGCCAGCTTTATTAGGATCTGCTATCAGACTCTTAGTTGTTATATTTCTTTATTTACATTGAAGTTATATAAAGGGTTTTCCAATACGGACTAGACAACTTTTCTTCAAAATAAAATGCAGACCATTTGAAATATTTCAAAAACTTTATTATCGGGTTGAAGTACAATCAAAACATTTATGAATGGAACTCGACTTCGTTCATATGGCCACCGCGGGCACGTTTGCAGCGGTCGATTCGTTGGACCCAATTTTCGACGACTCGGCCACACAATTCGGCCGAAATGGCTGCTATTTCGCGTTCAATGTTGGCTCTAAGCTCTTCCAACGTTGTCGGCTTGTTGGCATAGACCAAGTCTAGAGGCGTTAAATCGCACGAACGAGGCGGCCAATCGACTGGTCCCTTTCTTGAGATAACACGTTCATCAAACTTACTCTTCAATAAATCGATTGTAACGTGTGCTGTGTGGCACCGTACTGCTGAAACCACATGTTGTCCAAGTCCATATCTTCCAATTCGGGCCCAAATAATCGGTAATCATGGCGCGATAACGATTATCATTCACAGTAACGTGATGATCATTATCGTTGACGAAAAAATATGGCCTTATGACGCCGCCGGCATGCAAACCGCACCAAACAGTTATTTTTTGTAGATGAAGTGGTGTTTCATGAAGCACATGTGGATTTTCACCCGACCAATAACGCATATTTTGCTTACTGACGAACCGATTGAGCCAAAAATGAGCTTCGTCACTGAAAATGATTTTGCGATGAAATTGATCATGTTGGCGCATCTTTTCCAGAG
The DNA here is from genome assembly GCA_031893035.1 of Dermolepida albohirtum. Lineage (NCBI taxonomy): Eukaryota > Metazoa > Arthropoda > Insecta > Coleoptera > Scarabaeidae > Dermolepida > Dermolepida albohirtum. The sequence goes on from JAVIWB010002900.1 coordinate 48,143, forward strand.
CCCAATCGGAGAACGTACGTCGCTTCAAATGGTCCATCGGCTTCAATTCTTGAGTCAGCTTGATCTTGTATGGGTGTAAACCAAGATCCTTACGCAAAATTCGCCATAAAGTGGTCTGGGCGATTCCCAACTCTTGAGAACGCCGTGGAATTGATATTTATCATTTGCTACGGACGTTTCAACGGCAGCGATATTTTCGACACTTCGACCAACCCGTTGTCTCACTGGCACGGCAACATCACACAACGAATATGTAGACTCAAATTTTTGCACTAAACTTGTTACTAGGGCGAGAATTACGACGGAAAATCGGAGTTAACGCTCTTAAAGTAGCGGTCACCGACTCCGAATTTCTGTAGTAAATTTTTATAATTTGCAGACGTTGTTCGTTCGTGTACTTTACCATGATGAAAATGTTATGTTTACTGAATAAATTGACAGTGACAGTTCGATGATTAGTGAAAGGGTGCGTTCACAAATTGAATTAAAAGTTGTCAAGTCCCTATTGGAAAACCCTTTAGTTACGTAATTTCGTGATTATTGACTATGGCGAGTTCTTATGATTTCTTCAAATTTTTGAATCGCATTCTCGGTTTAAAATTGGATGTTGTTCTATCTACGTGGCTCCTTTAATGATGATTTAACGTAGCAACTAATATTTAAACTTTTTCAAAGCTCACTTTATACATATATGTTTGGGTTCAGATTCTTTTTATACATACTTATATATGTATATGTATATTGCTTTGATGCTTCTCCTTTACATTCTAGTTTAGAATATTTTTTTTTAGTGTAAAAACGAACTAGAAGTGATTGTGTTGTTGTCGAATATGTACACAATAACGTAGATGTTGAAGGGGTTATAGTATTAATAATTAGAAAGAATTATCATTGGAAGATTGGAAGAAGAGATATCAAAACTATAAGTAGGAAAACGACTATATATTTAATAATATTTGGAAGGATTTTCAACGATAATGCGTTAAAAAAAGATGTGCTGTTCATATTTAAGCGAAATCGACAATCAAGAGAATGAATCTGTTAGATGTTAAGCAAACTGTCAATATGAGTAACGATACGTTGATTACTAATCCGTCATGAAAGTTTAAAAAACTTCAATGTTTGACCTATTTTTTTTCTTTACTGCGTCTTGCATCACATAAATTAACTTTAGAATTATTCAAGTTTTCTCTTACCTCAAATGGTCACTCCTCATGAATTTTTTGTTACAGACGGGACAGGCGAAATTTTTTTCTCCCGTATGGGTGCGCAGGTGTCTGGCTAATTCGTCCGAACGGGCGAATCTCTTGCCGCAACCATCCCAACTGCACGGAAAGGGTCTCTCCCCTGCACAAATAAAACACACATCGCATTAATATTTATGAACTATCACTCGGGGTTGTAATTTAATAGAGAGTTAATAAAATTGTTCACAGTTCAAATTCGACAGTTCAAAAATTTTCCGCATATTAATATGCATGTTGTGGTGGTCCAAATGGAACTGAATATACTGTTTAATGTACCTGAATGAATTAGGGACCTTTACGGATGTGACCAAATTCTAAAACAACGACAATGTCCTGCGTTTATTATGCATGAGATTTTAATTGGATTCAAGTTCATTTATTTAACAACGGGTGGAATCACATATACATATAATATGGCAATCATATTTTACATAATAACTTCTGCGAATTTATTTAAATGAGATGTATAGGTTAAGAAGGGTATTTATTACATTCCTGCAATGATATTGCTTAGAAGATTTTATAAAATACCACGAATGTTTAACCTAATTCTCGTAGTATATTGGACAATTACAATTTTTTTAATGTTTAATGGAAGGGCACAGAAAATAGAGTATTATAAAATCTTCTTTGATCGAATTTTTTTTAAAATTTCTAGGTTTGTTTTATACATCAATGTGGTTACTAAATATCAATGTTGGTGGCAAAAATGTGGTTTATTACAATTCCTCTGCTATTAGTGCAACTTATACACCTATCAATACACGGTTCGGTAAAGGTATATATTAAGAGCGATTGTGGTTGCTATAATTAATCAATTAGGGTAAATATAATCCCTTTCCATAATAATTTTCGTATTTTGTATACGTATTTCGACAGCTAAGTTGTCATCATCAACAGATAATTAATAACAGTATTGCATCTGGAACCACAGCAAAACCCGCATAAAGACAAAGTCCGTACTAGACTTACACCGTCGAACACATACTGTGTGTTGAAAGCCAAACACACGCTGTGTTTTTATTCGACGGTGTAAGTCTAGTATTAGATTCTTATATATATATTGTATATATAAAAGGCGTCGGCATAACGCTGTCCCTTCATCGCCACATGTTGTTTGGAGAATAGATAGAAATCACAAGGGACTAAATCTGGTGAATGGTCGATGGTTAAAATTCCATTTGTAGTTAGGAAATTAGGGATAAGCGTCGAGCGATGAGATGGTGTATTATCATGTAACAAACGTCAGTCACCAGTTTCACGATATTAAGGATACGACGAATACGCACCAAAAGACACTTCATAACACCAAGATAATATACAGCATTGACTGTTTAACTAGTTGGTACAAACTCTTTGTGCACTATGCCTTTCGAATCATAAAAATAAATCAACATTGTCTTCTCTTTTGGCTTCTCCAAACGGCTTTTTTTCGGTCTTTCTTTGCTTGGATGCTTCCATTCAGAGTTTTAATATTTGGTCTCTAGATCATATTGTAAACATCACGTCTCATCGCCAGTTACAATAGAATACCTGAAGTTTTCGTCCTTTTTTGAGTTTTTAATCAAGTCTATACAATGTCGAATTCAGTTAGCTTGTGTGGTATAAACCTTGTACAAATATCTGTCTCAGTCTCAAATGCTGTGTCAAAATGCGATGAATTGAATATCTTCAAATACCTAATTCCATTCCTATGTATCGCAATCAGGATTTCGGCTTATTTCTGATAAATTCAGGCACAAGTTCGATATTACTTTTCGTAACCACAGATTTTTTTGCACAAGGATGTTCGTCGTCATTTATGCCTGTACGATCGTCTTTAAATCGTTTATACCACTCATACACACTCCTACGTAATAAACACGCATCACCACACATTTATTTCATCAAATTAAACGTTTCAGTAAACGATTTATTGAGTGATATTTTGACATAACATTGGTGAAAGATCTACTTTATCGACGCATATTTTTTTAATAGATGACACCACTAAGAATTACTATTTTGAAAAAGTTCAGTCTTCTCTGCGACAGACGGTGTGTGTCACTTGATATATATATATATATATATTGGGTCTGGGAAAAAGTTCGTGGCGTTTTTCCCGATAGATGGCATTGGTTGCCGATAACTAAAGAACAACAAGTCACAGCGACACCACCGACGGCTCGTTTTTTAGATGACCTTCCGAACGTTAGTTTGAGCGTAGAAACATTGTAATCGGTGCAGTGGTTGGAAAGTTATTCGCACTTGAAAATGGAGAAGAATAATGAGAAATTTCGCTATATTCTGCAATATTATTATGATAAGGGGAAGAACGCTGCGCAGGCTTGTGATAAAATTTGTGCTGTGTACGGTGAAGGTACTTTATCGAAATCTGTTGCGCGGAAATGGTTCGCTCGCTTTCGTTCTGGAAATTTCAATGTGAAAGATGAGTCACGCTCCGGTCGTCCAATCACTGAAAAATCTGATGAAATTCTTGAAAAAGTCCAACAAGATAAGCATATCAGCAGTGTCGATATTGGCATGGAGCTAGGCATTGACCACAAAACTGTTTTGAACCATTTACACAAAGCTGGTTACAAAAAAAAGCTTGACGTATGGGTTCCTCATGAGTTGAGCGTGAAAAACATGATGGACCGAATTAACATCTGCGATGCGCTGCTGAAACGGAATGAAATCGAGCCGTTTCTGAAACGTTTAATAACCGGAGATGAAAAATGGATTACGTACGATAATCGGAAGCGTAAAAGATCGTGGATAAAGGATGGTGAGCCGTCACAAGCGTTCGCTAAGCCAACATTGACGCCAAAAAAAGTGATGCTGTGTGTATGGTGGGACTGGAGGGGAATCGTCCACTACGAGCTACTTCCAACTGGTCAGACGATTGATTCTCAACTCTACTGTGCACAACTAGAGAGATTACGCCAGGCGATTGAAAGAAAACGGCCCGAATTGATTAATAGGAAAGGTGTTGTCTTCCATCATGACAACGCCCGACCACACACTTCTTTGATGACCCGTCAAAAATTGAGAGAGTTTGGTTGGGAAGTTTTGATGCACCCACCTTACAGTCCGGATATAGCACCCTCTAACTATCATCTGTTTCGATCTCTGCAGAACTCTCTCAATGGAATTAAGTTGGTTTCAAAAGAAGCCTGTGAAAACTACTTGATTCAGTTTTTCGACCAGAAACCACAGAAGTTTTTCACCGATGGGACCATGGATCTACCAAAAAAATGGCGAAACATTGTCGATAATAATGGAGCATATTCGGTTTAAATGAATTCGTCCACGCGCCATGCGGGGACCAGTTGAATTTTACTGAAAAAACGCCACGAACTTTTTCCCAGACCCAATATATATATATATATTGTATATATATATATAATTATTTTATGACTGTACACCAAAAAGGTAAATGTACATTTTATCTTAAATATAATTTTATTTTTAAAAGGATATGCACTTTATTGTAAACTAACAGACGGATATAAGAAAAGAGTAACATCACGTTCGTAAATAAATAAATAGAGATCCATTTAAATAAATTGTTATTGAGTATATAAACTGCCTCTAGCATTTCTTTGCGTATAAGATTTAAATTCTGCAATTATATATTAAAACTTTTTGCTAGAGTACAACCGCAATTGTCATCTTGTGTATAGGTGAATCACGAAACTTTGTTTGTTGGGTAAAAGTCAAGACATTAGACATTGTTAATAAAGAGACGGTCGAAGGATCCATCAATTTCAAGGAATATTAGCATCGAAACATTTAATAAAAGCAACTTGACAATAATTATAAATTACGTATTTTCCATTACGAAGAAATGTGTGTCCGGAAGTAAGTCGGTGACAAGGATACAATAGTACCATGAGATGTAGAAGTAAAGATTCAATTATCCTGTAAACGATAATACAATTTTGTTTTAAAGATATCAAATATAGAATTACCTTTCTAACAAAACAATAAGAAACGATTCCTGCGTCGTGGCAAAAGTGATTAAAGATGGCAGCATGATTTAGAGAAAATTAATTATCAATGGATAATTAATAGAAATCTCAATGTTAAGTAAAAAACTAATATTTTTATAAGATTTAGCAATCAAAATGCAAGTACTTGTTGAAATGTTTGAAATTAAGATTCGCGTAAACCTGAGTAGTTCAAAAACATACCGCACAAAACAACAAGATGGCGCTCCTACAGGAATCCAATTGTTTGGGAATTCGGCATATAAACCGGAAAAATAAGATCACTTCCTTTTACGTTTTATGGTAACTAAACGTGTTTTCTCAATATTGCGTTTTGGTCATTCGATGTCGAAAAAATAATACCAAATTTGAATTTTCAATGAAAACGGAAGGTATTCATAAAAAATATTATAGAGACATATGAAGTTATTAATTATATTTTACTTCAGAATCATATAGCATTTAAATATGCCATCCACGTAACAACTGCTGTAGAATACAGATCGTATTTGCTATAGAAAAACTCTCTTGGATCACTTTTTAGGGGAAAAATTAAGCATTAAATGAAATCGTATAAATATGTAGATTAAATATTCCACTCTAATTTTGTTTTCAAAATGCTTTTAATAAAATCTTTCGATTTCGTTTAATTTCCATTCGGAATTTTACTTATTAAATGAAGACATTTGATATTGGCAGAGGCCTTTGCTTTATTATGAAAAGGTAAAATTGACAGGAGGAACTCGAAGACCTACAAGTTTTAATGATTGAAGTGTATGTTACATAGGAGAAGATTCAAGTTATTATAAATTAATGATTTTATGTTTCGTTAAAATATATTTTTGAAATAAGATACTACTACATTGAATACTTTAGTACATTTATAAAATAAGTATGGTGCTTCTTTTTTTGCTAAACAATTCGATGTAATTGATTTTTATATTTAATATAAACAATATAAGCCGTGGGTGGTTGTAGTGTGGACCATCGAATTTTGGTACTCCGCACTATAGGATTTTTAGAAATAAGAGATAAATAAACAATAAATAGGCTCTTGTAAAGGGTCTTTTATTAAGCGCTTCCAATCTTTGCATTTAAATAAAACAAAGTGTGTGTGAGATATCGAAATTTTTTGTTTGTTTGAAAAGCCTATCGATACCATTATGTATGGAATATAACATCGTGCCAATGTCCGCCGCGCCTTCGCCGAGTGGCGCGCATCGGAATTGTCCAATTTTCCATGATTTTGGCGCATAAATCAGGCTTGTGGTTTGTAGCTTATTCGCATAGACCTGCGACTTAAGAAAACTCCACAAGAAAAAGTTTAACGGGGTCAAATCGCACGATCTCGGTGGTCAGTTCACATCACCTCCACGTGAGATGACCATGCCCTCAAACTGCTCGTGCAGAATGTCCAATGTGGCATGAGCTGTTTGGCAGGTAGCGCCATCCTGTTGTCGTTGGTGTCCATATCAGCCAATTCAGGCCAAAAGAAATTGATAATCATCGACCTATAGCGCTCGCCGTTACGTTCTTGTGAGCGACAAGAAATCGGCTGCCTCGGGATTCTCCTGCACACTCTCACGGACAGCGGCGATGTTTTCGGCAGATCGTGCGTTTCGTCATCGTACGGGTGTTGGTACGTTGTTTACTGAACCAGTTTTCTCAAATTTATCCACGACACTGCGAATAGTCCTCTCGGTGGGACGATTATGACTACCGTAAAACAGACTGAATAAATGACTGCCAATTCGACAGATGTGACCTCAATAATATGGCCAGTATTAACTGTCAAAATTCGGAAGTCCCTATTGGAAGACCCGTTAATAATAAAAAATCTATTTTCTGCTAGCTGATCCCAATTACCGGCAAAATATTACATAAAACGCTCTAAAGTACATAATAAGTTTTTGGACAATACAAAGAGAAAAATGTTAATTCAAGAGAATCAGAAATAGATGACAATTGACATTAAGTGCATTAAAGCTTTTGAATTTTATGGTTAAGAAAGATCTTTGCCAAGCATTTGTTGGTTTAGTTTAGAGTGCACATAAGCAATATATACGGATAATATAGCAATCAGTGAATAAATGTTATGCGTACTAGTAATTATAAAACTCAGTTTTTAAACTGGAGTAATATTTTCGAAATGTGAAGAAAATGGCAATTTAGAATCAAAGGTAACGCCAAGAACCATATTTTCACGCCGCGATAAGAAGGAGCCATTTAAGCAATAAGGATGATGTATGGGCCTGAATTTCCTGGAGAAGGAAAGTACATTTAGAAATATTTATATCCAGCTTATTTCTACTACACCAATTACGAGACGTGTTTTTTAAGTAAAGGTCGTTTGAAAATACAATCCAAATGAAAGAAAATTGTCAAAAACCAAATTTATTTTCAGTTTGTTCAAACACGTATCAAACCTTACAACTAGATTTTGAATACCCTCTTCATAGAAACTTGCCGCCTGCTCCGATGACCAAGGGGCCACGGCCGTTTTCATGTCTTCATCATCGTTGTAGTGGTTGCCGCCAAGACAATGTTTGAGATAGCGGAAAAGATGAAAATCACTCGGTGCAAGGACAGGCCTGTAGGGAGGGTGGTCCCAAACTTCCCAACCAAAAGAGTCCAATAAATTTCGGATCTGAGTTGCGGTGTGAGGCCTTGCATTGTCATGGAGTGGTAAAATTACCTCTGTCAGCATGCAGCGTCTTTTGTTTTGAATCGCTCTGCGTAGTTTTCGCAGAGTTTGGTCGTAGGCTACCGCACCTCGCACGGGACGAGCGGTTCGATAATCTTGAATATTTTAAAGACACAGAAGAGGCCAGGCAGGTTACCTACACAGCTGTAACCGGGCACAGTTGTTCCCAAGGAATGCCGGGACACGACGCAAGCACTCGTTACGGCGCTCGCACCACCTATTAGTGTATACAACAAAACGGCTTTTACTTAAAAAACACGACTCGTATGTACAATGTCTATCTGATCCTGCAAGAATTCACAATCACCAACCTGTGTTACTTGGTGGTAAAACTTAAGGTCTTCGGTAAATAATAACTTGTGCAATTGTACCTCAAGATCATATAATTTGATTTTTATAGTATGTCTGAAAAGTTCGGTTATTTATCTAACATACTGTGTATATTGTCAAAATTCCTTGTAAAAATATATAGTAATGAATAAGTGGCAATATAATAAGTATATAATAAATATTAGATAGGACAGCTATAAAATTTTGTATCATAAAACCTAAAAGAATTAGTTATCATCAATGTTACAGTTAAGCAAGATGGAAACAGTTTAAAATAATTATTTAAAACGTATACTAGACACAGTCTGCGTCATAAATGAAGGTTAATAACAAAGCTTTGTTAACATGAACTCACTTTACTAAATAATGGCCACATAAAAGTTTATACGTACAATTAACAGCAGCTTAGTGTGACTCGTTTTATCTTGCAACTCTCGACGTGTAATTTAAGAGAAATAACAAGTAAAACAATTTAAGGTATTCTACGTGAGATTTAAAGCTTACGACATGAATCTGTAATAATTATTAAAGAGTTACAGAAGGCTTTAGGGGATACTCACTGAAATTAACGAAATAATGACCACGGAAAAGCAAAAATATAAAACAGAACGAAGTTTTCGTATTCTAGCGCGTTCTGTTTTCAAACTCTTTCCGAGTGAGAGTATGTGGATTATTAGAAAAACAAGCAACATTACTTTAGCCAATCGGGTTGGAAGATAATAGAAAAACATCGAGATTTAAGAGGTAATTAATGAAATTGTTTAAATAATGCGAAACATAATTAACATTGCTTCTATGGAAAAAGGTGGAATATTAAATTACATTTCTCTCTTTGGGTAATACTAACATTCTGAAACATGTAAAGAGCAAATGTTCTTTAAGTAAACATTCACTTTATTATATATATATATATATATATAAAGGTCATGTTATTTATGGCGGAGGAGCCTCGGCAGCATTGCAAAAAATAAACATGTAAAAACAATAATTCAGGATAACAAAATACTCTTGACATTTGACCATTATAACTAATCAATACGCTTTTAGCAGTAAACAAAAGTAGGGCTGCTGCGTATGGATTTCCTACGTTTCATCTATACTTTTCTGAGAATAAAAGAAAGCTCTAAGAACTAACATGTGCTTTCGATTTTCCGCTATACTCTGTACCACGAACAGATAGACTAATTACGACCAAATTACGTGAATATTTTCGACATTAAAAAATGTCAGCTGCGAAAGTCACATACACAATTATTATATTATTTGTTTACCTCTATCAAAAAATTAACCCTAGAAAAGGTTGTTATAATATCAATAATAGTGAAAGTTTAACTGATTCATTTTATATTAAATGTTGAAAATGAATAGAAATTATTTTGAAATAATCTTGTTAACAAAATGTACATCCAATTGTTTTTTTTCAATTCCATGTATAAAACAAATTATTAAATTAATTCTATAAAATTTAAGAAAGATTTGAGCTACGGTAATGAAGAATTTATTTGTGAGAGTACATAGCATGTAAAGGGTTTTCCAATAGGGACTTGACAACTTTTAATTCAATTTGTGAACGTACCCTTTCTTTAATCATCGAACTGTCACTGTCAATTTATTCAGTAAACTTAACATTTTCGTCATGGTAAAGTACACGAACGAACAACGTCTGCAAATTATAAAAATTTACTACAGAATTTCGGAGTCGGTGACCGCTACTTTAAGAGCGTTAACTCCGATTTTCGGTCGTAATTCTCGCCCTAGTAGACAGGCAGTAACAAGTTTAGTGCAAAAATTTGAGTCTACATATTCGTTGTGTGATGTTGTCGTGCCAGTGAGACAACGGGTTGGCCGAAGTGTCGAAAATATCGCTGCCGTTGAAACGTCCATAGCAAATGATCCAAATCAGTCAATTCCAGGGCGTTCTCAAGAGTTGGGCATCGCCCAGACCACTTTATGGCGAATTTTGCGTAAGGATCTTGGTTTACACCCATACAAGATCAAGCTGACTCAAGAATTGAAGCCGATGGACCATTTGAAGCGACGTACGTTCTCCAATTGGGCTCTGGAAAAGATTTCGATTTCATCGCAAAATCATTTTCAGTGACGAAGCTCATTTTTGGCTCAATGGGTTCGTCAATAAGCAAAATATGCGTTATTAGTCGGGTGAAAATCCACATGTGCTTCATGAAACACCACTTCATCCACAAAAAATAACTGTTTGGTGCCATTTGCATGCCGGCGGCGTCATAGGGCCATATTTCTTCGTCGACGATAATGATCGTCGCGTTACTGTGAATGGTAATCGTTATCGCGCCATGATTACCGATTATTTTTGGCCCGAATTGGAAGATATGGACTTGGACAACATGTGGTTTCAGCAGGACGGTGCCACAAGCCACACAGCACACGTTACAATCGATTTATTGAAGAGTAAGTCTGATGAGCGTGTTATCTCAAGAAATGGACCAGTGGATTGGCCGCCTCGTTCGTGCGATTTAACGCCTCTAGACTTTTTTCTTAGACCAAGTCATTGGTCTATGCCAACAAGCCGACAACGTTGGAAGAGCTCAGAGCCAACATTGAACGCGAAATAGCAGCCGTTTCGGCCGAATTGTGTGGCCGAGTCATCGAAAATTGGGTCCAACGAATCGACCGCTGCAAACGTGCCCGCGGTGGCCATATGAACGAAGTCGAGTTCCATTCATAAATGTTTTGATTGTATTTCAACCCGATAATAAAGTTTTTGAAATATCTCAAATGGTCGGCATTTTATTTTGAAAAAAACTTGTCAAGATCAATTGCATTTACACAATTTTGTTTAGTAACATTATGAATGGCAGCGCGAAGTAAATTTTGAACATCGTTGCTATTTAAATGTGGCATTATTTACAGCTTTCTTTTCCTTTTACTTGGACCCAAATTAGCTCTTCCAGCGATAAAGAGGAAGTCTCAAAACTGTTTTTTTTTGGATTTAGCAAGTTTATCTATTATGAACTTGTCATATTTTGATTTATGTTGTCTTACTAAATCCAACAATTCCACTTTTAGCTTATTGGATTCAAATCTAATATTATTTTTAGTAAGCCAGAGATTCTAAAATGCTCAGAAGCATCATCTATAACTTACAGAATTCATTTCCAAGCGAGGTAAAATTTTTTTAAACCAATTTTAAAATACTTCTGTATTCATCTCTTCATGGTAATCACCTATTTTATTTAATGGAAATAAGAGTAGGCCATTCTTAAGAAAACCATCCTTACAACCAACATGTAATAATATCAATTGTCTTCCTTTTACACTAGGATTTTTTGAACCTGTTAACACACCTTTATGAGAACTTATTGCAACGTTTGAGCGAAGAAATCAAGCAAAAGCGGCCGCATTTGGCTAAGAAAAAAGTGTAGTTTCATCAAGACAATGCACCAGCTCACAAATTCATTATCGCAATGGCCAAAATTAATGACTTAAAGTTTGAATTGCTACCTCATGCACCCTGTTCGCCAGATTTAGTACCCTCGGATTATTTTTTGTTCCCAAACTTGAAAAAATGTCTCAGCGATCAAAGATTTTCCAACGATGAAGAAGTGATGTCGGCAATTAATGGTTATTTTAAGGAGCATGACAGTTCTTATTATAAAAAGGATATCGATCTTATTGAGCATCGCTGGCAAAAGTGTATAGACTTGAAAGGAGATTGTGCTAAAAAATAAATATAAATTGTTGGATCGGGTACTTCTGGGACCACCCTCGTAAATAGGTGTGTTAAAAATACGATATACAATATCTATACATTGGTTTAAAGATAGACAAAATAGATAATTTGAAGTTCCACGTACTTTGAGATGATTTTTCACAGCTTAAAAAATTTTTGATGACTAGATTTTGTTTTCTCTCTACTTATTGAGATAAACATTAGTGGCTTCTTTACCAAAAGTAGCATATAACTAGAAGTGAAGGATCCTCTTGAATAACTAAATAAAATATATTTTATTCCCAAGTTTCGTTTAAGTTTCAAGATCGCGTGCTTCTCTTCAAAAGTTCTCCGAAATTTTCGATTTATCCGCAAAGTTTCCTTGCTAGATAGGTAATGTAACGTAAGTGTAACCGATTAAATTTCAGTTTTAATTTCCCTTCTGACGGTAGACAACAAAACGGATTAGCGAGACATTAATTAATTAATAGAGAGAGAAGTAACTGAATTTACGCCCACTTAACTCGTATTCACCGTCTTTCTCTATCTCACATCTTTTCTATATAAAACGTATCTACTTACACGGCGAGTACATAAAGTATAAGCGTTTAGAGACCAAGACCTGTTACTAATTAAGTATCATAGTAATTTCATTAACAAAGCAAAGTTCGAAGGAAGCGAGAAGGAAGACGTAAAGGGAGCGGAATAGGAAGAGGAGACGCTTATCTAATGATTTATACGGGACGGGACGGTCAGCCCGTTAAATACTCCTCTTTAAGCTTCTATTATGTACATGTTGCTGTAAATAATTGCTAATAGTTCGTACAAATTGTCCTATAATGACTTTAGTTTGGACCGAGTTGGGCGAGTTTTCCCCTGGATAGCTTCCGACTAATGGCCAGAGTTTCGTGCAACTACGACACGATACAAAAATAATGTTTTCACCGAGAAAAAGAAAGAAATTTTTAAGTTGGATGGTACTGCAATGCGATTGCATTTTTCTTAGTTTCCCTAGTATATTGACAGAGACGTGGATTTAGTTGATCGTATCGATGAACTCAATTGTACGAGAGATGTTTCCAAAGTTCTGGAAATTACATATAATTTTTATAATTTTGTTAATTTTCGTCAATATTACAATGTCGTTTTTCAACTTAATGTCAATTTAACTGAATACATTTATCCCAACGATAAACTAATTTTTTTTTAAGCCGTCCTCAAAGAAGTTTTTCGGTGTCTTGTCGATCCACCTATTTATGGCACGTTTTACGTCAGTTAAACTTTCAAAACGAACACCCGGTAAGGGTTTTTTCAAATTTGGGAACAGATGGTAATCACAGGGCGCAAGATCCGGGAAACAAGGCGGGTGCGGCAGCAATTCCCATCGTAAATCGTTTAAAACATCCTTTGTTTTTCTTGCGGTGTGTGGCCTTGCATTATCCTGTTGCAATAACGGACACTTATGCAACTTTCCAGGCCGTTTTTTGACTAGTGCCTGTCGCAGTGGTCCGGATAATAAATCTGAATAATATTCTGCATTAATTGTAGTACCTCTCGGCAGATAATCCATGAAAATAATCCCTTGGCAATCCCAGAATACAGCAAGCATTACCATTCCAACAGACGAAACTGCATGCGCCTTAAGTGGAGGCCCTTCTTCAGGTTTGCGCCATTCTTTGGATTAACTTTTCGTCTCAAGATTGAAATAAGGAATCCACGTTGCGTCAATGGTTATTATTCGTTGCCAAAATTCATCACCGTAACGGGCTAACAGCTCTTGAAGTTGACGACAAGTATCGGACCTATTGAGTTTCTGTTCTGGTCCCAACAGCCTTGGCACCCAGCGCGCCGAAACCTTGCTAACGCCCAAATAATCATGCAAGATGTCATGAACTTGTCGTGTACCTATCCCTAGGTGTACACTAATTTGACGAATAGTCATTCGCCTGTCGTTTTTCAGTAGGTTTTCGACAGCAGTAATGTTTCTTTCATTTATCGACGTGCTTGGCCGCCCACTGCGTGGATCGTCTTCAAGTGATGTTCTACCGGCTTTAAAACGATCGATCCACCGATAAAGAGTACTTTTGGATTCCGCAGATTCACCAAATACTCCTTGCAGACGACTAAAAATTTCTGTCGTTTTCACATCTTCTTTCCACAAAAAGAAAATTATCGCTCTTTGAGATTTTGCCACGTGTTCCATGGTTACAAAAACAGTGCTACTAAAACGCGTCTACGTCAGTCGAATACCTGAATCAGATTGAAAAATATTATACTAGAGAGTTGCATAAACATGTCAAGACTTCTCTGGCGTCAATAACATTGCGTATAAGTTCTGCCTTATTTAATTATAGCACCAATTCCCAGAATATTGGAAACTTCCCTCGTATTATACATGAAATATAAGCATTTATATTTATTTGAATTCCAAATAAGTACTTGACCATGTTAACGGAATAATTTCATTTCAATCCCGTAAACAAGTTCTGAAACGGTAATACGTCCTTCTGACACATTAATTAAATAGAATTAATTAATAATTTTTTTAATTTTCGTGTTCGGTGACTTTTTTTTCGGAAGTGTTAAAAAGTTCCAGAAGTTTTAATTAAAATGTGTGTAAGAGGCTTTCTGCTTTCAGTCCTGTTTATAATATCGCACAGAGGCGGTTGATAGCGAGGACGCTGCTCCCTGTTAGTTCTTGAAAGATCTACATTTCCAGTATTGCCGGGTTGTTTCAATATTTAAAAGCGTTCTCTCATCGCTTTTTATTTGTGTTTGTTTCAATAGAGACTTTAATGAAAGTACAAATTATTCCTTGACGATATGAAGTTCGGATTCGAGTGTATAGAAATAGTAGTTATTACTTATTCGAAATTCGTGGATGAAAGGCTGTAATTTATTATAAGGAAGTGGTATATATATGTATATTTCAAATTAGTTGCATCGTTAAATTTCTTATACTGATTTTGCTTTATTAAATACAAAATGAAAGAAATAATTACATGAAGATATGAGATACCTGTGACTGAGACGAAAACCTATCCAATTAAATAAAATCTTGTACTTAAAAGAAAATTCAATAAAAATATTTCCTGCTTCTATGATTCCAAACTTGGACAATGTTTTTTCCATAAGCCGTTTACTATATTCGCTTTTTTTAAATTCCAAAGAGAGAACTGGAAAAGGTTTTTCAAGCAGCTACAAGGTAATCAAACAAATCATCTATTAAAAAAATATGCGGTCGGTAAGGTAGACCTTTCTACCAATGTTATGTAAAAATATGATATTTGCATCATTAGAAGCAGAGAAATTGCGCACAAAGTAACAATGTGTATTTGGCATTGGTTGTAAAATAAATTTTGAAGAAAGAGCAAACATCAAGTTCTGTTTTAAACTCGGTAAATCGTTTACTGAAACGTTTAATTTGATGAAACAAGTGTATGATGAGACGATCGTACTGACATAAATGACGAACATCTTTGTGCAAAAAAATCTGTGGTTATGGAAAGTAACATAGAACTTGTGTGTGAATTTATCAGAAATGAACCGAAATCCTCATTGCGATACGTAGGAATGGAATTAAATATTTCCAAAGATTGAATTCATCGCATTTTGTCACAGCATTTAGACTGAGAAAGATTTGTGTAAGGTTTGTACCACACAAGCTAACTGATTTCAACGTTGGTCAGACTGGATTAAAGACGCAAAAAAGGACGAAAACTTAATTGTAACTGGCGATGAAACATGGTGTTTCCTATATGATTCATATTGGAAATATTCAGACCAAGCGTTAAAGCTCTGAATGGAAGCATCCAAGTCGTTTGGAGAAGGTAAAAGGGAAGACAATGCTGATTTGTTTTCATGGTTCGAAAGGCATAGTGCACAAAGAGTTTGTATCAACTAGTCAAACAGTAAATGCGGTATATTATTTTGTGTTATGAAGCGTCATTTGACGCGTATTCGCAGTGTGCGTCCTCAATATTGTGAAAATGGTAGCTGGCGTTTGTTATATGATAATGCACCATCTCATCGCTCCACGCTTGTCACTGATTTTCTAACTACAAATGGCATTTTAACCATAAATCATTCACGAGCGTTATGCTGACGTCGAAGCCATTAAAAAGGCGTCGACAGCGATCTTGAAGTACATCTCTAAAGATGAACTAAAGATGAACAACGAATTAAGAAGAAAATGAGACGGATAAGAGAATTCTGAAAAGAAACAGTGGGGTCATGATCGAAAATACTAAGGGCCAAGAAGCTACTAAGAACAGTCATAATTCGGGCATATGGAACAATTATAAAGCTAGTTGTTCTATATGCAAGTGAAACTTGGATAATGACAAAAAGAAACCGACTTAGATATCTGGAAAAGCAAAATTCTGAAAAAAATATTTGGAAGAGTGCGACTTATAACTTTATAGAATAGAATTTTGTTACTTACGAATAAGTTTTTACACGCAACCAATGATTCAATATATTGGTTTGCGAGTTAGACCAAATTGCTAACGTTTGACAATACCAATATATATTAAGATATTTGATATATTCAATCAGAAGTTCTTGACAGTTACTTGTCTTTACCGGATGATGTGTATCTTTTCGAATTCTTCTTTCTTATTTAGAATGGACAGCAAGTAGCGTGACATTGGTGCTGGGTTAATGTGTATTACCCTTTTAGTTCTGAAATTCCGCAATAACGCTTCGTCATTAATTTTTCAAATAGCTTGGATGTTGTTGGAAATGTATTGATTAATTTGTTGAGAAGTTATTTTGTTTGTGGATTAACAGTTACAAGATCATGGCTAGGGATTTTATTTGGTTGTGGTTTCTTTAAGCTTTGTAATTTCGAAAGCTTCCAGTGGTGATTTTAATGTAAGTGTAATCAAGTGTTAATAAATTTCATTGTCATTTAGATCAGATTGCACATGCACTGACCGATTGTTTCAAATATAAAAATTTAATAAATTACTTAAGGATAGCAAATATTAGAGTATGGGATCAGCTAAGAAATTATAGCATATTAGAAAAACTGGAAATTTAAAAAACGCAAATGGGGAGACGTTTAAGAAGATTAAATGAAAGAGAGAAAGTTAAGAAAGAATGGTCTGCGAAGAAAATGGGAAAAAAGGAGACATTGATCTAAAAACATATGGGATGATCAGGTAAGATATTATAGCATATTAGAAGAACTGGAAATTGAAAAAACGCAAATGGAGAGACATTTAAAAAGATTAGATGAAGGCGAGAAAGTTAAGAAAGAATGGTCCGCGAAGAAGAAAAAAAAGGAGACGTTGACCCAAAAAGATATGGGATAATGGAAAATTAAGAAAGGAAAAAATAGGGACGTTGTCAAAGCCCAGTAGGTTTAAATTTAGCATGAATTAAAACTGTCAATAAGTATGTTAATAATTATGTATAAATCTATAATTAAGCGCTTCATGGTAGGAAACTAATGAAAATTAATATTTCTTGCATATCATCGTTGCTACTAGTTACAGAAATTAATAAAAAATTCCTGCATCGGAGCAGGACATGAACAGATTTTGTTTAACCCCGCAGTCAATAATTATATATAAATATATAATTAAACTTTTTCGGTGATAAATTAATGAAAATTACTATTTGCTGCTATACCATCGTTGTTATTAAATACAGACATTAATTTAAAAATTTTTGCTTTAGAATAGGACTCAAATTGTATCTGCCGATTTCTAGACGTCTGCCTCATCAATAAGTCCACCAAGTAGTAAAGTTTCGACGCTCTTAATATGCTATAAATTGCGTCATGGAACAGATCTTAATTGTTATACCGCGCAGTTGATTGATGTTAATAATTATATATAAATATATAATTAAGCGCTTCACGAAGACTTAAGATCAATGTTTTTCTAGACGGCGTTCGTACCAAATTTATTTCAATTAATTATACTTAGTAACAACTATGCTATAGAAGGTAATATTAATCTTAATTAATCCATCGTGAAGCGCTTAATTATATGTATATTTATGTACAGTTATTAACAAACTCTGACTGCGCGGTATAAGAATTAAGATCTGTCTCGACTCGAAACTGCATTGCTTGGTAGCCTAATTTGTACGGCAGTCGTCCAGAAAACGGCAGATACAAGTTCGAATCCTGCTCTAACGTATAAATTTTTAATTAGTTTATATAATTAATAACGACGCTTGTATAGCAAGGAATATTAAGTTTCGCTGTTAATGAATGTATCCAGTCCTGGAATTAACTTAAAAGTAATTTATATTTCCATTTAAGTTATTTCCATATGTAAATAAGTACGATAATTTCGATTACGTAAAAACGAAATAAAATTAATTAAAAATGTTTACAAACACTTATTTTTCCCAACATATTACTGCAACTTAAATAGTATTTCGAGCGAAATTGTATTCAGCTACATGTAATAACAAATGTTGATGAAACCGCAAATTAATACGACCGCAAACAACGATTCGAAAATGTACATACGTATGTGGAGCCATGAATTTGTTAATGTGTTCGTCTCAATCTAAATGCGTGTATGTGTGCTGGTGTATATAACAGTCCTTGCCCGCAGTACAATTGCTTATCGATTTATATTTAGGCGAAGGGGTTATTAGACAATGCACAACGGAATACATAATGGGAAAGGAGCATTCCACAGGCAATTATAATAGCCGCTTATTTGTTGTGTTCATAAATTGAAAAGACGTACCGCTTTTGTTAAAACGATTTAAAACTATTTTAATTGGATATTTATAAATATGAAATTTAATTGTTGGAAATAAAGAAACTGAAGTAAATTAGTAAATATATAAAATAAATTGCAAATTGCCATTTCTATTACTTTCTTATATAATAGAAATTTAAAACTGTTAGTTTTTAGTGTTAAAATAAATATTTATTGTGTATTATTAACACTATTTATGTGGAGAGTTTGACAATGATTGGGGATAGAAGAAAATGTGATATCTGAAATTCCAAAGGTCTTTCGAACGAAAATAATCGTAGAGGTTATATGATCCAGGTAACAGTAAGGATCTTGTAATCACTATGGTGAAAAAATTCGTAAGAAGAAGGTGAAAGTAATGTAATCGAAACGTTAGAAAGACTTTTCTCGGAAGCAAGTCATTCAGTTTACGTGATGAAATAACTCGAAGAATAACGATTTATTATACAACCGTGATATATATGATGAAATACAAGTGATTCAAATAGATGGACACGTAATAACGGGTCTTCCAATAGGGACTTCCGAACTTTGGCCGTTGATAGCGGCCACATTGTTGAAGCTACATCTGTCGAATTGACTGTCGTTTAGTCAGTCTGTTTTGCCAAATCACCATGAACGGATATGGCGTTCAACAACACGTGCGAATGACAAAATTGGTGTTCTGTTTAGGTAACGTTCCGCACCCTTCGCTCATTTTACGGTCGCCATAATCGTCCTACCGAGAGGACTATTCGCAGTGTGGTGGATAAATTTGAGTCCACTGGTTCAGTCAATAATGAACCAACACCAGTACGACGACGAAACGCAAGATTTGTCGAAAGCATTGCCACTGTCCGTGAGAGTGTGCAGGAGAATCCGAGGCAGTCGATATCGCGTCGCTCAAAAGAACTTGGCCTTTCTTTTGGCCTGAATTGGGTGATATGGACACTAACGACATATGGTTTCAACAGGACGGCACTACGTGTCACACAGCTTATGCCGCATTGGACATTCTGCACGAGCGATTTAAGGGCATGGTCATCTCACGTGGAGGTGATGTGAACTGGCCGTCGAGATCGTGAGGTTAGACCCCAGACTTTTTCTTGTGGGGTTTTCTAAAGTCGCAGGTCTATGCGAATAAGCCGCAAACCACAGCGATCCTCAAAGGCAACATAACCCATGATATCGGTCAAATTCAGCCTGATTTATGTGCCAGAGAAAATTGGACATTTCTAATGCGTGCCATCCAATGAAGCTGCGGCGGATATTTGCAGGATGTTATATTCCTTACATAATGGCATCGATAGGCCTTTCAAACGAATAAAAAAATCCGATGCTATCTCACACACGCTTTGGTGAAATTTGCTCAGCAGTTGAGTTGTATAAATACGAAGCATGCATAGGGTTTTATATTAGCATGGAATTGTTTTTTTTATCCAAGAGAACTGGAATTTTTCAAAAAATTGATAGGAGAATGTGCAAGCAAAATTAGCCAACAGCTTCATCTAGTTAGCGCTTAATTTTGCGCAAAACTTCACTTTTATGAATTATAATGATTGAAAGCACACTGTCAAAGTATACAAGGATTATTTGACGTAAAAACAAGATGAAAACGTTTTGCGAATTATGACTTGGCTACCTCAAAGCCCGGATTTGATTCCTATCGAGTTGTCGAACGAACTCGATGGGAGAGTGGGTAAACTTATTTCGAAGCAACAGATTTGGAACACGTTTCAAAATGAATGGAACAACACACCAGACGAAGCAATCCAAAACTTAATTCGAAGAATGTTGCGTGCTATTCAGGCAGTTCTCAATTTCAATGTTTGATTTTTCGACGAAAAGCGAGTGCAATTAGTAGAACATTAATTATTTGATTTTTAATTTAGAATAATTTTTCTTTTTCTCTTCTATTATTACATAGTTTGTGTGTGTTCCAATTACTCAACTCTTATTGAAATATGTAAGTGTAGATTTCTAGGGTTTTTTTCCTTCATTTGAGACAATCGAAATATTTCAACTAGATTTTGCGTTAACAGAACGGAGAACTTCCACGAAAGTAAGTTCGGAAATATAATTAAAACCTACAACAGCGCCGGGGTAGATTTTACGTAGACGGTAGTTGTTTTACAGAAGCGGTTGCACTTCCAATTGAATTAGCTGTTTACATTCAGGGTGAAATTTATTTAACGAAAAATTACAACCCGACCGCCTTTTGAACGGAAATGAATCTGAAAAGTAATAACCAGGAGTCGGGATTCGAGAGCAGTGATTTTAAACCACTTTTTGGTCAATTGTCAAGTGTTATTCCGAATTCATTTAACTACATTTAAGCACAGACAACTTGTTATATTTGTCGTGCATGTTGTCGGGCATAATTTGATGTGAAGAACTTTTTTGGAATAATCTAATCATTTGGGATTTTGTTTAGGAACAGCAGAAGTATATTTTCGCAATCTATTAATAACAAGGCGTGTTAATATAAAAAGAACACAAGTGCAATCTTTTCAATAATTTTATTTTTATAAGAAAATAATAATATTAAGGTATGCTATCTGCTTCTGGGCCTCCGGGCTGGAACAGCGTCACTTGTATATCTGCCGACGTTTCGTATCCATTTGTAGGGGACGTCTTCAGGGCTGAACTATTGCACTAAAACTGAAGATGTCCCATACAAATGGGTACGAAACGTCAACAGATACATATACAAGTGACGAGGTTCCAGCCCGGAAGCCAAGAAGCAGATAGCATGGACCACGACCGCGGAAGTCTTCGTACCAGATTAATATTAAGGTATTTATCATATCGTACAACTAGTTTCTGAATTCCATCCTCATAGAAATCTGCTGGCGATCTGCAGGGTTCTATCATAATTTCGTAAAGAACACTTCTTGAAACACTGCATTAATCTGCTGATTACTTTTTACTGCTTTCAAGTCTTTCGCATACAGAAAATGGATCACGGCTAATATTTCACAATCGGTGGTATTTTCAATTGTCTGCGACATTTTAAATACGGACAAACAAACGTAAACACCGAACGAATGCTTCCGTACTGGCGTCTATAACTAACCAAGAGATGTAGGTACTTAGCGCGCATGCGTGGAACGATGACTGCAGGACTTCAGCGGCCATATTTAAAAACGGTACTTACTTAAAAAACACGCCTCGTAATATCAGTTAGGCTAATTTTAAAAATATCGTTTTTTTAAGTTTCTCATTTGATTGAATCCAATTGAAATATATAATTCTCGATGCTCATTGATTCGTATTTGAAAAAGAATAGCGAAGTGTGTATAAAAAGTTATTTTTTTCATAGCCAGAGCACATTAAGAATCAATTCTTGGAGATTTATTACTTAACTTCATTATAAACAATCTAATTGGTTCTTTCTCTTCTTCTGTATAAGTTCAAAATATTCCATAGCTTAGATGATATAATAAGTTGCCTAAACGAACCTGATTAATTCATGAATGGTATGTATGAAGCAAATTTAATACCGATTCTGGAAGAATTAATTAAATTATGCTAAATACATAACTATAAATTTTGTTCTTTCGTATTTGGCTTTTCGACCACTAGAATAAAACACTTAATTTATATTAACAATGTTTCAGGGGTTTTCCCCCTTTATTTACTTATTTATCTAATCGTTTCTCTTTTTATTTTTTTTAACCTGTAATACATGCATTTTATATACACATATTTTTATTTGGTGGACTTTCTCAATAGCTTTTAAAAGGTATTTAAAAAATCCAATCTAATCTCTCAATATAACGTATTTGTTGTTTTCAAAAAATTTACAATAATGATGAAAAACATTGCTTCCTTCTATTGTACAACACACGAATGTAGCTGGCAACTTTGTTACCGACATGCGAGATAGACGCGTTCTCATTCTGTCATTCAATACATTCGTGTGTTGTACGTAGAGGCAGGCAATATTTTTTCATTATTTTTCTGTATCGAAAAGATACGATAAACACTATAAAGGAATCGTTTGTTAATAACACAAGTTTACCTGATGATAGGTGAATTCCTTGAAACAAATGTAGTAAATAGGGTCTTATTAATATTTGTATGATTCTTTTTAACATTCATAATATAGGGTTTTTCAATAAATTTTTTTCAAAATAAAATGCAGACCATTTGAGATATTTCAAAAACTTTATTATCGGGTTGAAGTACAATCAAAACATTTATGAATGGAGCTCGACTACGTTCATATGGCCACCGCGGGCACGTTTGCAGCGGTCGATTCGTTGGACCCAATTTTCGATGACTCGGCTACACAATTCGGCCGAAACGGCTGCTATTTCGCGTTCAATGTTGGCTCTGAGCTCTTCCAACGTTGTCGGCTTGTTGGCATAGACCAATGACTTGGCGTAGCCCCTAAGAAAAAAGTCTAGAGGCGTTAAAGCGCACGAACCAGGCGGCCAATCGACTGGTCCATTTCTTGAGATAACACGCTCATCAAACTTACTCTTCAATAAATCGATTGTAACGTGTGCTGTGTGGCTTGTGGCACCGTCCTGCTGAAACCACATGTTGTCCAAGTCCATATCTTCCAATTCGGGCCAAAAATAATCGGTAATCAGGGCGCGATAACGATTACCATTCACAGTAACGTGACGATCATTATCGTCGACGAAAAAATATGGCCCTATGACGCCGCCGGCATGCAAACCGCACCAAACAGTTATTTTTTGTGGATGAAGTGGTGTTTCATGAAGCACATGTGGATTTTCGCCCGACCAATAACGCATATTTTGCTTATTGACGAACCCATTGAGCCAAAAATGAGCTTCGTCACTGAAAATGATTTTGCGATGAAATCGAAATCTTTTCCAGAGCCCAATTGGAGAACGTACGTCGCTTCAAATGGTCCATCGGCTTCAATTCTTGAGTCAGCTTGATCTTGTATGGGTGTAAACCAAGATCCTTACGCAAAATTCGCCATAAAATGGTCTGGGCGATGCCCAACTCTTGAGAACGCCGTGGAATTGACTGATTTGGATCATTTGCTACGGACGTTTCAACGGCAGCGATATTTTCGACACTTCGACCAACCCGTTGTCTCACTGGCACAGCAACATCACACAACGAATATGTGGACTCAAATTTTTGCACTAAACTTGTTACTGCCTGTCTACTAGGGCGAGAATTACGACCGAAAATCGGAGTTAACGCTCTTAAAGTAGCGGTCGCCGACTCCGAATTTCTGTAGTAAATTTTTATAATTTGCAGACGTTGTTCGTTCGTGTACTTTACCATGATGAAAATGTTAAGTTTACTGAATAAATTGACAGTGACAGTTCGATAATTAGTGAAAGGGTGCGTTCACAAATTGAGTTAAAAGTTGTCAAGTCCCTATTGGAAAACCCTTTATAATATCAATAGAATTATTATTTTTTTGAAATCTTTGTTTCTTCTTTTATATTCGCTTTGATTTAATAACAACGCATAACAAATAAAATTAGCTCGCGATTTCATATTGAATGATTAAAAACTCGCTCGGGATTAGATGGTTAAGCAAACTAAATAAAAAGCATTCCAAACAAATACCATCGAAATGACATTATCACATTTACAAACATTAAATAGCCAGTGCAGATGTATTTTATTGGTTGGTTTTCCTGTATGCTCATAATGTGTATGTATATATTCCATAGGCGATGCATTTCAGGAATAAATAAAAAGAAACAACTACTATTTTAATACACTTTCAAAGAAACGTAACTTATACGAACCGCGCTAGAAAGTTTTAATTATTAAAATATTCAAATTAGCCCCAGCATTTTTACAGCACGTAATCATTCAAAATTTCCAAGCGAAGTTGGTGAATGTAATTAGAGAAGTGACTTTAAATAACAAAATAATTTCAGGTGTTCTATAAATATTCCCCTCTTGACACGGAAACCATTACAAAGTATCAACTTTGGCCCACACCAGAGGATTCTCAGCGTCACACATTTCGACGAACGGTATTGAACATTCCGGAAATTTAACTCCTGCATAAGTTACACGAACACGAAGTATCTTACAAGTTTATTACTAAGAATAAAGTACATATTTGTAGAGTTTATTCGTTTGTTTTAATATAAAACTATAACAAACTTTAATGAGATTTATAGTGTTCTCCATAATCGCGAAAAATGGTTATTTTTACAAATAATAATGTAAACTGATTAACAAAAAAGAATAAAAGAAAGTCATAAGGAAAGTACTACGTACTGAGCACAAGAAATATATTTATGGCTTAGGAATTTTATTATCGAACATTACATTACGTAATAAGAAAATGATCGAAAACATTGGTCCTTGACGTATGTAGATACATATATAAATAACACTAACATTACGTAGGCTTTCACGGTCGGTGTCACTTGTAGTGCAATCTTGTTGTGGGCTTCGTAGTGTTGTCGTAGTTTCTATTGACGTTTCGTTGTTTATACTACCAGCTTCTTCAAAATCGTCGCCTTTCCTGTGTAGTTTGGAAAGGTTGTACATATGTCGAGGAGCCGATGCTGCCTGCGATGGGGGTATTTCTTTGTGTATTTTAGGTGGTCTATATAATCTTGGTGGTAGACTAAGTCTAGACATCAACCTCTTCTTACCTTCTTCTGCGAGCGTTGATTTTTTCAATAATTTTTTCACTTTCTTCATAATCTTCTCCATGGGACCTATTCTGGAGGCTTGAGTAGATGTCCAGGCCCAGTAAATCGCTGATTTTCTTCTCGTAAGCTTCCTTGTTTAGTTCAACAGTTGCGTTGCCCTTGTCTGCCTTTGCAATTACGATGCTGTCTTTCTTCTTCAGGTTCCTCGAAGCAGTTTTCTCGTCCTTAGTTAGATTCCGCTTGGGCGTTCCAGCTTTACTTAAGACTCGATTTACTTTTTGCTGCGTCAAGACTAGTCAAGGTCTTTGCTGTTTATTTCACTTCTGTGATAATTTCTTCCTTCGATATCTTCTCTAGTGCATTAACGAAGTTCATTCCGAGTGCTAGTACTTTGGTTTTCACTAGTTCTTAGTTCTTCAGATGATAACCAAAAAAAGTAAAAAGCCCTTTACCATCAATGTTCGTATTCTGTTTCAATTAAGCTGTCATTATTAGTAGAACTAAATCACAGTACCGCACCTGGGTCCGCTGAAAAGCTTACATAGAAAAATCCACCAAACTGTCTTTCAGTGTCTTTCATAAGAAACATATAAATCAATATTTTCTAGACTTAAAAATAGCACTTGTAGTAATACATGCCTCCGCATATACTCAAGGACGGCCGTGTCTCATAGAAACTCAAAGAAACCAGAATCTATGTGAGTTTACCGCGGACGTAGGTGTGACATTGTGTTCAATTTCTGCTAATGATGACAACTTAGTTGTCGAAATACGCATACAGAATACGAGTGATATGGTAAGCGCTTCTTTGCCTTTCTTTTTAATTAATTGAATTAACCACTATCTCCAACAAAATTTATATTTAGATGATAGGTCCTTCCACCTTCCGTCGCGCAGCCTCATTGGGCGAGGCTGTAATTAGGATGTCATTGACTTTGATACCTCTCAAGCAACAACCCGTAGTTTTCTCCCTCTGTCTACTTCAGTTTATTTCCGTGATTTAATTGTAGAGGACACTGTTACTTAGTAGTGTCGTGATAATGGTTGACATAAAAATCGAGCGGCGAGTTAATCTGAAATTCCTCTCAAATTAAAAAATGGGCAACAGAATATTTGCAAATGTTAAAGAAGGTGTTTGGTGATAATGTTATGTCATGTGCGCGAGTTTTTGAAGAGCAGGAACGGCTTTCTGAAGGTCTGGAAGAGGTTGATGATGATGGACGTCCTGGTCGACCTATGACTGGAAGAACAGAAGGGAACGTTCAGAAAGTAAAACACATTTTGCATGATGAATTAAATATGACAAAAATTTGTGCAAAAATGCCTTATTTGTGAAGAAGTTTTTAGCGGACAAGCGCATTGCTGTGCTTGATCATCCAACGTATTCGCCAGATTTCGCACCATGGACTTCTACCTATTCCCAAAGGTGAAAAGTGCATTAAAGGGAATACGTTTTCAGTCTATTGAACATGTAAAAAAAACGTTAAAGTTGCTGAAGAGACTGGCAATCGGCGAGCCAGAGCATTGTTTTGAACAATGGAAGGCACGTATGCAGCGGTGTATAGATAAGGGAGGATAGTATATTGAAGGGGATAAAAGTTAAATATAAGTTTATTTGCAATAAATAACATTTTTGCATAGCAGTTTCGTTATTTAATTGGCGAACCATCCTATATTCTTGGATTAAAGAATCAGATAACAAGTCATTTATTACCGAAAACAGCTCTTAATTGTTTTATTATGTTTTCAGTTACAGACAACGAGAATTGGTATAAAGTTGTGAATTGCTTTTGGAAACGTATTAAACATTTTGCAGCATAATAAAGAAGTAGATGATTGAAAGATTTATTTAAATATTCCCCCAAACATACTTTATTTGATCAATTTATTTCAATTTTAACAAGTTTATCCAAAGACTTTCTGCACACGGTTTTAGTGTTCAGTTAAGGTCGTAATCCACTGCCTCACAGATAAATAAATACTTTCCGCCTTTCGCCCGAATCTAAAAACGATTTCGATAAAAACTTCTCTACATTTATTACATTTACATATACGTTATTTATTATTTGTTCTATACGTGTTTCTGTTTATTTTTCTGTTTTCCCTTATTGCATTTCCTCGAAGATAGTACGTTTTATATTTTTATTTTGAACAACAAAGAAATAAATTAGATACTTGTTTCTCAATCCATTGTATATTATTTCTATGTTTTTCCAGTGAATACTTTTTATGATTGCAAGAAAGAATTTGGGCGAGAAACGTTTCTTTTTTTTTCTCTCTCAAAGTAAGTTTAAAACGAAAGTCTACATCAATATTTACATTTCATCATACGCTCGATTTGTTTCCTTAAAAAGGTGTTAACTCCTTTACGAGATACAGGATAAAATATTCATCCCGCGTTAGAATATTCAGTTCCGGGGTGACAAAAGCGGTCCTTCACTTCAAACTTCTCTGTTTTTGTTCAGTTACGGCGAGGAAGAAAATAAATATAATACCTAGTGGTGGAAATATTCCGTGGAAAAAGTAATTTTCATTAGCCGAACAAAAAAAATAAACAGGCAACTCATACACATTCATAAACTAATGGTTCGGCCCGAAATTTAAAGGTTTCGTTTTGGGAATGTTTTTAAAGGCGATAGACAAAGGAAAAATTAAAATGCGTAGGTGTAAAAAAATTAAGGGCCATTTACTTTTTAGTAGGCGGAAAAAGTATTTACGGTGCGTGAAAGGCGTTTGTGAAGTTTTTGTTTCGCCATCATTGTTCCTAATATTATAGCCTCACGGTCCCTATATTTTTCATATATGTATGTCGGAAAAGTTTCTTGGGTCAAAGAGGTCACCCATACATCTTTTCTATAGATGAAGCTATAGAAACTAAAAACCTCCATGTTATATATTTTGCAATTAATAATTTTTCGTGAATATAAAGAGAAATTAAAATTGTCAAAAAGGTGAAAGTAAGTTAAGTAGCGAGAGTTGATCAAACCATTTTTCTTTTCAATCCCAATAAATTACAGAACAGATGGAAGCATCTGTAAGAAAACTCATGTATATACAGTCTGTGGAACAACAATAACATAACTAATACAGACACGAATGCTAGTAGGGATTCGTTTTAGAAGGCAGTATTGATATTTCGCTTAACTTTTTCCGCAGACTGTACAACGCAGGTCACGTGTCCATGCTAAGGCATTTTAATACAAACATGCCTTGTTGTTTGTGAATATGAAAATATGACAACAAACTATTCTGTTCTTTGTGTCAAACAGCATTATAACTATTACAAAAATATGAAATCAGGGTAAAATTGCTTTAAAGATAAAACTCACGAACATTGTTCTATATATGGGTTATTCGTGTTAAACCTCTATCTAAGCGCATGAATAACTATTTTGTTGAGTGAGCTGTAGGTGTTACTTTATTATTCAACGTGACTCGTCCCTTTTGATCACTGATGGTTGACATATAACCCCTTTCCACATTAATTTTCGTGTTCTGTATACGCCAAAACGCATACAGTGTGCGTTTTGGCTTTCAACGGTACAGATCGTGTGCGGGTTTTGTTTCGTACGGGTATTTTGCCGTAGTTTTCCAGGCGCGACACTGTTTAATTATCTGCTGATTATGACAACTTAGTTGTCCAAATGTATATATAGAATACGAAAATTAATGTGGAAAGGGGTTGTATAGCAACCTTCAGTGATTAAGTTAATCAACCCCAGACTCTATCAAAATTACCTTGGTTTTTTTGCTATTTCGCTACATACTCATATTCCTAAAAATTTATCATTTTACTGCTTTTTATATTGCATATACTTTGCAGGAATTTTTGAAAAAATTTATTGCTCTATAGTGAGATGCGAACTCACGATCTCATACTTACCGGTGTGTCCAACCACGCGACCACAGAGAACGGTAATATTCGAGTCTACTAAAATGCCATACATTGCGCTATAGAAACAGATATTAAGTGAAACTCACGGTAGATTTTAATTGCGTGTATGCGTTTTAATGACGTGAAACTCAAAATTTGATCTACTGGTTAAAAAACACAAAAAGAAAGTATTAAATTTGTAGTTAATTTTTGCAGATGTCCATTTATATTTGAACAAATTTATTAGCATTTTTAAAATAATATTTATTTTATTCTTTCCTTTTATATTCGTTCGGCTTACAAGAATATTTCCATTTAATTTTGAAAGAAATAGCTTTTTTTTTAACTTTTTGCATATTCAGCTATTTTTTATTTTGTTTTCTTTTGTTTAAAGGATGTAATACATTAACAGCTCTAGAATCTCTTTGAAAGAATTGAAATCGATTTTTCTAAATTGCTTTATAATTCTTAATCAGTTTCAAAACGTATTAAAATACCACGTAATTAGTTTTGAAATAGAACAAATACTGACTTATTTACTTAATACGATGCCTTTTAAAAGTTGTTGATATAATTATGTTATAATATTTTCCGACAAATGGCCACCGAATGCTTCGATATAGCCGTCGTAGTACACATGCATATATACAATGTGAAAATTATCGATATTTTACATTACTCGAACGTCAAACGGCAAATGTGGTTATTGTTATTGTATAGAGCAGCTCCTATAATAAACATAAGAACAACAAAAACAATAATTTTAAGGAAGTTTTCTACAATAATAAATGGAAGAACAACCTTAAACTCGAGGATTAAGGATTAATTTAAAATTTTAATGAACACATGGAGTATTCAAGTTTCGATCTTTTGTCAGGATTGCTGTCTGTTCGCCATTATAGATTTTTCACAGTTTTAATATAACAAATTCCTTATTGGTAAAGGTGAATTTATGGAGACTGTGGCTGATTGAATTAATCAAAAAGAGGTAAACAAAACTAATTTCCACATTAATATTCGTATTCTGTATAAGTATTTTGACAACTAAGACGTCATCATCATCAGATAATTAAACAATGTCGCACCTAGATCCGCGGTAAAGTTTAATATATTTTTCATAGTCTTAAAACGAACTCTTAAACTAAGATACTTTCACTTACATATCCTTTTTTTTCTTTAACTGTCGTTTTTTTCTAGAAAGTCAAAGAGGTAAGAATATCTATATGTTATCGGGTCCTTATCTTTGTTTAACACATGGTTATATTCTTTGTGATGTATAAGCTTTCATAGCTATCTAATTCACGGTAATTATTTGTATTTTTTTATTAACAGACAATCCACTGTTACACGTTTCGCTAAACTTGGTTTCTCAGGTCGACTAAACTTGATGTGCGCCATATATTTTTTATATCGAGTTTATATTGAATGTTTAGTCTGACCAATGCATTGCTTATTACAATCTAGTCATTCCGTTTCATAAATCTCCGATTTCTGCTTTACCTCGACTTTAACTTTACCATTTCCTAAAAGAGATTTGATAGAGTTTCTGGATCGAAAAGTAACTTGAAAATTGCGCTCTTTAAAAACACTTTTTTTTCGTCATTGTATGTAACTAAAACATATAAATTGCTTGTCTCGATTGTTTTGAGGTGACAGACAAGTGGTGTCTCGAATTGTCTTTTTTTAAATTAGCTTTTCTAATTAATCTATTGATTATTACCGAATCAAAACCACTGTATCGCGCAATCTTCTAAATAAAAATTAATTCGCTTTGGTATATCACTTTTGTTAGTGTAAAACTAAGCATACGATTGATAAGAAAATTGAAAGAAGCCATCTTTTGTTGCGTGCTCTGGTATAAATCCGCCCTGAAGAGCCCGAAAAGAAAAGTAAGCTGCCATTGTTTTCTGTTTCTACCGTGAATTAAATCGTCGGGAATTTTGAATTTAATTGCTTAACGAGATCGTCTAATTTAGATTTACGTGTGTTAAAAATCGCGTAAATATCATCTACATACCTACAAACACACAGAAATATTTGGTGTTATGTTTAAATTCAACTTCAAAATTACTGTTACCTTAAGAAAGTTTTATAAACAGAAAGAGGGAACAGTAATGGGCATTATCTTTCTCCACTTATAACAGATTTATTCATAAGTAACATCATGTATATCAAATTTAATCGACCAGAGAAATCAAACTTAGAGAAACATGTGCTAGCAAATAATTATAGTGTAACAACAGATTGTCTACATTTAATCCAAGATATAAATGATTTCCGTGAATTAGATAGCCATGAAAGCATATACAATATATAACAAAAAACAAACCATGGATAACATATTTCTGCTTCGTTGACCTCCTGGTAAAGAACGACTGTTAAAAAAATGGTCCATAGGTGGAAGAGTGGGTGTATTTTAGTTTTATTGTTAGTTGTGTAACATTTGAATCAGTGTGTATTTGGTTATTGCGTGGTATGAGCTTCTGTGATTCTTTTAGCGCATATGCGACATTGTGATTAATTACCTGCTGATGTTGACAACTTAATTGCCGAAATACGTATGCAGAATACAAACATTGATGTGGAAAGGGGTTTTATTTACCTTTTTTTTTAAATAAATTCTTTATTACTAATTGACTTATTATTCATATAATATTGCACCATTCTAATGCCTATTTAAAAAGCTTCAACTAAAAAAAAAGTAAAATGATACACTAACTGTTTATTGCTCTTTCAATTACGGTCAGTACCAACATGACGCACATAAAATTTTGCTTGTTAGTGCTATTGTAAGCGGTACAAAGGGATTAAAAAAAAACTGGACCAATATCGACGGATACTACACCAATAAATGGAGCAAATAGAGTGGCAATTGAATCGGAATCAGACATAACAAAGTGACCATCCCACGTGGGAATGAGTGGGCGGTGGGAATCGACGAAGGCGTCGGACAAAGTGGCGTAGGAGAGCGGCGCGCGGCCGAGAGGGGACGTTTTAAATCAATAACGCAGTCGCTCAGGTTGAGCGGTTAAATTAACCTGTCAGGCCTACTGCGGTGTCACGTGGCGTGTCCGAAAGACGGGACGGGATGTTCGTCCTTACTTTCGGCCGTGACATCGACGTCTTAGAGATTAACATCGGACATGGGACACCGGAAATCATTTGAAGTAACCTGCTCCCACACACTTGACATTCGGAATTTACCAGTGTAAAAAGTGGTCTTCCTTGGAGTTCGTTTTATTTGAACAAATTAGATTCAGTTTCAGCTTTACAATATTTTTTTTAATTAAAAAATATATATATTTTGCTTTTCTATGCTTGTTCTTTTTATTTTGTAATAATATAGTGCATTCATGTAAAAAAAAGGAGAATAGTTGGCCAATAATTCAAATCAGGTGATGTGTGAATAAATTCAAAGTTGAATACAAAGTTTCTAGCTAAGAAATGTAAAATAAGGGAGAAATAATGTATAACATTACCATTAAAAAGGAAATATCAAGAAAATAAACGGAATTCTATTCATATTTATGACATGAGATGTTAAACACATTCTTAGTTTAAACATATACAACTGAAAAGAACTATTTTTTCAAAGCTTTCGAATATTTTCAAATACTTAAACCTTTGGTCAACATTTATATTTCAAAATTACGAGGGTAGTCCTAGAAGTACTCGATCTGAATGACTACAGTAGAAAGTACCAACCTTATAATGCGTAAATTGGAAATTTGACGACTCTATATTGTTTAGTATTTATTTGTCCGGCAGCCACCAACAGTGAACGCTTTCACTGAATTTGTAAACATGGAAAAAGTTGGTCTTCGTTTTCAACAGGAATATATTGGGTGGCTGAGTTTAAACGAGTTCATATGATCTGCCAAGATGAACATCGTAGAAATCGATCAATTGCAGTGACAATCGACTGAGAGTGCGCGAGCTAGGCATTTTAAAAAGTGATGTATATTGCATGTTCACCGAAAATTTGGACATGAAAAAGCTGTGCGCAAGATGTGTGCCACTATTTTTCACAATGGAACAAAAACAGTGTCGTGAGGATATTTCAGTGTTTAGTGAAGTTTCATAATAATAAAGCCGAGTTTTTGCGTAGATTCATAACCATGGACAAATCATGGATCCATCACATCACACCGGAGACGTAGGAGTAGTCAAAACAATGAACCGAAAGAGGAAGATTGGCTCAAAAGGAGGCAAAGACAGTTTCGTCTTTAGGCAAAAGTCATGGCGTCATTTTTTTAGGATGCGCATGGGATAATCTTCATCATGAAATCAAGAAAAACCGGTAGAATTTGGTGAAGAATTGTTCATTTTTTCAAAACAATGCACCACTTCACAAATCCGACATAGCGATGGTCAAAATCAATGAGTTTGAACTGCTTTCTCATGTACCATATTCGTCAGATTTAGATTTCTCAGATTATTTCTGTTTACAAACTTTAAAAACTGGCTCAATGGTAAAAGATTTGTCAGCAATGATGAGGTGGGGTCTGCTTTTGGGAAGCCCAACGATTCTCACTATAAACAGGGTATTGAACCTATTGAAGCTCTTGAACATGGGAAAGGTATATCGAGTTAAAAGGAGACTATGTAGAGAAATAAAAATATTTTTTCCAAAATTTCTTGTTTTTTTTTGTTAGGTCGGGTATATCTGGGTCCATCCTCGTGCGATGCATTTAAACTAACCTAATACCAATCTGGGATTCTGGATAATTAGGCACTGACAGTTGCTATTTACTACGTTTGAAGCTTTTTAATTTTGGGGATTCTGGGATTAAAAAAAATCTTATGTAAAATATTAGTTTTGTTATTTGTATTTTACTTATTATGTCGTAGATAATTTTATTAAAGCACCAGTTGTACCGCAAGGATCAACACTAGGTCCTTTGTTGTCGATAATTATTTACTATTTCTTTTCTTTCAATAATATATGCAGACAATTTTAAATTCTTAGAATAAAACTAGGTAGTGTCGGTACTAAATATGAATTGTGCCTTAATGAAACTATTGTGGTTGATGTAATAATAAAGTAGTCTGTTACCATATACATGCAGAATCACGATTAATTAACATTATTAATGATTATGATCTTGCAAATAATCGTCATTTTCCTGAGCAAATTGTATTCATTTTACTCCCAATATTTGTATTTCTGCAAGTAGAGGACAGGAATATTGGCACACTTTCTCAAAATAATTACTTTAATTAATTTTTCTAATTTAATTAAATGTACTTAGACAACCTCTTCGTTTACAAACCGTAATATTTCTCCGAAAGTTGTACGATAATAAAAAATAATTGAACAAAGTGCTGATGAATACATATGATTCAATCTTTTTTGTAACGTTAGGTTTGTGTAAATTAATACTTGATGAAATAAATAAGAAAGTAATTTTACATTTCGTTTTACTCCAGAGACACAGCAAGACACATCAGCTTGCTAATAACTCACTGGACGCTGAATATTTCTTCATGGGAACCAATAAGATCTTAAGATCCAAGAGCTCAGGCGTAATAATAAATTATGGTCTGCTTGATGTTACCTATAATTAGCGTTAAGCTATTGGGGAATATCAAGATATTAATTATTATTACGTTGCCTTAAGCTCGGACTGCACGCGGCTGATATTGTACGATTTTATTATCCGCCACAAAATGGTATTTACTATAAATTTTATGGTATGTTGTGGGCTCATATGCAGGTGGTTCTTATTTTAGATTGCCTCCGTAGTTGTGATGTTTTTATGTAAATTTTAATTTACTTGTATAGCTGAAGAGTTGATCTTTAGCTCCTTTTTCATTTGCGATGTCATATTTTAAATTTGCTTCAACAAACAATTCTACTTTTCATATGTACTGCGTATAAAAATTTTGTATAGGAAACGTATAAAGTTTCAGTTTTTGTAATAAAAGAAAAAATAATTCTTGATATTTTCCAACAAAAAACTCATGAGTTTGTTAATGCGTTTCAGACTTTTTTCACTCCCTATTATTACGCCATTTGTATTTCATTTAGAGACAATATATAATCAATTTGTACCCTTCCATGGAAAAGTTATCATTTACTTGTGGAAGCTCCCATTTTATAAGATTATAAAGGAGTTATTAATATTGATCAAAATCAAAATTAGCACCATATAATATATGTATTACGATTATGATAAAATATAATATCATTGTAGCTCGTCGCTTGGATTTTCATGATACATCTCCCATTTTTACTTCCGGCAAAACATAATATATCTTGTTTTGAAGTGACACCCTGTCGGTTCGTTGGACTTTCTATCCACACATAAAACATGATAAAAGTATGAAACATGGGAAAGAAAAGAACTTTTTAAATATACGTTGTTCTAATAAACGATAATTTGAAAAAAAACTACCTAGCCATGATATAAACAATTATTTGTGTGTTGCCTAGTAACATTCAATAGTGGCAATATTTTGCTACTTATCTGTCAAATTTGACTTCAAATCGTTTATTTTGTGCTTTATAAAGTGTTTTGAAACAAAAAAATGAGTTTTGTAAAATTAGAACATCGCTGTGTCATCAAATTTTAGACAAAGAAACATATGTAAGTCTCCGAAAACTATTAATGAATGAATGATTGCAATGTATGGAAATAAGACTCTGTTATATTTTAAAGTGAAGTATTGGTCAAAAC
Organism: Dermolepida albohirtum; assembly: GCA_031893035.1. Taxonomy (NCBI): domain Eukaryota; kingdom Metazoa; phylum Arthropoda; class Insecta; order Coleoptera; family Scarabaeidae; genus Dermolepida; species Dermolepida albohirtum. The sequence continues at coordinate 83,967 of JAVIWB010002900.1, forward strand.
AATTTAAGTGGGACAGTGAATGTATTGAAGGTGACCCAGTGTCTTTCAGAAACAAATAGGAGCAATTCGTGTTGAAAATATGCGAAAGAGAACTTCAAAAACAGCAGTTACCTGCGCTAATATGTTAACTAAATTACGCACGCCTATTGACCAAGAAGGGATCCCAAAAAGCAGAAGGCCTTTGAATACAAGCAATCCTAATATTTGAATAAAAACTGGAAAATTATCCTCGAAGATTATCCTTTGATAGTTTTTTTACTATTGCTGAAGTACTAAATATATCTGAATCAAACGTTTTAGCAAGTCTATATGATATACTACGCGTGAGTAAAGTTTCGGCAATGTGTAACAAACAACAAAGTACTGCCACCAGTATTACAGAATAAATCTTTTACTCTCTGACTATTATTTTACACTTTTGGTCGCTCCAAACTTAAATATGCTGCCATTGTTTGGTACCCACACTATGTATAACTTACATCTGCAGCTTGAGAAAGTCCAGAAGAGGTTTTTAAAATATCTGACATTCAAAGTGAGTGGCATGTATCCCCTCGTAGTGCTGACTACATCAGCTTGCTCCATGATTTTCAGTTTCAGTCACTTGCAGAGAGGCGTGAGGTTCTTAGTGCCAAGTTCTTAATGAAGCTTGTTATTAATTCTATTGACGCCTCTTCCATTTTGTTGCAGGTAAATTTTCGTGTGCCTCGGGGATCGAGTAGAACTAATGACACATTTTCGGTCCCTAGAGCTAAAACAAATGTGTTGTACAAAGCTCCTCTGGCACATATGAGTAGGAATGCCAATGCTTTGTTTGAGAATCTTTTCCGATAGTCTCTGTGATGGTGACTGATTCCTGTGCGGTCCTGATGTATATATTTTGATTTCTTTCTTTTCCTTATGTATATTACTTTGTAGTTGCCTAGTTATTATTTGTATTTTTTCAATGTATTTTTATTGGTTTTTGTCCTGTAATTGGTCTTTGAATGTTGGACAAATAAAGATTATTATTATAGATTACGAAGAACGAGAGGCCCAAAGTGGATCCTTGGGGAATATTATACCGATCTCAGCTCTTTCCACTTACAGGCGAGCCATAAGATACCTGTTCTCTACCACTACATAAGTAAGGTTCCAAGAACTTCAAAATAGACTTACGGAAACCATACTAAATTTTTGTAAAATCGATTCATACGATACACAGTCAAACACCTTTGGAAAATTGCAAAAAAGCCCGTTAACATAGGAAGTATCACTCACAAATTGCATCAGCTGGAGTATGGTAATCATTTCTGACACACTCAGTTAGAGACCAAACTGCTCGACGAATGGTAAATAATCCCTAATGCACAGGATAAGATCTTCTAATGATTGTAGAATTACTGATGACAATATGTTTTCTTCATTCAAGAATCCATTTGCTATAGGTTTTTAGGGATCACATATATAATTTTTGTAATATAAAAATGTCGTGCCCAACGGAATACAGATTTTCGACGTTTTTTGTATTAAAAAAGTTAATTCCATGCCTGCTAGCAAAATATGCGGAAATACAAATAACGATTTTCCATTTTCGTATCTAATACAAGTATATAAAAAAAATATATTGGCCCCATAAATACTTACCACAATAATACCCGCCAAAGTTATGATCTGTTAATAATACATTCCGAAGAATTCCAATATTACTAATCTGCCCATTATGTTGGTAAACATGTGTTCTCGAGAGCACCCGCCCCGACAGTAAAATTCCTGTAATTTAAGTTTTAATCCCGATTTATGCCGAACACAAAACGGTTTATAATGGATATTAAATACATCGTCGCCCTGTCTTATAAATCAATCCGAACGAATATCAGCCAGGGTATTTTATCGCTCTAATAACGTTCCCCCTGGTTACCTAACAACCTATTATATCTTACTATTTCATACTCTTGAAGAAATTGATTAGATTTATGGAGTTCATACTTTTAAAACTAGGAAATGCGTTTCCAATGTACCAGGGAAACTAGAAAAGTTTTCTACCTCAAAAGGAAACGAAAGATCTATCTTTCTTTGATAATTCTATTTTTCAACGTAATCTCTTTTAATTTCAATGCATTTGCGCCACCATTCTTGTAAAAATTTTATTCCACTTGAAAAAAAATTATTTCTGATGGTTTTAAAATAAGTCTGTTAGTCTAGAGCTGTTCTGTCGCTTTCTACGGTAGTCTAGCTTTAATAAGAATGGTTCTAAAGAAGATGAGTGCTATCTCGTTGAAACGTCGAGAGAACTGTCTTTCTCAGGATACATCTCACAGGCCTACAATCCGATAAAATATGCATTCATATATATAAAAGTATACCAGGTGTACAGGAAAGTCACTACCAATTTTGTCGTAAAAAAAACTATATAATTTTCAAGAAAATGGAAATTTATTTAAAGTATTGGCCATTTGATTCTACAAATCTTGCCAATTTTGTAGGCAATTTATGTATGCTATCCCAAAAAACTTGTTTGTCCTTTGAGCAAAACCATTCATCGATCCATTTCCTAACTTCTTCGAAATTGGCGAAGTGCTGCTGTGCAAGTGCGTGTCCCATTGATGCGATAAGGTGATAGTCGGACGGGGCAATGTCTGAAAAGTACGGCGGATGCGATATTATATCCCATCCATGTGCCTTCAACGCTTTCTTGACCGGTTTTGCTGTATGAAACGGCGCGTTATCGTACTGTGAAATCACTTTACCGTGTCTTTGGGCCCATTTTGGACGTTTTTCTATCAATACATGGTTCAAATTGATAAATTGTTGCCGGTTCTAATACATCACGCTACTCTGGTCCCACCAAACATAGAGCATTGTTTTGCGACTAAAACGATTTGACCTTGGAATCGATGGGCCGGCTTCGTCAGGTGATAACCATGATTTTTGCGCTTAGGGTTTTCGAAATAAATCCATTTTTAATCACCCCTCACTATTCGATGCGAAAATGATTTCCGATCATACTTTTGAAACAGCACTTCACAGACGATTTTTCAATTTTCCATTTGCTTGTTATTGAATTGATGTGGCACCCGTTGTCCCATTTTTTGGATATGTCCCATTGCTTGTAATCGGTCGCTAATCGTTTCTTGGGCCACAGTTAACGATTCTGTCAATTGCTTTCGAGTTTGGGTTGGGTCTTCATTCAATAACTCCTGCAGTTTCGTATCTACAAATGCTTTCGGCCTACCAGAACGTTTTTGTCTTGCTCATCGAAATCACCACTTTTGAATTGTCGAACCACGCCTCACATGTTTTTATGACTGGAGCATGCTCACCGTAAGTTTCTACCAGCAAGTGATGACTTTCTTAGGTTTTTTTCTTTTGATTAAATAAGAAAAGTAATGCGCGCCGCAAATGCGCTTTTCTAGGCACGAAACTCGATATTTTCAAAAAGGTATAAATCTAAGACAGTGTTACTTTCGCAAAATATAACATGTATGGCTTTGAAGCTTGATGTCAGTAGAATAAAATGACATATGTGATAAATTATAACATTGCATACTTAAGCCTAGCGATATCTGATAGAAAAACTGGTAATGACTTTCCGGTACACCTGGTAGCTTTCGGCAATCTCGCCGGTGCCGTTCTCCAGTGGGTTTTGTCGTTGCCGAATAACTTTTTTTCGCATAATTTTGAAATCTAATTGTTGAATCTACGACCTAATAAATGATCGTTTGGTTTAAGTTCTTGAGCTAAAGAAATCTCGAAAAATCAATAGCGTTTGGCAAAGTTCTTGACAAACTTGTGTTGGAAATGCCCTATGCCTGAGATCGACGAGGCATCGATATATGTATTTGGATCTTTACGAACACTCTGACGTACAGCTGCAATATTTACAGCACGGGAATGTTATGAAGTGAATATATTATATTAAATTTTTGCACAAGAAGTTTAATTGTTCTTCGACTTGGAGGAATATAAACTACCGAAAATTGGAGGTAATTAATATAAAATAGCTGTGACTAAGTATGAACTTCGATCAAATTTTTATATAATTTGCAAACGTTTCCATGATATAGTAGTAGGTAATAAGTACAAATGTCAAAAAGAAACAAACTCAGCAAGTCTGCCACATCATAATTTATAAAACGCATAGCGTCTAGTGGAAAACCTCTTATTTTCATCAATTGGTGCTGCTTATATCGATGCTCAAAGTGTTTAATGTATGTTTTTTCAAACATGTACGTGTGTATACGAGGGAGCGTTTTTATATTCGCGGAATGGGGGACAAGGGGTGGAAATAAAAAAACCAAATTATTTTTCTTTTTCAATATATTCACCTGCAAGACGGATACATTTTTCACATCTTTCAATTAATTTATTTATACCCTCATAAAAAAATGATTTCTCTTTATCTGCAAAATACTCCGAAACTGCCTCCTTGACTTGATCATCGGCAGTAAATTTTTTACCCCGCAGCTCTTTTTTCATTTTCGGAAACAGGTAATAATCACTCGGGGTCAGGTCTGAGCTGTAGGGTGGGTGATTCACAATTTCGAAGCCCACCTTATGCAGGGCAGCTGACGCAACGCGGCTCTTGTGGACGGGCGCGTTGTCGTGTAAAAGCAGAACACCTTTTGTCAATTTTCCCCGTCTTTTCTCTTTAATGGCTTCTTTTAATAATAATAATAATAATAATAATAATAATAATAATAATAATAATAATTTATTGATATATATGTACATATACACGTCATGGAACAATCATGGATAAATAAAAACACTATTAATGCGCTCACAATACGTTAAAGACCGCAAGACCTATACAAAACAATACACCAGAGTACCAATTAAAATATAAAGAAAATATAAAAATATAAAAAACACAAAAAGGCTATGTCAAAATTTATGCTTCAAGTAGTCATTTACCGAATAAAAAACGTTCTCCATCAGCACCTTTTTTATTAATATTTTTAGATTAATCCATGGTAGGTTCCTAAGTCCTTTAGTCGCTCTAATATTGAAGCGTAATATTCTCCGGTTATAGAAACAATCTTTATAATCAATATTCCTTCCGAGTCCCAAAATACCGTTGCCATGAGTTTCCCAGCTGATTGTGACACTTTAAATTTCTTGGGAGGTGCTGTGCCCTTTTTATGCCACTGCATGGAGTCTTGTTTGGACTCAGGTTCATAATGATGAACCCAAGTTTCGTCTCCAGTAACAATTCCACTCAATACACCATCCTTGTCTTCATTACAGAGGTCCAAAAATGCACGCGAACACTCTACGCGCTGTTGTTTTTGCGGCGGCGTGAGCATTCTCGGTACCCATCTTGCGCTGACCTTAGACATGCCGAGATGATCGTGTAGGATTTTAATAATTGTTGTATCGGATACTCCAACCATTTCTGCGAGTTGTTTCTTCTTTAGTCGAGCATCTTCGAGTACAATTTGTTCAACTTTTTGGATAAGTGCTGGCGTGGTCACCTCAATGCTCCTGCCCGGCCTCGGGTCGTCTACAAGGGATTCCCCTCCTTGTTTAAATAAACTATGCCACTTGTACACCATGGCTTTTCCTGCACAAGAGTCGCCGTAAACCAATGACATCTCATTCATTATGGTCGCGACTGGTTTTCCTTGCCTGGTAAGGAACTTTATAACGGCACGATATTCGATTTTTTCCATATTTCACTTTTCACTCCTGATTATGTTACTTGGTTGACGATAGCTCAAAGACTAACTGTCTAATAACAATGAAACTTCGTATTTATACTAATCATGAGTCACTGCACAGAGCACGCCGCCAAAGCGCCTACTCACCCCTCTACAACCCGCTCATTCCGCGAATATAAAAACGCTCCCTCGTATATATTTTCACCTTCGCTCCTTTCTTATTATTTCTTGTCAATGTCGATTATTAATTAACTTTTTACTTTTTCGGTGTTTTATTTATATTTGTACAAACAAAGAAAAGTAATATAAATGGTTTTCAGGATCTACAAAGTTATATTAATATTTTTGTAAGAAGTTTCATAAAATTTATTCTAGAAAACTATTCAGAAATATTTTTTACTTTAGTAATTTCGAAACATCTTGCATGAAGTGTGAAACATTTTTATACAAAACTTTCGAAGCGTCGAGAACTATTTACTTAATAAAGTTGACACGCTTTTGCAGTATCGCTTACAATGTAGTTTACGTAGCTTGATGCTGACAAAGTCTTCCGTTAAGCCATTTAAAATACAGAACAATATCTTCTCTATAGTAAACATTCGATTATTTGATGCCTGTGCTTTTGCAAAGGGAGGGCTCAACTATTAACTATTAAACTCGAACGTTCAAAGTACCACACATTTCACGCCATTGTCCGTAGTTGCCCGAAATTTAACTTGTAGATGGTTCGCTCAAGCGTTATGGAACTCTATAGTGATTTCCACGCAGTTTCTAATTATACTCCTCTACCTTATTGATATGATGTACTTTCTCTGTCTCTCGTTTCCTCTCTTTCTTTCTCTATTTATGGTTTGTTTAATTAATTAAGAAACTTTTGGGCCAAGTTTTGCAGACAGATATGTTCAAAAGACACAAGTCAACGTTCTGTTATTAATCTTCTTGTAAGGTTAAAATAAACTTATTTCTATTAATATAATTGCACTAATACTTCCAGAATATGTCGAGTAAAATTAATTTAGATAAATGTTTATGTATCTAAAGTTGGTTTAAATCTATAATGTATGAAAGTGATAAGGAAGATAATGTACAATATCGACCATGCATCCTACTGGAATTTTTAAAAGAAAACATAAAAAAGATTGTTATTTAAGTCGAACGTAAGAAGAATATTGAGCCTACAGTACGAATATAATACACTGCTCAAAACAATTAACGGATGTTCTGTGTAATCGATAATAAAGAGTAGTGAGTTAAGAGTATTATGAGTGAGTTATGAGCGTAACACGTTCCTCTGTCAACATTCAATAGCTCACCTTTGTGGATCATAGTGGAATTGATGCTAGATGCCTTAATATTTCTTCAACAGTTATGGTTATAGCTGTCACTGCGGGAGTCGGGAGCCCATCGAAAACCGCTTTTTTCCGGCTCGACTAAGTTGAACTCTCAAGGGCAGTGTTTGAAAACTCACGCAAAAATTATTTTTCCATCACCAGGTGGGCAGTTTTTTTTCGCTCGGGTCCAATCCTGCGAAGCCAGTAGGGATGTACAAAGGTCTCCTCTACCTGTAGTATGCCGATGGTTCTTGCTAAACCCGAAACATACAAGTGTGTCGTCTTTTGCAAACGAGCACGTTGATTTGGTGTATCTCATGTCCATTGCCATTGGTCGTTGCGGTGAATGTATCCTTATAGATTGGTGTCACCAGATAAAATATCAAAAGAAACACTAGTTTACTTCCGCGATTATCAGTGAATATTTGCAATTTTGAGTGACGTCCGAAATGGAAACACGTCACGAAATAGAGGCTTGGCGGACCATTTATCGATTAGAAAGTAAAAGCATAATTTCTGGGCTTTGCATCATTCGCTGGATTTAGCATTTCTTTCTTTTTCTTAAAACATCCTTCAGGTCAGAAATTCTCAACAGATATGGATGGTAAAGCTTTTTATTAAAGCATAGAAACTTTAGATCACTGTTGACCCAAATATATCGATGTGACAGTGGATTATGTTGAGAAATAAATAAAACTTCGAGTAATAAATTTCTGTTCCTTATTTCATTCCAAGAAGTTTTCAGTCCACTCCTGTACATAGACTTCGTATATTTCGAAACCTAATTCGGTTTCTTATGTACAGAGGGATTTTTATTGGTTAGTTATATTTCATTGGTTGTCAAAGGAGAGAGAATTATACGAGATAGGCTTCATAAACAGGTTCCTTTCTTAGTATAGCGAACTATGCGGCTTGTCAGTATTTAAGGATAACTTTTATTGTAACGTCAAGAGTATAAATCAAATTCAAGTTTCTAAAGAAAGTTCCAAAGAAGCTGTGCATCACATAAGTCAATAATTTAAGCACAATTTTTTTAGTCATCACCTCGCGCAAATGCTGAACAGATTAATGAATCTAGAACGTCGTTCGTATATATTAAAGATAATAACAGGTTTGATCCTTGGGGAAGATCCAATTAGGCTATGAAAGACCAAAGGTATTATAGAATACGGTTTATTTTTCTACGTGAGTGAGACGATAATAATACTAGTAAGGTATTATTAATTTAAAAGTTATGCATTTTCTTTAATAATATATTATTAGCAATATCGAAAATAGTGCTAAAGACTGTGGAAAGAACATCCATTTAAGCCAGAAAATCTATCGCGGTACATATGTTGCACACACAAATTAAGTTCGTTACCATGGATCTGCCTTTTATAAAAAAAGATTGCTTAGATATTTTTGAGATATTCGATGAGTGCAGTAGGTCTGTAGGTAAGCATATCAGATCTATCCTCATCTATCAGATGTTGGAGTAGATTTGTAAAGATCGCTTTGTATATGTATATATTTTTTAATCACTTAAGGTTAATCACTTAAAGTTAATCACTTAAGGTTCCACATTAATTTTCGTATTCTGTATCCGTATTTCAACAATTAAGTTGTCATCATCAGTAGATAATTAAATAGTGTCGTATCTCGAAAACTACGGCAAAAACCTGCACGAAACAAATTCCATACACGATCTGTACCGTCGAAAGCCAAAACGCACACTGTGCGTGGAAAGGGGTTATATATCAACCTTAAGTGATTAAGTTAATCAATCACAGGGCCCATCAAAATTACCATCGCTTTACATACTTACCATTTAAATATTATAATAGCGTTTGAGAACTTTGAGATAGAATCTGGAAGATATTAAATCTGCGAGAAATTTGAAATAGATTTTTAACAGCAGTCTAAACTATATGCATTAGGAATGTGCGAATGACAAAATCTATTCAGGTATTCGACCATGTCTTGCTTTCGTTCTTAAATTAACCTCTAAATCGACATTTGGACAAGAACTAATTAATCTTTACCTGCAGCTGAATGCGTTTCTTATATCTAGGGCGTCATTCAATTCCAGAAACAGGCCAGCGAGATTTCCCTGAAACGTAATTTGAATGAAGACAGTCAACTTGGTAATAGATCCTAATTATTGCAAAGAGTACACGGCAAAACTCGAAAGACCATATATCAATGATGTGAACTGTTAAAGCCTGCGGAATAGAAACTTTACTGAAATACAAAGAAAGTAAAGTAAAGTACTTTTATATTTCCTTATCCAAACATTACTGCACACGTACCACTTTATAATGGAATTTAGATATGCGCATTTACTACGTCGCTTTTTTACTTTTAAAAAGATTTATTTATCTGAAACACTTTATCTTCAAATCTACTTCGAATAAATCATGCATCAGTAACATATGCGTTGCAAATTTCCTGTACTGAATCAACTCTCCTAAGAAGATATATGTTCCTAATATTGATTACAATAAATAACCCCACATTGGCCACGCCTACTACAAATACATCTTACAAAATAAAGTATTTTTCGATACCCTCTTGATGTATGAGAAAGTTAGAATCTATGTCCGAAATCTTCTTAAATAAATCTTGATATTTATACAGTCGAAAGTTGAATAAACTTTTTTAAAATTTAGTATGCAATAAAGAGTCTCATCAGAGGTGTACAGTAAGCATATACCTCGATATATTTTTTAAATTAGACTAAAAATAACGTAATACAGTAGAACTAATTTGGTAAGTAATTGTTTAAGAAAATTATTCTAAAATAAATCTTCTATTACATCAACACTTGCTTTTATTTCAACCTGGATTCGGCGAGATGTATTCTTAACAATTAACTTCTTTGGTGTTTTGCCAAATATTTCCCGTACATGGATTTGATGTAGCCTTACTAGAAATTTGTCCGCCGTATGAAAGGACTGGTTTGTTGGTTGAGAAAATATTATTTGTAGTTTTGGCTGTATGGCCGGGGGTACTATTTTACATAAAATAATAGTTTAATCACTGAAAGTTGATATATAACCCCTTTCTATATTAATTTTCGTATTTTGTATACGTATTTCGACAACTAAGTTGTCGTCATCAGCAGATAATTAAACAGTGTCGCCCCTGGAAAACTATGGCAAAATACCGGTAGCAAAACGGGTCAGAACGCACGCTGTGGCAGTGTGCGTTTTGGCTTTCAACGATATGGTTCGCGTGCGGAATATGTTTTCGTACGGATATTTTGCCGTAGTTTTCTAGGTGCGACACTGTTTAATTATCTGCTGATGATGGTAATTTAGTTGCCGAAATACGTATACAGAATACGAAAATTAATGTGGAAAGGGGTTATATATCAACCTTCGGTGATTAATTCAATCAACCACAGGCTCCATCAAAATTACCATAATACAAAGGGTTTACTACTTTTATGTGTATCCTGATTTTATGGCAATAAAACATTTAGTAATATGTCATTATTGTTTGGATCTTCACAGAAAGTAAAAGTGGTTTTGATGCTTATAACATACCAAACCAGAACAGAAGATGGATTTATTGTTTTAAAGTGTGGGAAATTATATGCTTTTTTTTTGGTGACTTTCTTACGTACTAACCAGCTATTGATTTTTATGGATCATTTTTGACATATTTTTCCTCTTAACTTAAAGTACTTGTTGTAGATCTATGTTTTGCTCATTCAGTCCAAAAAGTGCCAGGATATAATTTATTAAAATTCTATCATAAAAAAAAAGAATTTACTAGTGCTTCTAATGCTTAATATTGCTATTACCATCCCTTCCTCCTTATTTGTACAATCCTTGGAAACCTTTACAAATGCCTTCTTTGGGAATTTGATTCATTTGCATAGTCATATTAGAATGCTCTTTAGATCGATGTACTTTTCCGTTAATAAAACTTTTGAGACCGTGGTATAGGAAAAAGTTGCAGGGAGTCAAATCTGAGCAAAGCGTGTAATAGACAAGCAGTTTGTTCTCGAGTGATATCTGCGTGACTGTACTGGCCATGTGCGACAACGCATTATAATGCAAGAGAATAAAATCCTTGGCAGCCTATCTTTCTGATCGATCACCTTGAATTCGACACCATTTCCAGATCAAATGTTGGAGTCTGGAGCCATATATTCTTTATAAATTATCCACTTGCGTCAAAAAACGTTTGTGTTTGTGATTTTTGTAAGCGAATTTTTTTGGCCTCGTCTCTCCAATTCTTTGCTTTGTAGCACTCTGACTTATCATGGTCGATAAAATTGCATTAAATCAGAATACCAAAATAAAAAACTTCCGTTGTGTGTAAACTAGTCGATTGATCATCAATGGTGTTCTTAATGATATGGTGAGGAACGCTTAAACCGTTTCGAGTTTACCGGCGAGAAAAAACTATAAATATGTGCTTCAAAAGTAATTGCAAAAGAAGTGTTAAATATAATGAAAAAATTTGAAATTTAAAAATGCGTTTGACTGACGGTGTTACAAATATGCTTTCTGTAGGCCAATCTCTTGAAGAAGATTGTGGTAACTTGTTATATGGAAAATATATGCTTTAAATTTTGAGACATAAAATACTCGAATGTGTTATTTAGAGGTAGATAGTTTAATAAAAGCAGCGCTTTATTAGTTTCACTATTTCCAAGTTGAGTCCGTACTTTCGTAATTTGATCCTAACGAAGCAATTGTCATTAAGAAATTAAAAACAGTCGAAGCAACATCGAAGATTGCATATAATTATGCGCTTTTACGATGCTAATCTGAAAAAATTCTAATTTTAACCGCTTTATACATCGTATATGTATTACATATACATACGATGAATATGGTTAAAATTTCATATTATATGACCTACCGTGGGTTTTCATTTAATAATTGATACCATAATGCAATTTATGGCACATTAGGAGGACTCGAATTAACTATCTCAGTGGTCTTATATTCAGAGCGCATTTCCGGAGGGGATGAGATCGTGGGTTCGAGTGGGAGAACTTTCCATTACACGTGTAATATATAAAGCGGTTAAAATTAGAATTTTTCAACTTAGAAAATGTTTGAATTGCAGCAATTTTAAAAATTATTCATTAGTGATGTTAAATAATGGACACTACACAAATACACCTACATGAATTCAGCGACTCGAGAAACGTTAGTGTTATTGCTAAAGTAGATAGTTTGTTAAGAAAAGATTCAGATTTTACCAAGTTAAAACAAATTTTTAGCGATAGTGGGTCTACGGATCCGTTAAGTACGAAAAAAGATTATTTTAATTACCCAAGAATTTCATATCATTGTCTGTAAATAAGAATATTTATTCCCCAAAGCTACATTAAGAAACTGTTGACCAATATCTTTTGTGTAAGATATTTAACTAACCTTAACCACTTTATGTACCTGCATGCAGAAAATGCTGCTTAAAAGTGTTTATTTGTATTAATTATCCGCTGAACCGCTTGCTCCGAATTACAAGCTACTGGCCAAACGTTTACAGTGCCAACTCTATTGATCAATTCAAAATATCAGTTTTAAACTCCACAAATATAATGTCAAGAGAGACATATGAGCAAAGAAAATATACATGAAGCGAGCATGGTTAGTTTTAGAAGATGTGACAAGAAATCGCTTACAAACATACAATGCAGTTGATAGTTCCAATTAAAAGGCTGAGTACTAAATGCATGTACATACGTCAACAGAAAAAGTAGATACTCGAGAGTTTGCTTCCGAAATTTACTGGCACAAATAGAGTAGGTACTTCGGATGTAGGTAACGAGTTGAGGAGCAATATGTTTTGTTTAAATTTAGTGTGTATATAACTAGTAAATTTGTGTAGAGATTGCGCTGCAATTCAAGTTAAATGTTATTACGTCGTACAGGTACGTGTATATATATGTAGGTATGTATGTATGGTATGTAGATACGTACATGTATTCTTGGAAATAGATGAATGTGACTGTAATATGGTCAAAACTAACTAGTTTCATGTATTTCGACGAAATAAAATAACCTACCGAGCGTGTTTCATAATTACTCTGGAACTAATTGAAATTGGGCAAATTGCTGGGTAATAAGAGCAAATAAGAGAATTTCATATGTAAATACATTTGCGATAGATTAAATTCCAGGAATCAGACCGTGAGTTTTAATTAAATCAAGTTATTAGAAAATAAGTTTTAGTGCGCATTCTCCGTGTATGTAACTTATAGAACATATACGAGGATAGCCGTGTATATTTCGGGAATAGCAAGCAAAAAAAAATTTATTATGGAAAATAGTTTTATTGCTTTTCAAAATATTCTGTTTGAAAATCAATTTTGTGCTCTATAAATAGCTTCGTAGCAAAAAATTAGTTCTGTGGAATTACAAGAACGCAATGTCGTCTAATATTTGACAAAGAAACAGAATTCTACTAAAACTATTCACAAACGAGTGACTGCAGAATATGGGGACGAGGCTCTGTTATATTTTGTAGTAAAATATTGGATACAACAGTTTCAACGAGATCTAGTCTATTGAAGGTTACCCAGCGTCTTTCGGGACCAAGTAGTTATTCTTGTTGGAAACATAAAACACCTCAAAGAAACTACAATGAAAGCAATTACCTGCGCTAATATGTTAACATTATTGACTAAGAAGATGACTTAAGAAGCGAAGGGCTTAAGGAAGCAAGAAATCCCGATATTTGCATGAAAAATGAAATAGTGGCTTTAGAAGTTCGTTATTTTAAAGCTTCTACAATTTCTATTTGACTAAATATATCTGAAATATATATGAACTGAGCGTCTTAATAATTTTATACGACAAACTAAGCATCAGTAAAGCTTTAGTAAGGTGGGTTCCTATTTATTGAATTCCGAATAAAAATCGATTCTGTAGCAAATGTCGCAAAATAATTTGACATTTTTGGATGCAAAAGGCAACCTTTTCTTTAAGATAGTAACATGCGATGAATGCGATGACTTGGGCACGTCACTGAGATCCAGAAACAAAATTAGAGTCAATGCAATTGATCCTTAAGAGTTCTCCGACTCTAAGAAATGCCCGGACAGCACATAATCTCGGTTAGAAAACTCATGGGGACCTTTTTGGGAGCAGGAACCATTCTTGTTGGATATATGTTAAAGGCGACTACGATAACTAACCATTGGTAACAACATTAAATACGGCTATTGGCTAAAAATATCGTGGTTGCGTCATAAAAAAGTCCTCCTTCTTCATGATAATGATTGTTCGAATTCACGAGACAGCCAAAATCCAACCTATTCTCCGTGCGTATAATTTTTTTAAGTTAGACCACCCGCCGTTCGAATTCGGCTCCGTCCGACTTTTCTTTATTTAAAACAGTAACGATAAATGGGCAACGATATTTTTTAATATTTCAAGGCTTTGTACAACCAGCATTGCAGTATCATAATTTTGACAACTACGTTTTTGTGCAAGACGGTGCTCTACTCCACATAGAAAATAATGTAAAGTCATTGCTTCGCCATACATATGGTCATCGTGTAATTTGTAAGCATTTTCCAAATAGTTGGTCTTCTATGTCACTAGATATGAATCTGTCTGCTAGATTACGGTGTTACCTCAAAGAAAGTTTTTATAAATAGGAATGCTCTTTCCAGTGCCGTTTATAATTTAAAAGAATTACTATTTTTAATTGAGAATCCTGGCCGTATTTCTCCTCATGGGGAGTTCGTGTCTTGCTGCCTTAGGATCACTTACATGTAGCAAGAAATATAACAGTTAGCCTGATCACTCTCGCTTGACTGGTAAGACTAAATATAAGGGGGTTACGCTTGGCGCCCTAAGGGGAAAGTTAAGTATCGTATTCCTCTGGAACCACGCAACTCTCTGCACGTAACCTTCCATTTTAGTTTAAGTTTTGTTTGGGTTCCTTGGAGGGCGCTAGTTCCCGTTTTCATAAACAAGTTGTGGGCATCTAAGAGGAAAGAAGTAAAAGAATGTACAGGATTTTAATGAAGCAATGTGCTGCTGAATAAAGCACTGATTAAGATGAACATTTTACTCATTTTCAGAGTCTATCAGGAAATCTGGTTTGGTCGGTAGTTCTTCGTAGCTTGTGAGTATTATTATCGACGCGATAATAAAGTGATTTGAGAGAACTAATGTTCTGATTACTTTGTATTGTCATCTCAATAATAACACCTACTAGGTACGTAGAAGTGTCGACAAAGCCAGATTACCTGATGAGCTCTGGAATTAATATATTTTTTTAGAGAGTGAATTACTTCATTAATTACGTTGTAGTAGGCAAGGTAAGCAAGGTCGCTTTTAGCCAACAGATGTTGTGTTATTTACTTTTTAAGTTGATATGGGTGCTTTTACTTTCATCTGAAAGATGAGCGTATAGTTCTCTCTCATTATTTTGTATTATCGTTTCGATAAGTATAAGATTTTATTGCAAAAAAGAGGATAAAAATCGTTCAACGATTGAAGAAAGGTAAAGCTAAGGTAATGTTTGGGATATAATTGGTTTCGAAATTAACAAAACAGTTATTTAAAAAAGAACGATGGATATATAAAGTGGAAATAAAAATTAATGGACAATTTCGAATCAAATATTGTGTGAACACATGTTGTAAGAGAAATAAAACGTAATCGAGGCCCACGAAAAACGAAAAACTCGTAATAAAACATTTTACCTTTTATTGTATCCTGACATTGATGACAGCGAACCAAAGAATGGAGAAACTAATAAACGTGTGTCAAATTATCAGAGTTCTCGTAAAATAATAATAATAATAAGAGAATGTTGACGACGGAACACCGTCTAACCCGCAATAAAACGGCGATTCATCGTCATCCAACCTCTAAAATAATACTTAACGTCTGAGAAGAGATGTAATGAGAATCTAAAATATTAAGATTTTTTTTTTCTTTCGGCATATAAATGTTAGCTGACCGTTCTATGAATTACACAAGATGAAGATGGGACCTGTATTTTTAATGATACCGGTGAAAAGACGCCTGGAATTCCGTTCAGTGACAGAGTTGGTAGTTCTGAAGTGTTCACGGAGGACCGGCCGTAAAAAGTCAATATTAAATTCGCAAAAAATAATTTTTTCTTCGACGCCATTAATATTTACTAACCCCTAGAGGTAGTGGATGTGGGCTTTCGCGTAGTAGAAAGTGTCGTAAGAAAATTATTTTCACGATGGTGATTGTCTTCTGTTATAAATTATTAATAGCGTTGGAAGATAAAAAGGAGCATCGTGATCACAAAAAATGAATATTTCTTTTTTGGTTAATAAATTAATAGTGTTCGTTTATAAATTATGCACATAAAATTATAAATTTTTGCACTAAACGAATATTCCTTATATTTAAATAGTCTTTTTTAGTGTTACCTACACCTTGCACTATTAGATACTTACTCATAATCTACAGGGTTATTCAAAAGTAAGTTCTCAATTTGATAACTGCCAAATACTTAGATTCTGTTAAAATAAAAGCACCAAATTGTTCCTACACAATTTATCTTTAAAAGGAGAAAAACGAAACACCTAAATATGATACCATGATGTTCGATTAAAAATTCACTCTTCTAAATTATGAAAAACATTGGAAGAAGCAATTTCTCGGAATGTTCTTGAAGGCATATTATACGGATTGCTTCAATTCCTCACTAGTAACAGGTCTATTTAAAAATATGTTTTCTCTGAGGTAACGCCATAATCGTTACCCAGACAAATTCATATCTAGTGATCTAGAAGATCAACTGTTTGGAAAATGCCTACTAATTACAATTCAAGCATTCCCAAAAAATAAATTAACGAGATTATTTTTTACGTAATCTCCTGATTTTAAAATACATTGTTACCAATGAATATGAAGTTTCTTTATGCCGGTGTTATAAAACGAAGAAGGTTACTACTGTACTCTTCGAAGACAATATCGTCCTCGAACTGCTCTCTTCCAAGTGTTGTTTTTAGTAGCCCAAACCAATTTTAATCATGTAGTGGTAAGTCAAGACTGTAAGTAGGATATTCCAGCATTATTCAGCACAAACTATCAAGTTTTTTTTAGAGTTGAAAGTCCGCGCGTTTTTCGACTAAATGGGGGATTTGCTTCTTCTAAAAGACTACAGTAATAAGCACTGTTGCGAGAACTTTGTTGCTCGTCTTTTAGGTAACGATACTATTCAAAAAAGCATGGCTTTCAGCTTGGTAGCGTGAATACAGCCGCTGACTCACCTCTCGATATTCTTTATAATACCTATTTTGCGGATACATTTTGAAATCCGAGATCGTCAGATTAATTGAGCACTGACAATGTTTAGAAGCCGACCTTAGAAACAATTTCAGCAATAGTTGATCGACAGTTGTTTTCGAGACGGTGACGAACATTTAGAATGTTCTTATCGGCCATATTAGTCATCGAGCGACGCGAATTATTCTGGTTTTCGACACTTTCTCGTCCTAATAAAAATTTTTTATGTAAGTTGTACTTACGTCTTTTTAAGGGGTCGTTTTAAAAATGTCGGACAGTTTTATACCCTCTCCCGTGAAAAATTTTATTATAATGAGCTGTGCAACCTACGACGGCGCCTCTTTCTCTGAAATCGTGGGATGGATGGAAGACGTGGTAGTGGGTGTTGAGATTATGGTCTCCGCGAATCTACTACAATTAAAAGCTATCTTCTGATCTATTCACTAAAAGGCGTGTAAAATAAAAATTTCGATTTATATTTAATTCACTCTCGTATATCATTTGTTTACTCGTTCGTGAGGACAAGTTTCACAAGCAAGATAATATGTTTCGTTTCTTGGTTGTAAAATTCATTTTGACTAGACCTTTAAAAGGGTTCTAAATAGCGGCTATTCTGGTGGCTCGCTATTCTAAATCGAATATGCTCAAAGTCCACCATGAAGAATCTTAGATTTAGTGAGCAAAAATCGGAATAAGCCAGGTTAGTGCAAATCTATGATCTTGGCTCCAAAGCTTGAATCGGCTGTTTGGACGGTATTTTCTCGTTTCGTGCATTCTTGTTTCGTGCACTATTAAAATTTACCTGATATTTTCTTCTTTCGTACACCGAAGTAATAATCACTTTTATGGTTTCTTGCTTCGTACACTTTGTCCAATCGATTTATAATAACGGTGCGGTCCGAAATATTTTAATCCTACTTAATTACAGTCGAGATGAGTTCCAGGTATTATCAACTTGAGTCCCGTCCTCTAATGTAATGATAATGGATAATTTCTAGAAATATTAGGGGTAATATTTCTAGAAATGGTACCCCTACCGCGGTCACAAAGGGGTTCTAACCAATAGAATAATATAAATATGGTATTGCAGATGGGTAGAATTGGTGGATATATAAACGTAAAGATTACGAATTGTTAGTGTTAGTATAGTTTAATCATTCGAAAGAAAATATTTGTGAAAATGGATTTGCAAATAGTTGAAACCAAAAGGGGAAAGCCTTCGATTCTGTATTCAGGATACAGATTTACTATGAAGCGTATTTTTAAAAATACGAATAAATTGTGGTCGTGTGCTAATAGAACCTGTCCTGGAACAATAACAACTTGTAAAGACTATAAGTTTCTGGAAGAAAAATCTTCTCATACATGTGTTCCAGACATAGCAAAAAATGAAGTTCACCTGTGTTTACATAAAGCCAAGAAGCGTGCCAGAGAAGAACTAGTTCCGATACCACAAATCTACAGACAAGAAATGATGTCCGCAAGAGATGCCGGACTGGACTTCGTTATGGAAATTCCCGACTTTTCATCTGTTAAAGACCGATTCTACAGAGAAAGACATAGAGCGTTGGGAATCAGCAGTCTGCCGAAAAAACGAGAAGATATTGTCATCCCAGTGTCGATGCAACCATTTCTCCTTGTAGATGATGCTGAAGGATGCGAAGACAGAATTATAATTTTTGCAAGCAATGGAGGACACCTGCTTACGCAAAGTAGCGAGTTGTTTATGGATGGAACTTTTAAAAGCTGTTGCTCGCTTTTTGATCAACTTTACACCATCCACATGGACTTGGCCAGTGATACAAACACAACATGTTTTGTCCCAGTCATTTACGCCCTATTACCAAATCGGAAAGAATCTACTTATAAGAGACTTTTCAATTTACTACGAGAAAAGATACCAACTCTTAACCCCATGAAAATTCACATTGATTTCGAGCAAGCTGCGATAAATGCCCTACAACATGTTTTTCCCGGAGTTATTATAAAAGGATGCAACTTTCATTTCAACCAAGCGATTTGGAGAAAAGTTCAACAATTGGAGTTAGTAACACATTACAAGGAACGAAAGGATGTACGGGATCACATTCGTATGTGTGCAGCATTGGCACATTTACCAGAAGAAGATGTAAGTGATGCGTGGTTACAAATAATGGAAAATGCACCAAACATGGAGGCTCTTACCAAGTTCAATGACTATTTTGTGGAGCAGTGGCTGGAAGGTACTTCGATATGGGTGTGTTACAGTGAAAGGCACCGCACTACAAATTCAGTCGAAGGGTGGCATAACCGTTTAAATAAACGTGTTTGCAAGGCACATCCTAATGTTTATGAACTTATGACTGTGCTGTTAGAAGAAATAAATTATTACGATATCATACAACGAAGATGTGAGCTTTACCTTTCTACACCCATGGCCATATGGCCAGTGTACGAAACGAGAATATGATTAAGTCAAATTTTACAGCTTATCGGGTTAGTGTACGAAACGAGAAGGTTTTATGACAGTGTACGAAACGCGATGTACGAAACGCGCATAAATCGTTTGGACTGGCGCTTACGTTAGAAGTTAAGAATAGTGTTTGTGGAAAAGAAATTGTAATTTTGCAAATTTTGGAAAAATTTCTTTCGATGAGACTAGAGTCTTGCAACATCATTAGGCAAAAAGAATTGATAATTTAAGTGATTTTGTAAAAAACGGAGAATGTAAAAAGAGGTTTTTTATGCAAGGATCATTCTCTCATTTCTTCAGAATGGTGAGAAATAGTTCCAACCGTTTCATTAATTTTATTATTGATCTTCCTTATAAAGGATGTGGTTCAAACCCTTATCCGCGCATTTAAAACAATTAAGTTCACATATTCGGTAGGGAGTAAAAGTTTATGTTTTTGCGAAATAATCTTATTTGAATAACCTTAAAACTTCAGTAGGCTGTTAACAATTTTTTTTGTAATTAAAGTGTCAAAAAAAACACAATTTGAATACTGTTGGCTGTCGTGGATCAAGAATGTTTTATAAAGACTATTAATGTTCATTACACCGTTAAAATACAAAGTGCTTAAGCCGAAACCCGAACATTAAAAGATCATTTAATATAGCGGATGACTTCACAACGTGTACACGGCAATTTTAGTTCCTCAAAGTCGTAAAAAAGTTTTTTGTTTGTCCATAAAATATGATGTAGTCGCGGGAGCCGGCAAGATAGTACCTGACCTTATAAGAGGAAGAAATTGATTTCGGGAAATAATGCACCCTCGAAATTATCGGGGCGGAAGAAAGTTTTTCAGTTTATAAATTCTTATATTTCTTTCTGGGGCTTCGAAATTATTACTGCCCGTCTATTTTATCTCAACTGCGCAATCTGTCTTAGGTAAATATGCACTGAAGCAAAAACTCGAACTGATCCCAGTTACAAAAGTTTTCCAGCGCCCTCGCCGTTCTTTTCTCTATCCACCCTCTTTGGCATTACGAAGTTCAGGAGTATCGCTGAATTATTAGGACTTATAAAAGCTATAAATCTAAGAATGACGCGTTCTTGAAGTGAAAACCGTTTATTCGTTTTTTGTTTAGATTATCCTTCTACTTACTTAATTGTTAGAAAGTTTTTCATGTAGGGCGCCGTCTCTCATTGTCCTTACCTGAAACAAATGTAACTAATATTGACTGTGTTTAACCAAATACAAAAGTAATTATCAGTGGGTTGAACGAAAACGATTGTGTTTAGCTGATCGTTCGTTTGTTTAAGCAGCTTAGCTTTAAGTGAAAGACAAAGTTAACGCTAACAAATGTCGCATCAAGCAAGCTAGATGTACATACATATTTGTTAGCTTACGTGCAAAGTTTATCCAAAATAAAAAATATCACTTAACCATTACCGTAACTGGTTTTTGGTAAAGTAGTAAAGTATATTCAAGGTAATATACTTTCCTGCCCTCTTTTGCGGTCTTAGTCGCCTTTTCGAATATGTTCAGAGAGAAAACTTTTGCTAAAGTTTTTTAATAATAAAAGAGTGAAATGTGTGCCGTTTGCGTATACGAGTATACTTTCAAGCAAAATAAAGACAATAGTTTCAAACAGAATGGTGCAAATGTGGAAATTAATGAATGTAGAGTTTAAATTGAATTGATTATGTTAGAAATATGAATTGGGTTCGAGCGAGTCCAAACTGAACCGGAACCAGTTCAAAATTCGAAATAATTTTATATTGGTCCTTCTAGAGACGCGGCAACTAATTGTTTCGCTTCATTTTTATACTATAGATCATGCTATGTGGCAAAATAAAAATTATGAGTGACTGTGGGAGTGCCGTAAGGATCAATGTTGGGACCTGTACTATTTATTTTTTAGATTGATTATGTAATTCAATCTTTAAAAGATATAATACTTTTCTGGGCTGATAATATATGAGGTACTATTGCTAATTATTGAACAGTGTTAAGGAGCAATAGAACGATGCACAAAGAAAAAAATTGGATAATCAATGGTTGCAGAATATGTTTACGAGAACGGAAATAGCAGAAGAAGAAGCTGAAGTATTAGCTACAAAGAAGAGCTGCGGGATTAATTGTTTCGTCCGGGTATTTACTGCCGTAGTTCTACAGGTGCAACACTGCTTAATTTATCTGCTGATGATGACAACTTAGTTGTCGAAATACGTATACAGAATTACGAAAATTAATGTGGAAAGGGGTTATGTATCAACCTTAGTGATCAAATTAATCAACCACAGGCTCCATCAACATCGCCATTATTTTTATCTGCTGGACAAATGTTTAGTTAACATTTTAAGTATATAAATTAAATGAAAAACTGGCGCCTCCCTCTCTCGTCCAATATACTGAACGACAAAGCGAGAATCGCGTCTATCTTCGCTTGTCGATAACAAAGTTATCAGAGCATATAAGACAGACGCATTGCGTAACGGCTATTTGCCAATTAAAAGAATGTTAAAAGGAATCATTCTATTATTAATAACACCCTATCTGCTACATACGTTTCACCGATTCACGAATCTTCAGGCATATTTGTGTTATTAATGAACGATTCCTTGGTAGCGTCTATCATATCATTTCGATACAGAAAAGAGATGAAGGCGGGGAGGGAGGCGCCAGTTTTTCAACTCTTTTCTGTATCGAAATGATATGATAAACGCTACCAAGGAATCGTTCATTAGTAACACAAATCTGCCTGAAGATCCGTGAATCGGTGAAACATATGTAGTAGATAGGGTGTTATTAATAATAAAATGGTTCCTTTTAACATTACATAAACTAAAGTAAATATTATATTATTTTAATGTATCATAATTGTTAACATAGAAATTGGAATATAGTAGTTATAATGAAGACATAAAAAACATAGAAGTTTCTCTTTTTACAATTCAAAATTCACTAAACACTATTATTATTATCAGTTTCCTAAAATTATCTAATTATTACGAATTGTCAAGAGCAAAGCCGAATTATTATACCCTTTTCATTAAAATGCCACATATCTTTTCCACGTATATACGCGCACAAAAATAAATTTACCTGCTCGAGTCCCTTCTACCTATTTAACGAGCTTACGCAGTATCTTCCTCGTCCGGATTGCCCTAGATATTTACCGTGAAGACGGAGAGCTAATCCCGAAAATGCCGCCATTGTATTCGATTAGCTGCGTAAACAATGCCGGGAAAAGTACAAAAAGAGGTACCGTTACGAATCAGGGACTAAGTTCTCGTTTCATTTGGTCCCTTTGATTTTCTTAAAAGGTTCTCTGATATCTTTCGTCGCTTCTACAGTAATTACTTTTTCCGGTGAATCGTCCGACGATTTGTTTCCGAAACATTCGAATTGCCTATATTCTGAATTCGCTAAGTGTAGTCGCTGAAAATTGTCAGTTTTGTATATTAAATGGATCCTTAAACAAAATTAATTTAAGAAAGAAACTAGGGAAAATCTACACAGCTATGGCGGGGACAAGTGCATTGCCAATAATGAAAAAATTTTTCTACTTGCGTTTCAAATTTGATTTCAATTCTGTTATTATTTTGTGCTTTATAAAGTGTTTGGCAACAGAAAATGATTTCTGTGAAATTAGAAGGACCAGTCATCAAATTTTTGGCAAAGGAACAGAATTCTCCTAAAACTGTTCACGTCATACAGTGTATGCGGACGAGTCAAGGTCATATTTTAAAGTAAAATATTGATTAAGGCAGTTTATGTGCGATCGTACATTCATTAAAGATGTTCCACGAAGCGAAATGCCTAGAACGCAACCAATCTTGATGCTTGCATGAAAGTTGAAACGATGGTCTTCAAAGATCGTCGTTTGAAAGTGTATATTTGAACTAAGTGTTTTAGCAATTATACACGATAAATAAGCTATGAGTAAAGTAACAGTAAAGTGAGTTCCAAAACTTTTGACTCTTAAACAGAGCAATAAATTTTTCAAAAAAATTTCGCATTTTTGAATGTAAAAAATTGATTTTTCTGTAAAAAAGTGACAGGCGATGAGATATGAATACACCACTGGAATCCAGAGGCACAGTTAGAGTCCACGCAATGAGTTTATAAGAGTTCTTCAAAAGAGACCTGCGTACAATCTTCAACTTGAAAACTTATGGCCATCGTCTTTTGGGAATAAGAGGGTTATTCTTGTTCAATACATGCCAAAGTAGTACAGTAATTTATACAGTAGCAGTTATTTATTTATGATAATATGATGACAGACAAAACCAAAAACATCCAGGTTTGCTTCATAAAAAAAGTCACCCATATTCATAATAATGCGCGAGTTTACAAGGTAGCCAAAATTCAACCCATCTTTCACCCATTATGTAATACTGATTCGGCTTTGTTCGACTTCATTTTATTTAGAAATTTGAAAAAACTTATCAGAGGACATTATTTTGCAGATGATGCTTATTTTAAAGACCAACAGCGTAGCGATTTGTGACTGCTGAAAAGAGTGTGTTCAAGAAGATGGAAAATTGTGGAAGATGATTATTACTACCGATGAAGCTTGGTTGTACAATATTATAATTTGCACATGAAGCTTAAGAACATGCAATTTGCAGAGAGGGAATTATAACCATAAAAAGGCACGCGCGCAAAAACCTTTGGCTAAAATCTTTAACAATAAAAGAGTAAAATGTGTGCCGTTTCCGTATAATCTTGATATAGCTCCATACGACTTCTATCTAAGTAAAAAAAGGATGGTAGTTTCGAACAGAATGGTGCAAATGAGAAAGTTAATGTATTGACTCGGACCTCGGACTCATATCTAAATACGTATTTCTAGTTGGGAACAGGTAGAAGAACATTTTTTTCTATTTCGTTGATGTCAATAGATTACTAAAAAGTCTACCCTCGTATATTCTAGAAAAGAAATTAAATTGAGGTGTTTTCCAAACAACGTTATTTGACGTTCATAATTTTATTCAGCGCAACTTTTCATTTTTGCCAATTCTGATTAAACTGTCAACATTAAACAATCGAAGTTTAATATGCAATTTCATAATGAATCTTTCTTCTCGTAATCATCGGAACCAATCATCGAACCGAGCGAAATTTTGTTGTAGAACTTGTCTAATCGCTAAATTAGATTTTCTTTGTCGGTTACCGAGTTCTCTTGGAACGTCTAAATAATAATAAGAAAAAAAGAAGGAAAAAGAAGCGAGGACAAAGTGGAACGGAATCGGCTCCGCACATTACAAAGATTTAATTTCCTGATCAATCGTTCGAGTTGAATACGTGGGAGGGGACAAACCGGCGACCTCCGGCAAAATTTCAGTGGCAAGTGCGACTTAATTACTCATTCATATGCTTCCGTACGAGAATGTTCGTATCTTGTTCGCATATGCCTCCTCTTCTGTATTTGAATATTCATTTTATGTGAATGTAACGGCTGGAACAAACCGTGATGTACAATATAATTACGGAGATACATTGATTACACATGTACGAACATACAGAGAGACACATGGGTATAAATTTCCGATATTCCGAATTTAATTCTCTCTTGAACGATGTTTGCGGCTGAATCGGGATTAGGACGTTATGATTTGTAATTATGCAATAACAGCAGGAAATTTATATGATTAATAATTACAAAAATATCGATTCAACGGCGAAATATATAATTTTGTGGTTCAACGTAGACATTAATTTATGCACTATCATTTGTTTTTGATAAATTGTTACAAAGCTTTTTAAAAATCGAAAATAGGAATCAGTAATTTCGAGTGGGCCATATGTGTCCAACTGATTTACTGTTCAATTATTTTGTGACGAAAATAAAGGTCATTATTAATTGTACTTAACACTTACGTTACCAATTTCGGAAGATCATGAAATTCTAATAAGAAATTATTGTATATCCGACATTTTTGGTCTAAGGGCTTAAATTCAAGCACTGCCTGCAAGCAGTGACAAGAAATAAGCGATTTTTAAAACTGTCTTCGTATTAGTTATTAGAACTCCATTAAAATCCCCGAAGAAGCTATGTAAACAACGGCTATGTAACAGAATCAGAGGACGTCGTGACACTGTACCTGTCATTAATTTTTAAATACGTACGAGGGTAGCCTGAAAAGTTTTCATTCTAACACGGAAAAAAAAATTTTTTTTGAATTTAGTTTTATTTTTTCAACATAGTTTCCCTGTTAATACGCTTTTCCCAGTGATGCTTTTAATGCATAAAAATGGTAGTTGTCACCTTATTCTGCAAAATAGATGTTTACGAATGTGGTGACTCCCTCATTCGATGAAAATTTGTCTGTCCAAGAGAAACTTTGAAGGTAGGAAATATAAAGAGAGTCGCTGGGAGCCAGATCAAGTGAATATGGTAAATGATCAATCAATTCAAACCTTAATTCGTGAATTTCTGCAATGGCGACAATTGAAGTGTGCGTTGTATTAATGGACCAAAACTTTCTTCGTCAAATGTGTCCGTGTTTAATTTGATTGAGGGTCTGATTCCCTCGAGAATTAAGGAGAAGGAATTCTCCACATATAAATAGCTCAAAGACATGAACGTTTGAGTAGAAGTAAACAAAAAAATTAGACCGGTCATAGTCTTGCAAAATGTTGCTCGACTCACGATCTCCCGAATTGTTCTATAAAAGTAACAGTTCTACATACTTTTTTATCAATTGCTCTAGCTGTAGACCCCTTGTATAAGGGGAACTGTCTGCCGTCGGGCATTAAGTTGATATCATAGTCACCTATCGGCGCTTACGCCAAATTTGTATGAGCAGCATGGATGAGTATTATGCTCCTATTGGTAATGTATGTTATTGATAGACACAGGTAAGGTAGCTTTGCAAACCACTGCATTATGGAGATGCTACGGACTGTTAAGTTGAGCATATACTATATTTTAGATATAGACATACAATAAAAGAATTAAATAAACATAAGAAAATATACACACGAGGATAGTTTGTCAAGCAATGAGAATGACACATAGGTGGCGCTCTAATTGGTAAAACAAATGCACTGTAATTTAGGTTGCTTATTTGTATGTTTACATTCCGATAGTTAGATAAATCGGTTGATTAGTTTATTTTTGACAGCTGATTGAAAAAGAAGCAACACGTCGTTTTGTTAAAATGGAAAAAGCAGTGTATCGTGCGGTGATTAAATACTTCATAATTAAAGGTATGAAAGCTACCGAAATAAGAGATGAGTTACGGGAAATATTAGGTGAATCTGCTCCATCATCCGCCACAACAAGTAGATGGGTAAATGAATTCAAACGTGGTAGAACAAGCTGTATTAATGAAGCTCGCTCTGGAGCACCCAAAATCGTGACTTCTAAGGAAATGATTATAAAACTCCATAATATTATTACGCAAGATCGACTACTCAAAATGAGAAAGATACCAGACATGGTAAACATTTCAACAGAACGATCAAAAGTTCACTCGTTTGCGCATTTCCAATGAGTGTTTGGACCTTCATAAGCGGAATCCGGTTGATTTTTGTAGGCGATTTGTTACTTGCGATGAAACTTGGATACACTACAGTACACCCGAAACTAAACAACAGTCGAAACAATGATTAGAACGTGGTTCTGCACCTCCAAAGAAAGTGGAAACCACTTTATCGGCAAACAAGGTGATGGCATCAATTTTTTGGGATCCAAAGGGCAGTTTGCTCATTGATTACCTTCAGAAAGGTGCCACAATAAACGGACAATATTATGCAGAACTTCTACAAAAATTAAATGTTGAGATTCGTGCTAAACGGTCAGGAATGTCAAAGAAAAAGATTCTGTTTCACCAAGACAACGCTCCCTCGCATACCAGCACAGTTGCGATGTCCAAAATCCACGAGTTGCATTTCCAATTAGTACCGCATGCGCCTTATTCGCCGGATCTAGCCCCTTCCGACTTCCACCTTTTTCCAAAATTGAAAACGGCACTAGGTGGAAAGAAATTTTCGTCTAACGACGAAGCTTATCATCTTCGTAAATGAGTATTTTGCAAGCCTTCCGGAATCGCATTTTAGAGATGGCATAAGGGCATTGGAGCACCGTTGGAATAAATGTATTGCTCTTTTAGGAGAATATATTGAAAAATAAAAATTATTTTGTATTTAAAAAAATTCTCTTTTCTTTTCCATTCTCACCACTTGTCAAACTATCCTCGTATGTACATATGTGCAATTAATAAATTAAATATAAATTGTGAAGAAATGCTTCTTCTATTATTATTTTAAATAATTGACAATATGTTACATTGAGTACGTAAAAATTGAAGTAAATTAATTTCTAAAAGCTGTTTATTTCCGGCGATCAATATCATCTTTCTACTTTACATATTTTTAAAATAAGAATGGGAGCGATATGGTAAATTGAATCCAGCCACAAAATAGGGAAAGAATGACTGATGAAAAGCAATAGATAGGAGTAACTGTTAGTAGGAAATAGGATGTCCGGAGTGTATCGTCCTTAAGAGAGCGGGCACTTTCGCCGACATAATATAGTGAAAGTAATGCGGTCGTGTTTTGCCATAACGTGTAATTTTGGTCAACGTTGTAGAAATTTTACGAGTACGGTCCCGATAAATCTGCCGATGATGTTGATAAAGTGACGGCCGTACAAAAGGACCGAAAGGATGAACCCGCGCGTGTCCCTCGGTCGTATTAAAATAAATTTGATCGTCTTTCCGCAAAATCTTTTTTCGTCTTTGGCAGTAAATTTTGATGAAACGGCTTGCACCTGTGGACCGTGCACCAATAAAACTTGTAATTACGAAATTCCTTCGTATAGTACGTGCAAGACAAGAATGACTTCTAATATGACGGCGATAAAATAAATTGAAACTTTGTCACGTAAGAATCTTGTTGGAATGAAGAAAAATGGAATATTAAACTACCAATTTAGTATTCCTCTTATTGCACTGAACGATAAATTTCAAATTTTAATATTTTCATAAAATAACGTACTACTTTTGATAGAGAATCTATAAATATATATTTTAATATTAGATGCGCAACTAAGTTCTCGCTGTTTCTTTGATGAAAATGCAACATTATTGTGTTCAATTGAGTGCGATACCATTCCCCAGTGATGGTTTCGTTCGGTTTCAACAGTTCATAATAAATAACACCGCTCTGGTCCCACCAAATACACAACAAAACTTCGCACCGTGAATATTCGGCCGACTGGGCAATCCCCATGATTTTGTTCTCTTTGGGTTGCTGTAATGAATCCATTTTTCATCACCCGTAACGATGCGATGAAGAAAACCCTTCCTTTTTTGCCGCTGGAGCAGTTGTTCACAGGCGAAAAAACGACGCTCAACGTCTCTTGGCTTCAAATCATAAGAAACCCAAGTTCTTTGTTTTTGAATCATTCCCAACGCATTCAATCGCTGGGAAATGGCTTGGCGGGTAACTCCTAATGCTGAAGCAAGCTCTTTTTGCGTTTGGCACGGGTCCTCATCGAGCAATGTCTCCAATTCAGCGTCTTCGAAGGTTTTTGGTCTTCCTTCACGCGAACGGTCGTCAACATCGAGATCACCGTCTTTGAAGCGACGGAACCAATCACGGCACGTTGTTTCACTTAGAGCAGCATCTCCGTAAACTTTTTGGAGTTCTCCATGCGCTTCAGCCGGCGTTTTCTTCGAATGAAAGAAGAAAAGCGACACTTCTCGCAAATGACGATTATTTGGCACAAAATCAGACATTTTCACACAACCAAAAGTATATAACACAAAAACAAAATCACTAATGTATCAAAGCGGTTTGTTTACCATATGCCTAAGCTTGGTTCAAGACGTTTTGGTTATGTCACAATCGACCAGCACTTACTACTGGAGCCATCTCTTGAAAAACAGCGAGAACTTAGTTGCGCACCTAATAATAGCAGGAATTTTACGTTAGTTACAGCTTTTTGGAATGCATTTTATATAATGTACAATAGGTACAACAAAAAGGCTTACGATGTACATGAAAATATATCTGCCGAATTCATGTGGAACGGTTTTTATGAAAATGGTATGTAAACAAAACTGCAGTCGGAGGTCGGAGCGTGTTTATAATTGATAACGTAATGGTACAAAAGCTAAATTAGTTTTAGAAAGTAATTGTTAAGATTTGTATTCGAGTAGATATAGCAATGCGCGCAAAGTACGAATAATTCTTGTCCTTTAATATATATATATATAGAACACGTCTTCAATATATGTATATATATATATATATATATATATATATATATATTCTTTAAGTAAGCACCGTTTGAAAATAAAAACCCAACGAAAGAAAATTTTCAAACCTTAAATTTATTTTCAGATTCTATATACATTTTTCAAATTTTTTTAACATAGGTGCCAAGTTTGTTTAAACACTTGTCAAACCTTGCAACTAAAGTTTGAATACCCTCTTCACAGAAACTTGCCGCCTGTTCCGATAACCAAGAGGTCACTGTCGTTTTCACGCCTTTGTTATCGTTCTACGGTGTGAGGCCTTACATTGTCATGGAGTAGCAAAATTCTCTCTGTCAGCATGCCGTGTCTTTTGTTTTGAATCGCTCTGCGTAGTTTTCACAGGGTGGGCGGGCGATTCGATAATATCGAACGTTTTAAAGTCACAGAACAGACCGTATAGGTTACCTACACAGCTGCAACTGAGCACAGTTGTTCCCAGGGAATGCCGGGACACTACGCAAGTGGCACGCGCACCATCTAATAGTGTATACAACAAAACGGCCCTTATTTAAAAAACGCCTCATAAGAGGCAATACATACTTATTATATACATATGTATATTCCTTGTGTTATACCGCCGTTATTTGTTATTATTCTAACAGCTAATTTATCATATTTATTTCATCATTCTTGTAAGTTTACACTTAGGTAACCTACGTACGCGGCTTTTGCATTTGTTATTTACAGGTTTACATGCTAAATATATAGTACAATATCGCATCTGACAGCAATATAAATGTAGTATTTAATTTGACATCCTCACTTCCTGTCGACATCTTGTTTCATACGACAGTGATCACGCGATCGGAAAACATTCCTGATTTAAACTATATACTAAAACTACATTATTATTTACCAGATCTAAACTTAACCTAAGTACAACGTGTTTATAATTAAAACATTAACATCATTCGCACATAAATAGTAACTAATGAAAAAGGTTGCTTATAAGTAAAGAGCAAAACAGAATGGGTCCTAGAATAGAGCCTTGCGGCATAGCGACGGTCAAACTGAATCTATTTAACTTTTAGGCACTTCTATTACACGAAAATAAATTAATCTGCTGTTCTTCTGATATGCCATACTTCTCTAATTTGCTTAAATCTTATCCAACATCATGAAATAGTTTTGCAAAACTAAATAAATCAAGAATTCTATTCTTATTCGGAACAGTCACTATTAGATTAGTAATTGCATATAAAGAAGTGTTAGCATTATTATCTTTTATGATTACACAGAACACTGTGTCAAATCGTTCGCAACTAGCTGTGGCTGCTTTCATAAATAACTACATTCGTAATACGTTTTTGCAACCTGCAGATAATTTATTATGTTGCTTAATTACAGGTACATATATATTGGGTTGGCAACTAAGTACTTTCGGTTTTTACTGATAGAGAGCGTTGCTTTATTTTTTGTATAACGCATGTTAGTGCTGTACTTTACCGTTTGTCGCGTGATACTAGTCACATTGACGTAACTTCAGAAGCAAGTAGTGCGTGATTTTTATTAAAGCTATTAGTTGTGGGTTAATTTTAAATGGAGTGCAGAAACGAACATTTTCGACATATTTTACTATTTTATTTCC
Source organism: Dermolepida albohirtum (assembly GCA_031893035.1). Taxonomy (NCBI): domain Eukaryota; kingdom Metazoa; phylum Arthropoda; class Insecta; order Coleoptera; family Scarabaeidae; genus Dermolepida; species Dermolepida albohirtum. The sequence goes on from JAVIWB010002900.1 coordinate 115,460, forward strand.
GTAAAGGAAAGACAGCTGCTGCGGCTCACAAAAAGATATGTGAAGTTTATGGTGCTAATTGCTTAAGAGAGCGCACGTGTCAGAATTGGTATAAAAATTCCGTTCTGGAGGTATTTCCCTCAAAGATGAACAACGTTCTGGTCGGCCTACTGAAGTTGATGTTGACCAAATCAAAGTCATAATTGAAGAGGATCGTCATATAACTGTTCGAGAGGTTGCGGAGGGGCTACATGTATCGCACACAAAAATTGAAAAACATTTAAAATGTCTTGGGCTAGTTAAGAAGCTTGATATTTGGGTACCTCACGAATTGAAAGAAATTCATTTAACACAAAGAATCAACTTTTGCGATATGCACCTTAGACGAAATGAAACCGACCCTTTCTTAAAAAGAATCATCACTGGTAATGAAAAATGGGTCCTGTACAATAACATAGTTCGAAAACGATCATGGAGCAAACACGATAAACCAGCTCAAACCACATCGAAAGCTGAATTGCATCCAAAAAAGATCATGCTGTCAGTTTGGTGGGATTACAAAGGTGTTGTGTTTTTTGAGCTGCCTCTAAGGAACCAGACGATCAATTCTGATGTTTACTGTCAACAATTAATAAAACTGGATGAAGCAATCAAAGAAAAACGGCCAGAATTGCCAAATCGGAAAGGTGTAGTTTTCCACCAAGATAATGCAAGGCCTCACACATCTTTGGCAACTCGTGGGAAACCATTGGAGCTTGGCTGGGAAGTGATGCCACATCTAGCACCATCTGATTACCATTTATTTCGAAGTTTGCAGAATTCTTTGAATGGTAAAGCTTTCACAAATGACGATGACCTTCACTCGCACCTGGTTCAGTTTTTTGCTGATAAGGACCAGAAATTTTATGAGCGCGGAATCATGCAGCTGAAAGAAGGATGGCAAAAGGTCATTGAGCAAAATGGAAAATATATAATTGATTAAAAACTATTCTTTGTTTAAAAAAAAAGTGTTTTATTTTATACTACAAAACCGAAAGTACTTAATTGCCAACCCAATAGTTTTCGTAGTAATAGTAATGCTAAATACTTATTCTATACGTAAAATTATATATGATATTTATAATAAATTCGAATGGAAAACAAATTTCTAATCGAACGATATTGACTTTTTTTAAATATTACTCCCACGTCGATGGTGACAGCGAATAAAATTTATTTTCATCACATTGTGCTTTTGATTTATACAGTTATTTACCTTTACGCAGCCGTCAGGAATTGAAAGAGAGACCTGGCTGATCTCTTGTGGCCCCATTCATTTGTCACGAAAATGACGAATACGTTGATTGATGATGATGTGCTGAGATTTAATATTTCGGCTCGTATTTGTTTCGGTTAACACTTACTAGGTACATTTGTGCAGTTATTTATTTTAATATTAAGTAAAATGTTTCGATTAAGATTTAAGATTATTATTTGTTGATAGTTATTTGGAATACTATGGAAATGCATTGGATTCTAAACTATTCAGTTGCAGTAACATATGTAGAAGGTGTGCCAGCATGAATTTTAGGATTTTATTTCTGAATAAAATATCTTAATTCTTGCAACTCATTAGTATACTAGCAGTACAAAGTAGAAACTATAAAATTCGTAATAAATGTGTTCCATGGCTCTTTCTGTACATCGTGATTCTTTTGTTAAAATTTTGATTACTTTGTTGCATACAGTCGGGTCAATTTCATTTATAATCTCACGAATTTGATTTTTAAGTAATAAATTATTTGGAGATTCTTTGAGTCTAATTGTATTAAATCACACGATCTTGCGGATCAATCAATTCTTTCGGAAAATTTTCGTGCCTTAAATATACAAGTGAGTTTGGCAAGTAGCAGCGTCTTGCTAAAAGAACATGTTAATAGTTCATATCTTCCAGTAATGGTTATAAAAATTTACTCGATATCTGACGTTAGTGGTCACCACTAACGGTTGACAATTCTCCATTCTCATTTTCAAAAAAGTAAGATCCAAATACACCAAAAATTGACACCAAACTGCCAGACGAGGTGAATGAACAGGCTTCTCTACAACTTCTTGAAAATTCTAACGCTTCCAAATGCGAGAATTTTGCTTACTAACGTAACTATTGAGGTAGAAATGGACTTCATTACTGAATATGGTTTTATTACAGAACCCATCATGTCCTAAAATTCAACTGGCAAACATGCGGTGGTCTACGTGATTTGTGAGCTGCAATTCTTCTGTTAATTGAAGTTTTTATGTATATAGACGAACACTATTCGTCAAAAGTTTCTACATGGATGATTTGAAAATCTTCAATTACTGTGGCCAATGACGAATTGAAGTCTTTGGACCTTCTATCATATTTTAACTTACGCTAGCTACATTTTCAGCTGAACGAACATTACATTCTTGTTATCGTCTTTTAATATTCAGAAGGGAGCCGGAGTGGCTCACTTCTGTTGAACAACATTTTAAAATTAGGTTCTTAATTGCAGTGTCACTGGTAGTGTACCAGCAACTTTCATTGTTTGAATATTATTACTTACTTACTTACTTACTTACTTACTTAATTCCATAGACTCTTATACGTTTCGGTGTCGAGTCATGCTGGAGTCGAGTCCTCCGCTTCCCCTCTCCATATCTCCCTCCACTTTCCTCTGTTGCTCGCCAAAGCCTTTATGTTCTCCCATCCTACTCCCCTCTTCTCCGTCGCCGCCCGCTCTTGATCCCTCCACGTTCTTCTCAGTCTACCCCTCTTCCTCTTTCCAATCTCCCTGGCCTCAAACACCTGTCTAATGAACCTCTCCTCGCTCCTTCTCATTATATGACCCAACCACCTTAGCTGACCCTGTTCTATCGTCGTTTCTATTGGCATTATGTTTAAATTTTCACTAAATACCTGGTTCCTAATTTTATCCATTCTCGTTTTCCCCTCTATTTTTCTCAGGAATCTCATCTCTGTGTTTGTAAGTCTACTCCTCTGCCTCTGTGTTGTTGTCCAAGATTTGTACGCGTATGTCATTGTCGGTTTTACAACTTTTCTAATTATTTCCGTTTTTACCTGTCTTGGTATTTCCTTCTTGCTTAGGAAGCTCTTCTTTATGTTGTTATGTAACCTACCGATCTTTGCTATTTTTCATTTATTTCGTCGTCCAGGGTTCCTTGTTTATTATCACGCCTAAGTATGTGAATCTATCCACCTGCTCTATTATCTCGCTATCTATCTGTATCCTATGCTTCTCCTTCTGTGCTCCAATTATCATTGTTTTAGTTTCATGTTTATTTATTTTCATATTTAGTTTCTTCAGTTCTTCGTTAATAATAGTAACATTTCTTTGCAGCTATTTTTCTGTTCCCGCTATCATCACCATGTCATCCGCATAACATAGTTCCGATTTGAACATTATTAATCATTGTATTATTTGCTAACTAATATTTTTTTTTCTCATTTTGTTTTGTTTTTCTTTCTTTCATTAACGTATGTATATACTTAGATGTACATACATATGTAGATTTAACTTAGCGTCGAAAATTTTCACTCGACTCACTTATTTATATCTTTGAGTTCGGACTGTACATAGCTGATACTAAGGTGCTACTATACATCGTAAAATAATGAATCAATACAAGCCAACTTAGATAGTTGACAGCTCACTCTATTGGTTACTAGCGTTAGTGTAACTACAATTTTTTGAGTATTCAAGTAGAGTGCTCTCTACTGGCTAGGGTACTCTTCCTGCAACTCTACTCGTGTAAACCAGCCGTAAGGGCAGTTATATTTAATACTTTATTGTGTGTTGTTTTAAATATGTTTTGGGATTTTGTTTTTGTTTTGCCATTAAAGTTGTTTTGAAATTTAATTTCGACATGGTAAAAACAAGTGACCAATCGCTCGAGAAAAATCAAGAATTAGGTCCTGGAAACAGGCATGTATTCGCAACATGAAATAGCACGTAAAAGTGTTTCTCATCAAATTGCGAAGTTAGTCAAAGAAAGTATTCTCTGTACCAGCACATCTTGACAAAATTATCGCAAAAAAACTACAGTCCGTGATGATCGTCTGATTATTAAAACAGCAAAAGAAAACAGACAAATGTTACTTAAATCGATTCACCAAAGCTTTAGAGAGAAGTGTTTAACCAATTTATTTCTTTAATTAAAAACTGACTAATTCTGTGTAATTTATACATTAATATCTGCGTCTATTTTGGGTTGACTAACATCTAATAGAAATTATACGGCTTACTATTACCTCATGCTACATTTTAATTGACTACAGCGGTATATAGAATTGAACAACACCTGCTTTCACGAAAATTATATCTCGTTAGTTCAACCGGGCGAATTCATGTTATTGTTAGTGAAATACAATATCGTAATATGATTACGCTGACAGAGGCTTTTATATAACACATTACCAGCTGTTTATACAATCATGATAATAATAATAGAACCTCCTACATAACTCATTACATACGCCAAATAAACGTTCATACCGTTCATAGTTATATTTATGATAATTACTGTATTAGCAAGTAATATATGACAATTAGTCGAGGAAATGTGAGTTTGTTGAAGGGGGATAGAAAAAGTTTTGAGTTTGTAATTAATTCCAAACTATGTTCTACACATATTCTATATTAGGGAAACAATTATTACTTTTAATTGGAGGCGTTGAGAAACAGTCAGGCCGGATTGAGGGAAAAGTTTAGATGATAAGAATTTACTTTGTGCGTAAAATTATTCACATTTTTGTGAATATATTATTTTTTTTAAAAAAGAGACGTAGTTATTGTTCGTCGTTTTTATATTACAAATATGTACCTTGAAACTTTTTCAAGATATGTAACTCAACACTGGTTTTCCGCTATCAATATACCGGATGTTCTCTGACATGATTTCCACAGCTTATAGATGCGTTACCGAAGCAATTCCAAGTTAAAAATGTTTAATGGACATATGCCGAAAACTCTATCGTAACTGACCTACAAGCATTTGAAGTTTTTTATACTCTTACAAATATTACGTATCGTTGTTGATTTAAAAAGTCGGTGAATGTTAGGTGGGATATTACTGACGACCGCTTCATTCGTCCATTTATAATCAAAGAACGTCTCACAACACTTCGTTATTTACGTTTCCTGGAATATGACCGTACAACATTACTGGATGACGATCCTCTTAATGTAACACGACGAATGTGGATACAGTACGATGGCGCACCTCCACACTTTGGTAGTCAAGTAATATATTTTCTTAATCGAAATTATACGAACCGATGGATTGGAAGATATCAGCAAGCAACTGCTGAAATCTTCCAATCCGTCAAGGTCATTACACTTAAATTCCCCAATTATTTTTTTACGAAGAAGACTGAAAGATTTGGTTTATGCAAAACAATTTGAAAACAGAGAAACTTATTGCTAGACCTATGGATGCCGTAGAAACTATTCTAAGAAGAACTAGAATATGAATACAGCAACAGGGTGGACATTTTGAACAATTAATTCAATGAAGCGACTTCTTTTCAAATGATTTACATTGAGATCTTCTTTTGCAGCGGTACATAATACCCGCATTAGTAGGGTTATCTAAAACTACAAATGCTTGGAGCTCAGTTATATGTAACAGAATTTTGGATATATGTTCATTACTCATTTTTAACTAAAATTGCTTCATAAGCTGTGGTAGTCATGTTATGGGACACCCTATATGTATATATATATATATATATATATATATATATATATATATATATATATATATATATATATATATATATATATATATATATATATATATGATGTTGATGGGTAGATTTTTACATCAAAATTTGTTCTGCTCTGCTTCTTTCGGGTGTTGAGCTGTGTAGATATTATTGAGCCCTGGAGAGGGTTATTCCCTATACGAGCTATCGGCAATCTCGCCGTTGTTATTCTCAAGTTGTTCGAGTGTCACTCGAAGAACAATGGCAGCAACAGCAATAATTTGAGGATGGCAAGAGAGAGATTGCCGAAAGCTCGTCTAGGGAATAGTGCTGTGCAGTGGTCAATGATATCTACACGGTGAATCTCCCGAAAGAGAAAGAGACGGTATATATAGTATATAGCCGGTACGATATTTCTTGAGCCGAAATTCCTAGCAGACCGTTACGTTATTTCTTAGAATAATCCGTACTTGACGCGAGGGTCTGCGGCGATTAGATATTTACAAGTAGTGGTGTGCTTTAAAATTTTCCACGTTACTTTCTTTTTGGTGATCATTTCAGGAACCATTGAATGGATTTTCAGCAAGTTTTCTTGTAAGAAATTAAATCACGAGAGCTGAAGCAAATGATCCAAGGTCTTTTAAGTTATGAGTTTTTGTTTCTTTTACAACAATGTAAATATAATAATAATAAGTAAATATTTACAATTTAATATAATCTATATATATATATATACCGTGAATATATTTTATAATGCAATATGCACATATGTACATACACTAGTTGCTAGAGTAACGTAATAATGAAATGACAGCAATGTGTTTTAGCGTGTATTTTATTTTGCAACATAGGATGTCAAAATAAGTTACTCTACTTTTGAGGTATGTATAGTGTAGAAGAAAAACTGTTATTAGTGAACTGGTATAACTCGAATATGAGTTTGAGGAGAGTAGCAGATTTGTTTCAAATTACATATCCTGACCGTCCAAAACCGAGTCCAACTACAATAAGTAGGTTAGTATAGAAGTATAAAAATAATGGATGCATCGTTCCTAATCATAAAAACAAGAATAGGCCAAGATATGTTATTACTGACGCCAAAAGAGATGAAATTCTACAAATAATCGAAAATAGTAATATGCTCTCCACAAGAGCTTTAGCACAAACTACAAATGTAAGCAAATCTTCTGTGCATAAACTACTAAAACGAGAACATTTTAAGTCGTATCATTTTCAAAACCATCAGGAACTAATTGCGAATGATGCAGAAAGAAGAAGTAACTTTTGCGAAATCATGTTGGATAAGCTTCATAATGATGATACTTTACTACGCAGAATTTGCTTTATAGATGAAGCAACATTTTATGTAAATGGTGAAGTAAATTCACAGAACTGCCGCTACTGTAGTAGACAAAATTTGCATAGATATCATATCACAAGGACTCAGCGGCCACAGAAAGTCAATGTTTGGACTGGGTTGATTGGACACCATATTGTAGGACCGTTTTTTATTGAGGGTACTCTTACAGGAGAAAAATATCAGAATTGCTTGAGTACAGAGTTATGCCAGCCCTCCACGCTTTAAATATTGATGGTGAGATTTGGTGCCCGCATGATGGCGCGCCGGCACATAATTCTCATATGGTTAGAACATTTTTCAACCAAAGATTTCCAAACCGCTGGATAGGCCGTGGAGGAGAAGTAGAATGGTCCGCAAGGTCACCAGACCTGTCTCCAAACGATTTCTTTCTTTGGTTATGTATCAGAAATAAAGGTTTTCATGGAGAACCTCTAAACAATATTGACCAATTAAAAAATAGAATACGAGTTGCTGCAAGAGAAATAACTCCAGAGCAGATACAAAATACAATAAATGAATTCTACAATCGCTTAGGATACTGTCTGGCCGTCAATGGTGACATTTTTGAAAATTTGTTAAATTAGTTTTTAAATTTTGTTCAACTACTGTATTTCACATCCTATGTTGCAAAATAAAATACACGCTAAAATACATTGCTGTCATTTCATTATTACGTTATGTATGTACATATGTGCATGTTGCATTATAAAATATATTCACGGTATATATATATATATATATATATATATATAAACAAACATTTAATTGCGTAACCTATTACAAGCTATTATAGACCCTAATTGTCTTAAAGTAATTATAAACGCTAAACACAATATCTTTTGACTAGGAATTAAATTCGTTTTTTTTAATTTTTGCTCCTATTGACTTCTTTTAACACGAAACTACACTCAAAATGCGCATACACTTATAAAAGTAAACGCCACGCAAATCGACTGCGAACTACGGTGTGCAAAGGCTAACTGCAACCTGCTACGGTAAACCCTGCACCGTTAGTGTATATCCTACTCAGGTGTCGAGTGCGGTTTACTCCAAGAAAGTGACGGAGCGGTGTTCTAGAATTTTGAAATTCTGATTCAACAAATATCGCACCGACATTTATTTTTTTTTAATTTGTTTTCAAGTACAAATCATTACAATCAGAAAGAAGTTACTTGAAAATTATCCTTACTTAAGTCATTTATTTAAAGTTCTATTTATTAAAAAAGTTTTTGTGTCAACTAATGACGGTCATTACTGTGGATTTACCTTATAGGAGAATTATTGTACATTAGTCTGTAGGATAGTAACGTTAGGATATTTTTATTTTTTCATTTCCGTCTGACAACATTTCCATTACTATTACATGTGAATGTAAGTTTGCATATTATGTAATAAATTCACTTAAATGGTGATTTCGAAATTAAATTTTTACTTTATTTTTCTCTCTCTTTAGATGGTAAACTTTTCTAGAAAAATAAAACCTTCCATTTATATAAATTAAAAATATTTCTTCCGAAATGATTAATTAATATCGAAATAGGAGTAGAACAAATGCAATGCTCTGGATATCATTAATTATAAGCATTTTTCTCATTTATCATATTTTCAATTACAAAACACGGCAAAAGTAAAAATAAAGAAGAATAAAGTGTTCTGCTATTTATATTTTCTTTCGTTTATGATTGATGCCTTCTCTATAAAAACGAAGCGGAACCAATCTTGTCTTTCACAAAAAATTTTATAAGTGATTTCTTGTTAATCATATTTTAATATCTACTTTTAGCGAAAATTAGTGTTGAAAAGCAAATAGTTCAATTTTTATAGAAAACAAATGTCTATAGAAACTTTCTGACAACGTAAATATGACGTGATAAATAGTAGACAAAATTGAGCGCTGAATTCATGTGTGGAGATAATCGATGTTTCATAAAAGCATAGACCGATTCATAACCCAAGAAATTCATATGAAATTCAAAGGAATAACGTCTTTAATATCGTTAATGTATGTAATAAGACTCACGTGGTTAAATTTTATTAATGCTCATTCGGTTTTCTAAATAAACCTCAATTATTTTTTTTCTATTGCCACTTATAGTACACGAATATTACACATGAAAACAAGCTCGTTCTTCAGCAAGATTTAAAGGAGAAATATTTTATTTTTAAGGCAAATACGTCAAAAGCTCAGGTCTGATGATCATGTAGGCTGTTCAGGAAAAGGTCTCAGAAGATTCATTGTCGTATTACTGCGTTGCTGCCCCTTTTTGGAAATGAATGTTCTTTTCTTATTAATAGGAAATCGTTGACGTTGTGGAATGAGAAAAATGTTCAGCATTTGAATATAGCGCGCCGATACTACAATAATTGCATAGCCCATCATCATCTTCAAAGAATATCAATTATTCCATTTGAAGAGGTCGCGCACCAAATAGAAAGACTATTCGCGATGTCGTTGAAAGTTTGCAGCGGCTAACTAGTGTTAATTATATTTATTAACATATCCATTGACGTGGAAATGAACTTCATCGCTCACCTATAGATTATCAATGAGCTGGGGGTTGTTTTCAGGTGCCTGTAAGATGCGCTCACAAAAACTAACGCGGGTAGCATAATCTCCGATTCAAAGCATGGATTATTTGTACTTTATACGGGAGTAAACTTAAGTCGTTATGGAAACTTTTTTTTATTGTTCGAGTTAAAGTCTGTGGCGCTTGGAACATCTTCGAGCGTATCCTGTAATCGCTACTCGTACAGTCTCCGCATTCTCGAGAGTTCTGACAGTTCTGGCACTACCATCTCTTCTTTTGCTTGTTTGGTTTGTTGTTTTTAAATTGCTAATTCAAAGAGAAATGGCTTTCCTATTTAGAACGGAAGAATGAGGCTGAAGATAAGATCAAAATGTAAAGTTTTCTCGTTTTGCACGTACAAAACTTCGGCTATTTTCTAAATTTGCTATAACAGCGAAGCCTCGTTGATCATTAGTCCAAAGTTGAACGGTTACTAAACTTCCAAGTGTGTAAAATATGAGGGTCACTTTCTATTTCGCCACCATACACGTCCATGCTCAAATCATACAAGTTTCTTAGAAACGTGTAGCTCGACTGTTCCATTCTGTATTTATGACTTTGTAAATGGATTTTTCTGTTTGTTCAGTTAATAAAATTATTGTAATGATCATTATTATTATAAGCTATTATTATTTGTATATAATAAGCTTTTATATTTAGAGATAGATTTTGGTGGGTTCCTAGACTGTTTTCTAACGATCACAAAGCAAAAAGTTTGGGCTGAGCTTTATCGTTTTTGTCTTTATCATCAAGTGACTTGAAGTTCTCACATGACTCTTAAATGCAAGCGATAGTTAATGGAATAGCGACATAGCCAAATTCAATACGAAAAATTATGTTAACTGTCTTTTGATACAGGAAAGAGATTTTGTTAATGGATATTATGGCACCATAATTAATTCTGCGCATTGTGCTGCTTTGAGAAAACTCCGACGTGCCATACAAAAGAAGCGGCGTGGCTTACTCTCTTCCGGTGTGATGCTGTTTCATGATAATGCAAGGTCACATATTTCTGGAAAAACACAAGCCTTTGGATCCATCCACTTTACAGTCCAGATCATGCACCCAGTGATTTTCGTCTGTTTCGATACTTACTTTCTTGGTGGTCAACGGTTCAACGATGACGAAAAAATGAAAACTGTAGTCATGAATTTGGCTTCTTCACAAGTGGCGGATTTCTTTGACGTCGGAATTCAAAAACTTGTTGAACTGTATAAGAAACGTTCGAATAAAAATCGAAATTATGTAGAAAAGTAGATGTAGAATATGGTAATAAATATATTTTAGTGATATTTAAAGTATTTTTCTTCTTATTAAACAACGGAAATTATTTAAAAAATAACCCTCGTATATAAGAGAAAAAATATCATGAATTTATTGCTATATGTAATGCAATCCTTGTGGGCGTTGTGGTTTGTGGTATACCATTTTACAGTTTTAACATTGAGAATTGCACATATTTCTGTGATAAATAACCTCACATAACACTAAAATATAAAGCACATTTTGCTGTGTTTCGCTGTCTTAATAATTCAGTTTGAATTTGGTTAATTATTCCTAAACCTAAAGAATATTAAAAATGACTCTAATCTTGTAATCCCCAACTACATAATACAGTCGTCATTCATAATAGAAAATTCTCCTAAAGCATTTTGTACTATACTCTGTTTTAGTATGTGTATATTTTCACATATTCACCTTTTTCAGAGGCACATATCAACGCGATAATAAATCTTACATAATGTAGCTTTCAGTCATGCACATTTTATTTTACGTTTTCCGGTTCTCGTTTCTTTTCCCGGAGGATGTCTGTTGCCGAACTGTATCCCTTGAAATTTCATTTTGCATTTTTCTATTATGTATCTTTTGCCGAAAATAATTCAGATTTATTCGTTAGCTCAACCTTAGAATGGCATTTTATTTTTAGAATGCGTTTTGATGAAAAAGTATTGTCTTTTATTCTAGATGCTGGGACAAAATGAAAATTCAACTCAGGGAATGAAGTATACAAGTTATTCAAAGAAAAAAAAATAGATTCAGACGTAAGAGCTGTAAAAACTTAACTAACTTCTAAAGGAGTCCAAAAAATTCATCCAACAGTCCGGATGTCATTCAAAATATCTTTTCTAGTATTCTAAAAAACATAGGCATAATTATTTTCTCATTCCTATTTAAAGCTAGAAAAATATTTGCAAGCATATAATCTGACAGTCAAAGTGTTTAAACACATCCATAAATGCAAAAGTTTATTACTGGACAGTCAAATCAGTGATACTCTACGGTTTCGAAGCATGGATGATGACCACGTCAATGGAAAGAAAACTCCAGACCTCATCGAACATGTTCCAGGAAAATTCTGGGAATTAGGACTTACTTCCCTTCCATACAGTTTTTATAGAGTTATCTTTTAAAATTTATTTTGCGCTGATTCCAACGAAACTGTCCTCTTCTCCCCACATCTTTCTCACCTTTTTCCTGAGGATCTTCTCGTAACGTAAGTTAAAGTTACTTGAAACTACTACCGCTACTTTCGTCTTGACGTTTCGGTGACATCTCTTTCATCTTTTTCTTGAGAAAATTATCGCAGCGGTAACTAACTTCAAGTAACTTTTATTAACGCCACGCGAAAATGTTCACGAAAAAGGTGAAAGAGGTGTCACCGAAACATAAGGACAAAAGATGTCTTTTTCAGAACGAAATCAATGAAACGCGGCGAAATATCCCGAAGAACCATTGATTGTGACTTTCTCTCTACAAAATTGTGTCTCTATACGTTACATGTAAGCATGTTGTATGGAAGAACCCTACGTATGATTATCGGACGTATTTTTTAACGTGCTAACAGCGTTTCGTAATTTGAGATTAGTATTTATAGATGCAATTTATAAAATGCATTCATTGTATAAGAATAGAAACACGCGTAAGCTTAAACTAAAGAAGAAGGTATTGTACGAGGATAGTTTGACAAGTAGTGAGAATGACATAGGTGGCGCTCTAATTGGTAAAACCAATGCACTATAATTTAGGTTGCCTATTTATATGTTTATATTCCGATATTCAGATAAATCGGTTAATTAGTTTATTTTTGACAGCTGAATGAAAAAGAAGCAACACGTCATTTTATTAAAATGGAAAAAGCAGAGTATCGTGCGGTGATTAAATACTTTGTTATTAAGGGTATGAAAGCTATCGAAATAAAAGATGAGTTACGGGAAACATTAGGTGAATCTGCTCCATCATCTGCCACAATAAGTAGATGGGTAAATGAATTTAAACGTGGTAGAACAAGCTGTGTTGATGAAGCGCGCTCTGGAGTACCCAAAATCGTGACTTCTAAGGAAATGATTATAAAAATCCATAATATTACTACGCAAGATCGACGACTCAAAGTGAGAGAGATAGCAGATATGGTAAACATTTCAACATAACGCGTACACCACATTTTAACGAAAGAACTGGGCCTTTCCCAGCTTTCGGCAAGATGGGTATCACGATTGCTTACGACTGCTCAAAAGTTCACTCGTTTGCGCATTTCCAATGAGTGTTTGAACCTTTATAAGCGGAATCCGGTTGATTTTTGTAGGCGATTTGTTACTTGCGATGAAACTTGGATACACTAAAGTACACCTGAAACTAAACAACAGTCGAAACAATTGTTAGAACGTGGTTCTGCACCTCCACAGAGAGCGAAAACCTCTTTATCGGCAAACAACATGATGGCATCAATTTTTCGGGATTCAAAGGGTATTTTGCTCATTGATTACCTTCAGAAAGGTGCCACAATAAACGGACAGTGTTATGCAGAACTTCTATAAAAATTAAATGTTGAGATTCGTGCTAAACGGCAAGGAATGGCAAAGAAAAAGATTATGTTTCACCAAGACAACGCTCCCTCGCATACCAGCACAGTTGCGATGTCCAAAATCCACGAGTTGCACTTACAATTAGTACCGCATGCGCCTTATTCGCCGGATCTAGCCCCTTTCGACTGCCACCTTTTTCCAAAACTGAAAACGGTACTAGGTAGAAAGAAATTTTCGTCTAACGACGAGCTTATCATCTTCGTAAATGAGTATTTGGCAAGCCTTCCGGAATCGCATTTTAGAGATGGCATAAGGGCATTGGAGCACCGTTGGAATAAATGTATTGCTCTTTTAGGAGAATATATTGAAAAATAAAAATTATTTTGTATTTAAAAAATTCGATTTTCTTTTCCATTCTCGCTACTTGTCAAACTACCCTCGTATATGGCATGTTTCGAAAATAAGTAGATAATAGCAATGACAAAATATTAAATTCAATATACCCTGCATATTATAAGCTGGTATAAGTAAGGCCTAGAATATACTTTGGCCGTATAATAGGGAATGTAGAGCGGGCACTGCCTTCATTTTAGTATTCAACTGACGTGGTGGTGGATTTATTTTAAAATTAAAAATTTCGTTGGCGAAGAAAATGGTAAAAACCCTTAAAGCTTATTACATACAAGCTCATTATAAATTGTGAACGTGCTCTATTCAACAGTTACGTATTACTCTTATTATTATTGTGTTACACAGTGTAGCAATTTGTAATTCAATGCAAACGTTAACTTTATAAAAATTTGCATAAAAAGATGATGAAGTTCTGAGATTTAGATATTCTTTGTTTTGCTGAAGCGCAGATTTATATTGAAAGTTTACAGAAAGTTAAGCTATCAAATAACAACATAAAAATAACGAACGCAGTAATGAAGCTGAATAACTTTCTTTCGTTTCAATTAAAAGGCAAAATAACTGCGATTTATGTAGATTAGAAGTTAGAAGTATTTCTTTAAAATCATATTGTTTCAAAACGAAAACTGTATGGAGTACGAGTATATGAGGCAAAAACAAAAAAATTCGAGAAGATGCTTATTGCAGAAAAAGAACATTCCTACCAAGCCTATATAGGCGGCCGGAATCGTACACTAGACATCAGTAGAGGTGGTAAGTTTTGTCAGAGCTACATCGCGCAATTGTGTATTAGTTCACTCAAGTATCTTTAAGAGTGTGTATTGCTAGATCAATCAACTGTATACAAGCGAAGGAAAATGTTACGTAAATGGAAACGAGGTTACGAGGGATACATTAGATTATTAAATATATACATTGACATTAGTATACAGTGGTAGTTCCGTAAAATATGATGCTTGCAATGTGAACTTAATGGCTTACTAAGAACGGTATTGCAAGCGCGAAAAATTTTAAAAATTCTATATATCATTTTTTTTCGTCTCGCTGAATTCTTCCGCTATTTGCGATGTAAACTTCGTAAACCATTAAGTTCACAATAAAAGCATCATATTTCGCGGAACTGCAATTGTATATTAAATCAAAATACCAACGCACACATTTAGTAAGTTGATGTATCCCTTGATCATATGTTTACATTTACATAACATTTTACTCACCTCTTACGGCTGGTTGAACAAGCGATATGTATTCTAGAAGTGATTCAAGTGACCTAATTCACAATTACGCGATGTAACTATAAACAATATAGTCTCGCCCGACGCCAACATAACTCGTATCAGGGAAATTATTGCGTGCTGGTGAAACCGACCATCTCTAAATACTAGTTATACTGGTATTGATATGTAAGGATCGATATTAGTAATTAGCGATACATGTATTTAGTTTTCGAATTTATAATTCAAATTTCGCGCCACATCTAAGAAACAAATCAGTCGCCTATGCTGTATGGTGAAGAAGTCAAGTGTTAGCTTAGTTTAGTGCTTGAGTCACTTAAGTTAGCTAGACAATTATGAATGAAACCAAAGTGAATCGGTCTTCACGTTATTAACAAATTTAGAAGCGAAACCATCAGAAATTTGTGGAAGACTATAAAGTGACAAGTAGTGACAATAAATTAGGCAAAGTGTATAAACACAAATAGATTGCTACTTTTTCAGATCTATTGTGGCCCTATATATTTTTGGAGTCTTTTCCCCTCTTTGTATATGCCTCTTGAATTGGTTTTAATTACACTTCATTTGATCTTTATATAACCTTGGCCTTGTTTCACTAACTTTCGTGCTTTAATCTTTGAAATGCCAGGTAATCTAGCTGGACAGATCTCCCAGTCGGACTTCCTCTACAATGTTAACCCTCACAGCTTTTTGAATATTTACCTTTGCAGATGACCCTGGTTAATCTTTGCCTATCTGCCCTTCCTTCCACATAGAGGGTTCTTGCTTTGGAATTTTAGAACCTCTTTTATCTTTTTTCCAATTTTGTTTTAATGGGATTTGCTCTATTTCTTTTCCATATGTTCCTGCGAGTAACAAAGAAATAACAGTCCATATAGTCAGAGTCCCGCATTTCCGAGTAAGGCTAAATACAGATGAATTGTGCTAGGCGTATCTAGGGGTATATTATGGTCATATTTGCCCGTAGTCATGAAATTGTCGTCTTGTTGCCTTACCTTTGATCGGGTTTAGTTCATGTTCTTTGGGAAGGTTAGTCCAGTACCCCCCGTAGTAACACAGTAGCTGTGTGAGTGCGAGATATCATATTAAGAACGAATCGCGTGTTCAGCGTCCAAGACGTCAATCACGTACTGCTGATAGAATTAATGTAGATATTCAAGATTGCTTCTATATCGAATATTAGTGCTCGTAGCGCATGCAACATAATTAAAAATGAATTTAACTAACCAAATGCATCAAGACATCTTTCGCCTAGGGTCGTTATTAGCACTATTAGTACAATATGAGAAACATGGTGATGATTTTGTAGTATCTATTATAATTACTGATGCGCCTAAGTACACTATTTTGTATCTGAAATCAGAAGATCGCTAATGTTGTGGTGATATCCTTCCTGTCCGAAACCAAAGAAAATAAGGCCAATTCTTTCAGTAGAAAATGTTATGGTTACATTCTTTTGGAATATGAGGAGCTTTTTTCACATAGAGTTTCTTATAGAACAAAGGAATATAAACGCGGTTTTATTAGAAGGCCTGGTGAACAGCGCTATACGTAACAAGGGTGAAAAGAGTCAGAAATGTATTCTGTTTTTGCAGAATAACGCCCGTCCCCATGTAACTCCTTGTGCGAATAATTCATAAATTAAAATAAACTTCGCCATCAGTTTCACAGCCTGGATCTTGTCTCCTCAGATTTCCACGTGCTCGGGCTCTTAAAAGAAGCTTTCCCTCTAATGAATTAATCGAACTTGTTGGAAAATTTTTGTGACTCCAACCACCAGGCGAGAGAAAATTCGAAGGAAGAAGACTATACTCAAAAATGGTGTCGTATAAGTTTATTTCCGTTTGTTAATTATTAACAAAAAGTTGAAAATTCCCCGGGCATTTCAGAACTGAATACACGACCTTATTATCTAAATCAAACTCTTCCACTTAATTACAAAATTCTAAATATCCCTAATGAGAAAATATATTATTTACAAGAGCTTCATCCTGTTATTGTTCATTTTATTTGTAATTTAGATCAGGACCGGAAGTATGCGCGGACAACACACACGCCCTCTTTAATTATTCGCGAAATTGGAACGTTCCGTAATTACGAGCTATAGCAAATGCCGGGATGCGTTTTCAAAACATTCGGAATTTAAATTACAAAGTAATTTGGACTGCTCGATAGGTAGGTTACTTTTCATTGGTGGCATGAAATAATTTTATCATTACGTGTAATATGTATTTCAGTATGCATATGTACTCGTATATATATACAGTCATGTGCACGAAAATAGCAGTCGTAAATTAATACTTCTAAATATCAGGTTGTTACAAATGTAATGTCCGTTTTTTCCTTCAGTTTGAATTGAATCGCAACTGTGTGAAGACGTGTATGTTTTTGGTGAAAATTATTATTGTATTTGTAGAAAAGGGTATTTATTTTGAAGTGTGTTCCTGTTCCATTTCTTGGAAAGATTAATACACCTGTCCCTGTCTCGCCTATGAAAATGCTGTCGGCAAGAGATATTCGGGCAATTTACCTCTTTCGCGAAAGATTATGGTGACTGTATGGTGGACCAGTAAGGGTATTATTCACTATTCATTTTTGCAACCTGGTGAAACCATCACGGCAGCGTCCTATTGTGCCGAACTGGAAACTATGCGTGGAAAATTGAGCCGCTTGCAGCCCTCACTAGTCAATAGACATGGACCCATACTTCTTCATGATAATGCAAGACCTCATGTTGCACGACAGACAATCCAAAAACTTTCGGAATTTGGTTACGAAATTCTCTCTCACCCACCTTATTCACCTGACCTTTCGCCAACTGATTTTCATTTTTTCCGAAGTTTAGACAATCACTTAAAAAATAGGGACTTCTCTGACCGGGAGTCTGTAATAGCAGTGTTTGAGCAATATGTGAGCCGTCAAAATCTAGATTTCTTTTCAAAGGGAATTTTTCAGCTTCCAGGCCGTTGTCAACAAACTATTGATGTAAATGGAGACTATTTTGCAGAATAAATATTTATATTTTTTTAAATTTAGACTTTTTTTTATTCCTTACAAAATCGGACATTTCATATGTAACAACCTGATACATTTACAACTGACAATTCTGATACAGCTATATTGAAATTATTTAAACTCCCTAAATATACACGATTTCCGGTAAAGTACCGAATATGAGGAGGAATTACTGAGTTTTCTAGTCAAACGCTGTTATTTGCCTATATATTAAAATAGCAGCACCATAGCTGGCGGCACTAAATCCAGAAGTATAAAATTCTGTCTGTTATAGAATAATTCCATAATTTTTTAATCATCCATTTGTTTTTGCAATATGAGTCGAGCTAAGCATTGCTCCTCGAAAAAAGAGCAATTATACTCGATCCATTTAATAGAGGCTATGGATTTAGCATCGTTGGATTATCATCAGAAATTTTTAACAGACGACAATGTTAAAAATGCTGTGGGTGTTTATTTTAACGAAGTTAGAAGTTCTGGTTTTTATCTAGGCATAGAAACTTTGGATCATCGCTGATCCAAATGTTTCGAAGTGTCAGGAGATTATGTTGAGAAATAAACGTAATATCAAACAGTAAAGTTCTTTTCTTTATTGTCATTACACATACTTTCCAGTTCGCCCTCATATATTATATCTTCTACAGAGTCAGGTAAAGAAATCTGACTGACAAATTGAAATAAGGACCAGACTAAATAGTTTGAACACAATATTTTATTTTAAAGTTACATTACATCAATAACAATGAAAATTACGATATTTAGATGGCGTCCATCAGTTGTAGTTATAATTGGAGGCTTCACAGTATTTGCTGCCAAATTTTAGGATTAGGAGATTTGTGCTACTTTCATCTCAATATTTCGCTTTAAAACCGATGTTGTCTTTGGTCGGTTGTGGTACTCTCGAGATACTCGCGAGGAAAGTAGTCAAAAACGTCGAGTGTGAGAAGCATTCGAGTTTCAAAGATATCTCTTAATTTATTAATTCAATACCCTGAGGTGTCAGCAGTTGCTTTATTTGCTGATCACATGGCATCTGCGAAACCCCTCTTCCCCAAATGCGAGAATGTTAACGTAACATTGCGAATTTTCAGTCACAGCTTTCTCTTTTTCTCTTTATCATCTGTGATAAGAAGACAGTTTAGAATTCAGTTATTCACGAAATTCAACAGTTCATTACAGCAGAGCCGGCGAGTCATTTTCTCCTGGTTATTCAATTCTTGCATTGTAACAATTCTGTAGGGATGGAAATTGACGTCCATGTGCAAAATTTTGCGTTCGGAGTAGTCAGCAATTCCTGAGGGACTTGCATGTTTTATTGCTAATCACAATAGACTTTCAGTAACAGCTTGACATACTCATTCAACATTTTCCGGATTTCGCACGTCACACTCTTTTCTTAATGGTTTCTTCTTTTTAGCATCAGTTTTTTCTCGAAACTTGTACTCGCAAAGAGTTCCATTGCGATTGAAGAACTTTTCAACTAGTAAAGATGTGTGTGCAAGATCATCTAGTTGTTTCTTGTCTATGACATCAGCAACACTCAAAGCATATTGGGGCTTGGAATAATCATTGGAATATTAAAACGCATCAACAATCGCTGAATCATTGTTCATAGAAAAATAATCTCACGGCGAATGCACGATATTGCTTCATGGAAACTGAAATACTTTGAACTGATAAACATGTGTGTTGAAGGTCAAATATGCGTGCGCCGAGCCCTACTGTTCTAACCTAACTTAAAAGAATTTTCTGCCGAACCTTGTATATAAGTGCTAATATAATGACTATTTATAGAGCTCTCTGCCAGTTCTAAAAAATCATTAAAATGTTTTTCGTATGTACATTTCAAGGTTGTTATGGCGAAAAAGTATTTGTTGTCCATTATGATTTTACATGTAAATATTGTCTTTGTTACAGCTTGTGCAGTATGTACACATAATCTCATGCATGTACCTGGAAAATACACCCACGACATGAATACTGGTAACTGTTAATATTATTTCAACGAGCATTCAAACAGTCTGTATTCAGACTTATATTATATACATATACTAAACTTGTAGTTCGGGTTTGTCCTGGCATTACTTTGAAATTTCTCTAAGTACTTAGCTATTGAAATATTAAACATTACGTGAAAACAAGCGAAAATTCAATAGAAACTGTTCCATATACTATTTATGCCGTAACTTGTGCGGACTTTGTTGTTACAGCGTGCCCTAGTTCCACTATAAATGCGAATGCAAATTTTATAGTTCAATTTGCCAGAGAATGCTTTGATCTGGAAGTCTAATTCGAACAAAGTACAGATCTTACACAGGTGGATATAAAATTAGTGCTAGGTGGGTATGTAATCTATTTTGGGTTTCTATTCTCAGTTGGTATTTGAGAAATGTCGATGTTATTATCTCATTTAACAGTACCTACTTTTCTTTATTTAAAATTTTTCGTAATAGCAGGCTTCATAAATTCGTGATTACAAATAAAATATGTTTTTGCATTAATAATTCATTTATTCTTCTGTAGAGTTCTTGAACAACTCATGAAATTTGTGATGAAATTTATATTTAGTTAAGTTGAATGTCTTTTTGGAGCTTAAGAGCTAAGCATATACCAGGTGTACCAGAAAGTAATTTCTGTTTTTTCTAACAGATGTCTCTAGGTTTAAGTATGCAATTTTATGATTTGACATGCATGTCATTTCGTTCAATTGTCATCAAGCTTCAAAGCCATACTTGTTATATTTTGCAAAAGTAACATTGTCACAGATTTATACCTCTTTGAAAATGTCGAGTTTCGTGCCTGAAAAAGTGCATTTGTGGCACGCATTACTTTTCCGAAAAAGTTTGAAGATGCACAAATACAGGATTTATATGATGAAGACCCAATCCAAACTTAAAAACAATTGACAGAAGCTTCAAATGTGGCCCAAGAAACGATTAGCGAACGATTATGGGCAATGGGGAAAATCCAAAACATGGGAAATTGGGGACCACATCAATTGAATGACAGGAAAATGGAAAATCGAAAAATTGTCTGTGAAATGCTGCTTCAAAGGTATGATCGGAAGTCATTTCGGCATCGAATAGTGACGGGAGATAAAAATGAATTTATTTCGAAAACCTTAAGCGCAAAAAATCTTGGTTTATCACCTGGCGAAGCCGGGCCATCGACTCTAAGGTGAAATCGTTTTGGACAATGCTCTGTATTTGTAGGACCAGAGTGGCGTGGTGTATTACGAACTGTTGAAACCTGGTGAAACAGTTAATACTGATCGCTACCGACAACAGAAGGTACGGAAAAGTGATTTTACAGCACGATAACGTGCCGTCTCATGCAGCAAAAGCGGTTAAGGAACCGTTGAAGGCACTCCAGACCTTGCCCTGTCTGCTTATCATTTTTTATATCATTGGGATACGCGCTTGCGGAGCAGCATTTCTCCAATTTCGAAGAAGTTAGAAAATGGCTCGATGAATGGTTTCGCTCAAAGGATAAACAGTTTTCTTGGGATGGCATCCATAAATTGCCTGAAAGATGGGCAAGATGTGTAGAACCAAATGGCCAATATTTTGAATAAATAAATTTTTCCATTTTAATAATAATAATATTTAATAATAATAATAATAATAATAATATTGAAAACTATTAGTTTTTTTTACGAAAAAACTGGTAACGACTTTCCGGTACATCTGATATATAAAGCAATTATTTTAAGTTAAATATTTAAAAGAACCACTACCATCATCGTCAAGTGTTTCATTCTTTGTGGGTTATGGTTAACACCAAGGCGAATAGAAGTAACTTTAACGTGAATTAAGTCTAATGTCCTTAGGTTTATTGTGGGTTCTAACATGTGTTATTTTCTTTAGTTCTTCCTGTTCTTGTATATTGACTTCAGTCCATCATTTCTGTATCTTACTCTAAAGCACCCTCTCGTACTTTTTCCGATCTTCCTCTCTTTCTGGGCTTCATTGTAATGCATTGTGTTCTTCTTGAAAATTTCATTCAATATTCTCCTCATTATATGTACATGTTGTTATGAATTGTACCAAAAGATATTATTCAAAATTTAAGAAATATCCTTATAGCTGTCGCTAGCACATACTTAATCGTTTAAAAACATATTTCTCAGGTTAGGCTCTTTGATAACAAGGGTTATCATCTAAAAATCCAGATATTTAAGTCATGTCAAAATTAGCAATCAGTGAGATGTTTCTTTTATTTAGTTCAAGATATAACGGTGTATTACAATTAAGCAACAACCTTTTTGTACAGGATTAGTTGGTAGAATGACTTCAGTATTTCTATGAATCTAAAATAAGTAGCTAAGTTGCCACGCATGATCGAAATCAACATTTCAGATTGTTCTTGTGCCAACTGATTGATAGGTTTAATAAAATTATGTATATTTGCTTCGAAGTAACTTGTATTTATTGTTTTTAAAACCAGTTATTTTAGTTATAAGATTATAATAACACCGAATTTTGTTTGCCTAGGAACACATATTTTCTCTAAATATTCAAAGTAAACATTTTCTCCTTCTTTGCAACTTTTATATTCCAAACCGTACTATATGGAGTTATTTTATTGACAATCTGCTTGCATGTTTATTGAAATGTATTCAAAAGATGCTTTGAACTTATACTTTATAATATG
This sequence comes from Dermolepida albohirtum, assembly GCA_031893035.1. Classification (NCBI taxonomy): domain Eukaryota; kingdom Metazoa; phylum Arthropoda; class Insecta; order Coleoptera; family Scarabaeidae; genus Dermolepida; species Dermolepida albohirtum. The sequence goes on from JAVIWB010002900.1 coordinate 138,211, forward strand.
TAAGAGACGTACGCAACACTGTTATAGATATATAAACAGAATAAATAATATTATCCCTGTACATAAAAATATACGTAAAAATCCATTTAGTAGTAAAAGATACTTTTTATTCCGTTTCTGTTATAATTCTTTCCTTTGAGAGATATTCCCTTAAACGTGGCGCAAAATATATCTGTATATTCACAGTGATACCGTTGTAAAATAGGTTTTCTTTCGCCCATGCTTTATGTATTTTTCCTGTCTCTTTTTCCGATGTAAGCCGGTGAATAAAGTTTTAATAATAGAAATACTGGGTAGTTTTGTGTTAAACTTTGAAGTAAAATTTCTTTGTAACATGTTTTTTTCAAACAGTCCTGTCGTTTTACCTGAAACTTTAATCATTGTCTAAACATTTCGTAAGAAAAGTGTATTGTATATATGTATATGTGCAGGATCAGAAAATCAATTACACCCATGTCGTGTTTCTAAACTAAAAAGAATTAAACAATTTTGTGTTGTAACAGCACTGCCTATATTGTTGCTTTCCCATTTGTCAAGTGGCAAATTGCATGTCATTCAGTGAGTGTGTAGCTACATTGTCAATATTATACATCGTATAGAGCTTTCGTTCAACGTTAAATTCCGCTTTTTGTGGTGCAAAAATTATATTCTTTGTGAAATTTATCGTTAAATAGTTGAAGTGTGTGGCAAGAACGCAATTCACGCCAATCAGCGCGAAATGATGCCAAATGTTTGAAAAAGGAAAAAAGAATCTGATTGGCAAACTGTGTCATGGACGTTTTTCAAGTGAGAAGACTATCAATAATGCAGAACGCATGAATTAAATAATCCTGAGTGCCGCGTAAGCATAATGAGACTGCGAGTGAATTAAACATCTCTTGTGGTAGTGTATTTGCTCTCATGATCAACTTGGTTGCATCAAGATGTGTGCACGTTTACTGCTTCGTCATTCGTAATGATTTTCTCCAGACTATCTCCGGAATAACGTTGGGGAGAGGAAAGGAAAACTGTAAACGTTCATTTGTGTAGCTATCGGCCAAGCTATACAAATGAACGTTTAGAGTTTTCCTTTCTTCTCTGCAACGTTATTCCAGAGATAGTCTACAGTTTCTGGAGAAAACCATTACGGGAGATCAGCACTGGGTTCTCTATTATTCTTCAAAGACTAAACGCTTATTGGCTGAATGGAGACGCAAATATTCGCGATAGTCAAAGAAAGTAAAAACAATTTCATAAATTGAAAAAGTTATGCTGACGGTCTTTTTTTAATTTCAAAAGAGGGCTTACAGTGGTTTTATGCCCTTCAGAGTAACAATCAATGCCGCGTTTGCAGTCTTCTTGAAACATTACGATTGCTCAAATCTAAAGCGCACATTTGTGAGGTAAAGAAGCTATTCATTATTAAAACAACCACTATATACGTAATACGTATACATATATGCATACGCAACCAATAATGAAAACGCATGGCCTGGTGGCACGATGAAATCGCTGCAATTTCTCTATCTGCGTATGTGCATTGCAGTAGTCCGGTATTAGTTGTTTATCACATAATGTTCTCCCGAAATGACGCTGGTGGTTCGCCGACAGCACCATTCGAATTTGCGTGCAATTAATTTTAAAATCCACGGCAATAAAACAGGAGTGATTAAGCTTCTGCGCTATCATGCATTTCCCTACTCGATTTACGTAATTTTTATCGACAAAATTTTTAATCAATTGCCATCGATCCTGTTTGAAACTGAAGGTAATTACGCACGAATCTACTTCTTTTTCGAACGAATTTGGTTCACATTAACCTTATATTTCCTGTTCGATTTTCGGATGGACGAAGTATTCTTTGTAATTCTCCACACGTCACTTTTGAAAAGTAATGAATAATGTGGCGACTTCCTCGAACTACGTACTCTCTATCGGAAATTGCTAAACGGAATTCATTGGCAATGGAAATGTTTTATGCATTGACATCGCGCAGTAAACGAAGAAGTAAGAATAATTGAAATAGAAACTTGTTAAATATGTACATATGTAACAAAAAAAAATGAAAACGTTAAAAATATAATTTAAAAAGGCTTTTATTATGCAGTTAGTAGGCATTTTTTTCTGCCTTATTGAGTTGGGAAAGAATTGATTTTTTTATTAGCTACATCATTCTCTAAACGCTTTAAATTCACGCAATGATTGGTATATCATTTAGTCCTTAACAACTAAGGAGTTTAACACTAGTACTGTCAGACATGTGAAAGCTTTGGTATGGAAAGAGACCATATGATAGACAAATGTTTTTAACTCTCCATTTTATACGATTTTCTCAGAACGATATAGATAGGAACAGGAGTGCTTCGATGTGGCTAGACTCGAGGCATAGACGGGTCTAAAAGGTAATTTTGATCGAGCCTGTGGTTGATTAACTTGGTCGCTGAAGGTTGATATATAACCCCTTGCCATAGCAACATCAAATTGTAGAATGAATGAGAAAGTCATTTCATTTGCGAAAATGAAATGGTTAAAACTTGAAATGAAATATCTGCACAGTAAAAGAAGTAGATTAGAACTAGAATTATATAAATTACATTTAAAACTAACAAAAAATTTGTATTTGCCTCTTATGTCCCTATTTCCTTTTTTAATGTCATTCATCTGAGTTTAAGTAAAACAATCTTTAAAAATCATGTGAAACGAATATACAGTGTACGTTTTGGCTTTCAGCGGTACGGATCGCGTGCGATATTTGTTTTCATACGGGTATTTTTACTGTAGTTTTCCAGATCCGACATTGTTTAATTATCTGCTAATGATGACAACTTAGTTGTCGAAATCGTATACAGAATACGAAAATTAATGTGGTAAGGGGTTATATATCAACCTTCAGTGATCAAGACGGGTCTAAACTTGAAGCTGGTACTGGAACTGGGGAAAGCGTAAATTGTCGGGTCGAGGTGAAAATAGCTCACATTCAAGAGGGAATACAAGTTTGTATTTTTGACAGAGGTAATTTTGCAATGTACGTAAGAAATTAACAGCAGGGATACATATTTTGAACCATGATTAAGTTGTACTGCATTGAAAGGCTTCAAATTCGGGTTTAGATTAATCTGAGAATATTGTGAAGAAGAAAAGTTAATGAGTTTGTTAGAGAAGGAGCAGTTTCATTTATATATTGGACAAGTTTGTCTGGAGATGCCTAAGTACGCTATTCCGGAACGAACAAGCAGAAGAATGAAAGTTCAACACAGAACGTATTGAATGAACAGATGCAAGCAAAAACATGGTAATCGCTTTATTGATGAGCTATTACATAAAAAGTCAAGAAATTTCTTTTTTCAGGAAGAAACCAGCGGAAAAAATAATAGGATACCTCACATACCATGACTCTGTAATAAATCCAATTTCGAGGCACAAAGAACGACTAACCATATCTTACAGGAATACATTATTTCACAGGGAACAGAGTATTTATTGGCAACCAACGCGATAACATAACATATAGCAAACGACTTGGTCTAGATTAATACAAAGGACGAGAGAATTATATTCAGTACGGCAGGTAATATTTGCAGAATATATAATAAATAATAATAAGGTTGCAGTATTTTGAAAACTGTCTCTCTCTCTCTAGGGAAAGAAGATTGGATTCTCCGAATCAGCAGATTTTAAAAGCAAAACTATTGGAACGAATCTCACAAACTTTATCAAAATGAAGTAAACTTACTTTTTTCATACAAGGCACTGTATTGTTCACTTTAAATAGTTGCTGGGCTGCTATTTGGGTAAATTGATATTTGTTGCTGTATAATTTAATTACTTCCTTGACAGGAGCGATGGGGATGTCTCATGGAATAATGTTGTTTGACACGTATTATGGAGTATTGACAATGGTTCGCATTATCTTGCTCAGCTATCTTTAAGTGATCTCTACATTTGATTTGCTGGCTGTGCACCAACTCGGAGAAGTGTCTTTTGCTAAAGTCATTTTGGAATCATCGATACTTCTGTAACTTCCGTAGAGTCTATTCAATAATAGCGTCGGCAAAGTAAATGTTTTTTGTAACAATTATAAGAAATATACTTAAAAGTTTAATTCGATTTGTTTAATTTTTTAAAACAACGTTTTTCAATTCATTTTTTGTAAGATATAGTGCTTATTAGGATTTATTTCAGAACGTGTATATAATAACATGCGAAGTCTCTTCAACTAGAACAATATACCCGTGCTATAAATACAGCAAAAAGGTTCGGCTATGTAAACTAACAAGGCAGTATGTAAAAAGAATGGGGTATGTCTTCGTTCATTTAATTAGGTCTCGTAATTAATAAGCAAAACGCTTTTTCTTCCACTAACTTGATAAATAAATAAATATACTGTTGTGCACGAAACCTATGACCCAGAGACTCGTCTTCTCCACCGTCCGCACACCCTATTAAAGACGATTTCATCGCGCGGCCAAATTTCACACAGCTATATGGTAATTTGTGTACAATTAGTGGGTCCTCTTTGCCGTCCTAGAAACGCTCTCCGCCAGAGGGGTTGTTTTGTTGAACTTGCTGGCTCTCAGGTATACCATTTTAAATTACATGATAGCCCCTGAATGTTTGCCGTTTACCCGGACATTTGCATATCACATAAGTGCTCTCTGTTGCAGTCAATTTTGAACGTTTACTTAGTGGATCGTTCAGTATGTGTGCCGAAATATACTGAATAATTAGTGTGTGTTTAAATATTATTTCTTTTTTATGTATAACAAAAAATTAGGCTCCAAAATACACAATCATTATTCCGACAGACTTTTGTTTGGAAATGAACATTCATGTGAGTTCGCTTTGGTGAATTACAGTTTACTGTTATTAATTTTTTTCTGGCAGTCATGTAATTTAAGCTAAAGAAATATAAAGAAAATATCGAAATTTAAATGTTTAAAGTATGTATACACTGCATGACAAAAAAATCACCCTCTCAAAGTACTCATTTTTAAACCAAATTTTTACAGAAGTTTACTGTATTGAGAATAATAAAACCCTAATGAGTATTCGCTCTACGTAAGGGAATACATTCTGTTATTCATCCAGACAAGCTTCCAATAAGATAGTCTATGGACTCCTGTGGAAGCTCAAATCAAGTAATTTGTTGGGTATCATGTAGAACATATGTGGACAACAACCGGTCCGCTGTAAGATTTGTAAGACTACTTTAAAATGCACTACTTTTAAACGCCGCCCGCGAACGTATTTGCACATTAAAGTTTAGCCCACAACATGTCAAAGGTTGCCCATACCTGATGTAGAATTTGTAAATTCATCGCTAATTAAGAATGCTGGCGTTGCTTTATTGCAGGAATCGTAATGTAACAGCTGTAACATGAGCACTGCACTGCACATGCTGGAATGTAGCATTAAATAGCCTTTGAGTTTATGATAAAGTTAATAGTTGCTTTGCGATCGTACCGTTCAGCATTTACATTGAAGGAATAGGAAGAAAATAGGCCATAGAATAACAATGTGTTTCATCATTACCTTGGGTTTATTTCCAATCGTCCAAGACAAATTCTGCTTCTTGCTAGTCAGTTTCCCGTCTTTCCTTCTGTGAATGGTGTAATGTACATATATGCAGATTGGTATTTGTTCCCTACTTATTTTTCGGATAAACGATAACGAAACGCTCACGATGACTGAATATAATTAGGTTATGTTCACGACATAATATTTTCAAACGGTACTATATACAGGTAATTTTGATGGAGCCTGTGGTTAATTAACTTAGTCACTGAAGGTTGATATATAACACCTTTCCACATTAATTTTCGTATTCTGCTGTCTATTCAACTAAGTTGTCATCATCAGCACGTACTTAAACAGTAACGCGTCTGGAAAACTACGGCAAAATATCCATACGAAACAAATTCCGCACACGATCCGTACCGTTAAAAGTCAAAATGCACACTGCATGCGACACTGTTTAATTATCTGCTGATGATGACAACTTAGTTATCAAAATACGTATACGAAATACAAAAATTAATGTGGAAAGGGGTTTTATATCAACCTTCAGTGATTAAGGTACTCTATACAATATAACCTATTTCTATTTCCCTCGTTACATAACACTGTTTCTTTCTAATCTCAAAAATCGTCTTCTGAACAATTACTATAAGCTAAACACTAAACTTTATCATATTTTTGGTTATCAATTTGACCATTGTCTCTCCTTTTTGGGTAAAATTCCATTAAAATTTCATATCTGTAGGCGATTGTAAAATCTAACGTTTAATGTTGGTGGTGAAGTGAAAAATCTTTTATAGATGATGTTTTTTATTCAAAATCTTCAGTTCTTTTATATTTTCAAGAAAAAGAAATAAATTACAACCCAAATATACCATAAACAAGTTCAACCGGCCGGAAAAATGGAATTTGGCAAAGCATATGTTTAATTGCACTCATAGTGTTAACGCCGATTGCTTGCATTTGATTAAGAACGTGTGTAATTATCGCGAATTAGATACGTATGAAAGTATATATATTTTGAAGAATGAAGGCCATGTGTTAAATATCGATATGGGTAATAACAATTCGCCTCTATTCGGCCTGCTAAATGACAGAAAAGGGACAATGCAATAAATCACATGTATGTAGGTATTTATCTGTCTTGTCCGTGTTCCTTTTTTAATGTCATTCATCCTAGTTTAAGTAAAACAATTTTTAAAAATCCTGTGAAACGAATATGCAGTGTACATTCTGGTTCTCAACGGTACGGATCGCGCACGAAGTTTGTTTTCGTACGGGTATTTTTCGCCGTAGTTTTCCAGGTGCGACACTTTTCAATTATCTGCTGATGATGACAACTTAGTTGTCGAAATCGTATACAGAATACGAAAATTAATGTGGCAAGGGGTTATATATCAACCTTCAGTGATCAAGTTTTTTGTTACTGAAATCGTTGTATTATTTACTTAATAAAAAGCACTATTCGTTAATTAAAAAGGAAGTTATTTTATATATCAGCAAAACCATTTAATAAACAGCTTTTGCAATACCGAATATTTTCAACAGATTTTTTTTTCATCGATATTATACGATACATAGATACAAACAGGGCTAATATTTACATTTGGCTTCGCAAAAGCGTGAAAATCAAAATTCGCATTTCCTAGCAGTTAAAATCAAAGGGTAAATTAACTGGGGACGCAGGGTGATAATGTATTCTCCTGAGGTTCAACGCCAAATTAATCACACCGCTTATCAGCAAATATAATCTGATTATTTACCATGTCACATTCAACTTCATAAGCTCGCGGCGAAAACCTAGAGGCATCGGTTTTGAGAAATTAATCCATTTCTCATCCGTAATGGATTCATTAACTGTTCCGTTATTACAAAATGTGGAATTGTAATAATCAAATATTGACAGAATGTGGAGTTGTGTTGGAATTATTCGTGATATAGACATTACGTCATTAATAACTTGGTTACTATTTGAAATTACATTTTACGCACGATACTACAAACAAACGCGATATACAAGATAGTAACTTACATACCTAGAGGCGAATTAACGCAAATTTGTTTATAGAAATTTTTAGGAACATATTCATTAATAAAAATTTAGATTAAATACGCTCGGAAACTATTTTCGTCTACTTATCTGATGCTCCAATAAATAACTATAAAAAATGGAAGCTTTATTAAAAAAAAATTGCCAGTTATTTTTCGTTTCTTAGTATTTATTGTGGTCGTAAAGTTATTTACATATTTTTCTTATTGAAGGGAACTTTTTAGTAATAACGAACTTTTTTAAAATAGTAATTCGCCAATGTTATGTCAAATTGTCATGATATTTGCATCATTAGAAGCAGAGAAATTGCGCATAAAGTAACAGTGTGATTTAGCATTTGTCGAAAAATGAATTTTGAAGAAAGAGCAAATACAAGTTCTGTTTTAAACTCGGTAAATCGTTTACTGAAACGTTTAATTTAATGAAACAAGTATATGGTGATGCGTGTTGATCACGTACGAGTGTGTATGATGGCGACGAATATCCTGGTGCAAGAAAATCTGTGGTTACGGAAAGTAACATCAATGTTTATACCACGCAAGCTAACTCATGATCAAAACTTGCTCCGAATTCAACATTGTACAGACTTGATTAAACACTCAAAAAAAAAGAACAAGAACTTTTTCAACCGAACTTTTTTAAAATAAAAACAAAAGCTTACTATTTTGGTAAAACTCATTTATTTTATTCAAAGTAGTCACCTTCGACTTCGATAAATTGTGTAAATTGTTTACTGTATCATTTAATTTGATGAAACAAGTGTATGGTGACATGTGTTTATCACGTACGAGTGTGTGTGAGTGGTATAAATGATTTAAAGGTCGTGCGGATATAAATGACGACAAACATTCTGGTGTAAAAAATCAGTGGTTACGGAAAGTAACATCGAATTTGTGCATGAATTTATCAGAAATGAGCCGAAAGCTTCATTGCAACAACTGGGAATGAAATTAAATATTTCCAAAGATTCAATTCGCATTTTGATACAGCATTTGGGACCGAGAAATGTTTGTACAAAGTTTGTACCACACAAGCTAACTGAATTCAATACTGTATAGACTTGAATAAACACTCAAGAAAAGGACGAAAACTTCAGGTATTCTATTGTAACTGGTGATGAGACGTGGTGTTTTTAATATGATCCAGAGATTAAGCGTCAAACTCTGAATCCAGGTATCCACGCTAAGAAAGACCGAAACAAAATCTTTCGGAAAAGTTAAAGAGGAAGACAATGTTGATTTGTTTTTATGATTTGAAAGGCATAGTGCAAAAAGAGTACATACCAGCTAACCAAACAGTCAACGCCGTACATTGTCTTGGTGTTATGTCTTTTGGCGGGTATTTGTCGTGTGCATCCTCAATATTGTGAAAATGGTAGCAGGCGTTTGTTACATGATAATGCACCACCTCATTGTTAGACGCTTGTCACTGATTTTATAAATACAAATGGCATTTTAATCATCAACCATTTACTGTATTTGGCCTCCTATGATTTCTATCTATTCTCCAAACTACATTTTCCGATGAAAGGACAGTGTTACGCCGACGTCGATGCTATTAAGAAGGCGTCGACAGCTATCTTAAAGGACATCTCTAAAGATGAACTGTAAAATTCATTTGATATGTTAATTAACCATGCAAAACGTTGTATCGAAGTCGAAGGCGACTACTTTGAATAAAATAAATGAGTTTTACCAAAATAGTAAGCTTTTGTTTTTATTTTAAAAAAGTTCGATTGAAAAAGTTCTTGTTCTTTTTTTTTTCAGTGTTTAATCAAGTCTGTACAATGTTGAATTCGGAGCAAGTTTTGATCATCAGTTAGCTTGCTTGTTATAAACATTGATGTTACTTTCCATAACCACAGATTTTCTTGCACCAGGATGTTCATCATACACACTCGTACGTGATAAACACGCATCATCATATACTTGTTTCATTAAATTTAACGTTTCAGTAAACGATTTACCGTGTTTAAAACAGAATTTGATATTTGCTCTTCGTTCAAAATTCATTTTTCGACCAATGTAAAATACACACTGTTACTTTATACCCAATTTCTCTGCGTTTAATGATGCAAATATGATATTTTGACGTAACATTTCTGAAAGATCTACTTTACCGACGCATAAATTTTTTTAATAGATGGCGCGACATACTGTGTATTAAAGAGAAACAACAGTAGGTTTTAATTTTCAATGTGAAACTGAAATATTTTATTAATATTTAATATTTTTATATCATACATACGTTGCAGAAATTTTTGAGAAAACTTACTGATGTCTGGTTAGATTTGATCTTACTCATATTTACCGGATACGTGCCTAACATGTCCAATAAATTTCATTTTTGACTTCTTGCACCAGCTTCGTATGTGTATACATTTATAAAATTCAGTACCCGGAAATGTTTAAATCACTATAGTACCAATTTGATCATAAAACTTCGTCTGATATTTATCGATGATTGCTCGTTTCTTTCAGATTGCATCTCGCACGTTCATGTTTCTGAATTATTGATTAATAAGGCTATTGGTTAAAAATATAATAGGAATTACATTTTAGTAAATATTACCATGGGCTTATTTTTACCGTAGCGATATATTAATAATAATCACAATCATAATACATCAATAGAAACATGATTGATTGATTAACCGCTGAGAATAGGTTCATATACGTAGACAAAACGATACTCTAGTACAAAGTGATTCTCGTGAATCGCTCCCAAACTGCCGCCTGCGCATCCTGTTACACTGCTAAAATTAGAATTTCAAGTTTACGCGTGAATAAGTCGAACAATAGAGGATAATGTTTAGGGTTGCAGAAGAGATATCTATCCACGGAGAGGCCGAACGCAAAGATGCCCCAGTAAGTGAGGGGAAACGTAAAACTCTTAACGATTAAACAGCACGCGTTTTTTTTCATGTTTCTCCATACACAGGCCTGCAATAAACTTTTACGACAGAATTAAAAATGTAAATGACGAGAATTTATTGTAAAACTCTCAGCTGATATCTAAATTTTGGAGGAATCTTACGCGTTTTTGGTTTATAAATAATTTTGTTTTATTATATATGGACAGTTAAAGGCGATAAATATTTGACGTAGTTTTATTTATGTAAAAAAAGCATTTAGTGTGAAGTAATATTTTTGTACGTCATAAGTATTCATGATAAGATAAAATATGACGTATCTAACAACTCTGAAAGTAATATTCTGTTTTTTTTTCTTTAGAGTCAGCCTCGAAGGTTTTCGTACATCTATGAATGTTGAAAATCATCAAATGCGAACAAGCAATTATGACAGAGCATGTTTATTTTCATTTAACAACATTAAGAGCTCTAATGATATTGTAATATGAACGCTGTTGTTAATTAAAACTACAAGAACATTTGGTAAGTATTCTAACACTGAATGTCATAAAAGTTTTCGTACACTACTTTCTATGAGGTATGTCTCCATTTTTACAAATTTATTAAATTCTGAAAGTTCTCTTCATAGTATCACTATTTGTGATAAACATTAGATGTATTTATAAAGACGCAAAAGCAAATATACGTCTAGTCATGTGTGTGAGTTAATAGTAAAGCTACACAAAGAAATGAAACCCAAATAGAAAAATTTATCAGGCTATGGTATGGTACAATGCAGTGTAATAAAAGAATTCTAAATATCCGAAACTCTTGTAACTGTTACAAGAAATGGGTGTCCAAATGATCTAGATGGGCACGATCAGAGAAGCAGTAAGTTAACTGTATCAGAAGTAGCCGTACAGGCAGAAATTGTTACTCAAAAAAATGCATTCAAACAAACAGAAGAATTTTAAGAAAAACTGGATGTACTATAAAAATATTTGGTAAAGAGACGTAGAACAAGTAATGCTAGGAGACGAATAGATGTTCTAGTAGGATCAACACCAGAAATATACAGCTAAGGTTATACAAGAATAGTTACTGTACAATACATGTTCACCATCTTAATTGCTCGATTTGAAATAGCATTGAACACGTGTCGTAAGAAAAATCAGAAACCACAACATAACTAACAAGGAATCATTAAGGAGAGCATTATTGGAAGAACTGCAATATCTACCTGTTCCTTGCAAATCATCACTGCCACCGTATATTAAATCAGGATACCGATATTTAATAATAATGATGTATCTTTTTTAATCTGTATTTTCTTTTCGTTACATTTTTACTTACCTGTGTACTAACGATAAACATTCTAGAAGTGACTCGAGTGAACTAATACACAATTACGTGATATAGTTATAAATAAAATTGTCCCACCTGACATCAATCGAATTCGTATTGGCGACAAAAGCTATCGTCTCTCCTACTAAAATCTTCAACGAAATTTTTCATTACTTTATGTGGTAACATCTCTTATCGCACTCTCCTTTTGACTAATTTTCTTAAAAATAATCCAATTATTAACGCGTGAGGATTATCTACAAGATAAAGAATATTTGAAACTGACACCACTCACCATCACTACTCTTAGATCAATAACCTCCACTCTGAGGTAGATTGTAACTCGAAATGTGTGGCAAGATTTTGTGAAGTACGAAGTTCGCAGCGTGATTCGTATTTTGAATACAAAAAAAATTCACGCTGTCGAAGTTCGCAATTAGATTATAGATTTGTATGGTAAAGTTATGAACGAAGATAAAGTTTCAAAATGGTGCATTATGTTTAATAGTGGACGATCGAATGTTTGATAAAGAGCGATCAGGTTGACCTTTTACTATGATTGAACAACTCAAACAAAAATTGATAAAAGTCCCAAGAGGTTAGACGCTTTTTACTTGACAGTTGGTACTATTTTCCTTTTGAAATTTCAAAAGCTTGAATTGCCATACTGCTAAATTTATTTGTATTACAAAAAAAAGTGCGTATTAGATAAATGCCCTGAATTTGACGATTATCAGGAAAATAAAATAAATTCTAGTTGCACTAAATGTGATAGCTACAGTTTCTTGGATCGAAAGGGTATCGGTCTAGCCGATTTTATGACAAGAGAAGAAACAATAAATACAGAAGTTAGATCCTTCATTCGATAGGAGAAGGAAGATTTTAGACCATGTTGGTATTAATATCTATGTATCTAAACTGCATTTAACGTTTATAAAAAAATGAAAGCTGCTTTTTGGTACCGAAAGGTATTCCTATAATCGATTTTATGACAAGAGAAGAAACAATAAATACAGAAGCCAGATTCTTCATTAGCTCTTCTGTGCCATTCATGACAAACGACATGGATTATTTTCTAGTGACGTTGTGTTCATTCTTTATAATTCCTATTCCTTTATAATTCTATATTGGGTTACGTTAACGTAAAACTTTCGTCGACTCTTCGGGCGACAACCGAGTAAGGAAAATTATAACCCAAGTTACAAGTGTCTGAACTTGAACGGAGACTATGTAGAGAAGTAGTGTAGGTATCATATTAAGTGTAAAACAAACTTTTTTTAATATCTCTGTTAATGAATGTCTACTTTCTGGATGATCCTCGTATATATAATGTGCTAAACTTGGGTTATGAAATGTATTGATATATTTTCCTCCTATGAGTTTACTCTAAATATTAATGCACCAATTATTCTTGGTTTTGCCTTTGAATATTTTCTATTCTAAAGATACAGAGTTTATATCTTAACGTACCCTCTTCTCAACTAAGTAAATAGAAAGCGACGATGTATATTTCGGAGTCTTGCATTGAAAAGTGATGCACAATCTTTTTGAGTATATTTCCCACGGGACACCAACGTAGAGCATGAGTTCTCGGAATCCTTTGTTACTTGTTTATCTCGCACGGTCACTGATGCGAACGGTCAGCAAATATGAAAAATAAAATTACACCGAGTGTATGTTCTACACGTCCGAGGACCACCATGAGACAAATGTAATGTAATTTTAAAGAAGACAAGTACTAATGCTTAAGCTATTCTTTTCGCGTATCGTTTCAAATAAAAACAACGATAGTTTACCAAATAAATAAATGTAACACGCAGAGAAATACAGGAGACATCTTGAAGATAATAGAGCTTCATCGTATCAAATCTTATAAAGAAAAACCGATACCGTGCACATGTTGGTGACCTATTCTAACAAACTACACTTTGGTCTTCTATATTAGATGATTCATTCGCTAGAGACAACTAATTATTTTTGGAATCGTTAAGACTTCTTTGTCAAAATAAATCTAATACATATTTCAGTGATATTTTAAATAAGTTTATGTTTCACACTAGTCTTAGCGAAAAGGGGGATGGGTGCCAATAAGCAGAAGACACATCAATTTCGCATCACGATATCGTAGGGATAGCATTTTGTATTTTCATAGTCATTGATTCCTCATGAGTTCACGACTAGTGGGTGAGGAATCCGAGGAATCCGAGCTTAATCCAAACTAATGTGTAAGGTAATGTAACGAGATTGCGTGGCCACCAGAAAGTGCGTTTAAGTTCTTCTGGGAGATCGGGCACAGTCTTCTTTTATTTAGCCTTACGCGGACAAAGGGGGTTTAATTGTGGTATAGGAACAAAGCTCGAAAAAAAGTAGAATAAAAATGAGAGAGATCTTAAAGTTGCGAGGCGAAGACCGTCAATGGAAGAGCCAAATCAGGAAGTCCTCGACCTCCTGGTTTGGCGAATTTTATACACAGATAAAGATACATAAAGTTGTGAAAGGCGACACTGTAGAGGAAGTGGATCTGATGTTTGACTGGGAGATTCGATCAGTAAAGTGATTTGAGATTTTACATGTCAAAGGAATTTTTTATACACGGCTATTGACCAAAAACCTCCGTGTTTGTGTCATACGAAAGTCATATTTCTTCTCGACAGGTCGACTTCACGAAACATCCAAAATAACTCATCTTGTGCGAATGTAATTTCTTGTTGAATCACCAACCTTAATAACTTCTTTTATTCAGAAATTTGAAACAACACGTCAGGGGACGTCATTTTTCAAACTTTCAGGAAATTTATGGACGCCATCCCAAAAAAATTGTTTGTTTTTTGAGCAAAACCATTCATCGAACCTTTTCCTAACTTCTTCGAAATTGGCGATAGTCGGACGGGGCAAGGTCTATAGTATGGCGAGTGCGATATTATGTCCCAGCCAAGAATTTTCAACGCTACCTTGACCGGTTTTGCTATATGAGACGCTACGTTATCGTGTTGTAAAATCGCTTTAGGGTGTCTTCGGGCTTACTCTTGACGTTTTTCTATCAACGCATGGTTTGAATTGATAATTTATTGTCGGCAGCGATCAGTATTAACAGAGCCACGTTTAACGCTTCTGCCAATTGTTTTTGAGTTGGGTCTTCATCCAATAACTCCTGTAGTTTTGTATCTTCAAACTTTTTCGGTCTACTAGAACCTTCTTTGCCTTGTCGAAATCGCACCTTACACGTTTTTATGGTAGGAGCATGCTCACCGTAAGTTTCTACTAGCAAACGACGGCTTTCAGCGGCTTTCTTCTTTTGATTAAATAAGAAAAGTAATGGGTGCCACAAATGCACTTTTCCAGGCTCGAAACTCGGCATTTTCAAAGAGGTATAAATCTATGACGGTGTTATTTTCGCAAAATATAACATGTATGGCTTTGAAGCTTGATGTCAGCAGAATAAAATGACATATGTGTCAAATCATAACATTGCATACTTAAGCCTAGCGATGTCTGATAGAAAAACCGGTAATGACTTTCCGGTACACCTGGTAGCTTTCGGCAATCTCGCCGTATCTGTTAGAATTTTTTTTCTAAGCGGTGCACTGGTACACCCGGTAAGAGTGCCAAAATACGAATGAACTTATGTAACAACACAATAATATACCGCACAGTCAGATTTTGATGTTAATAATTATGTATGTATGCATACATATAGAAATTATATATTTATATATAATTGTTAATAGCTATTACGTTATGCAACAAAACAATATACGGATCAGATTAGTTTCTATATGTAATCCCAATTAGATGAAATATTAACTGCATATTCGTTTTATTGGTAGTGACATTCGCTTTCCACTCTGCTCAATTAATATGACGGGATGTAGGCATTCGATAGTCGAGTGCTCGTTAAAGTTGCATACAGTAAATGTTTATTCATCGACTATCGATTTTACAATTTTCGAAACTGTCTAAAATTTCACCGATACCAAAACATCTATTGATATTTGTTTCGTTTCACATAAGGTACTGTCATTTCAAAATTATACAATCTATTTGTGCGTGTTTGACGTACCGCTGTTCGACTGTAACGTTTAAAGGATTTCTGCAACAGAGGCGAATATTAATCAGATTACTCTATATCCCGTAACTCAAACGCAAATTAGATATACATTAGCGTAATCGACGACAGACGTATAGTTCGCTAACCGAAAATTTGTCTCATTAACGATGACATTGTTCCGCGCTGCTGTCATCGAATATGATGGAGATCGAAACGCCGAACGGTCGCTAGCAATGCATATAAGTGAGGATGCATCATCCATCGACTATTGATTTTACAATTTTCGGGACTATCTAAAATTACGTCGATTTCAAACAAGCAATAACAGCTATTTTTGTACTTTTTTGTTACTTTTACATCAATAGTTTGCTGTTTAATTATATGTGAGTTGTAGTAACATTCGAATTCAATTAAAATTATTGATATTGTTTAAACGTCTCCCAATAGCTAACGCCAATTGGAGGATCATGATTATGAGTTATTATTATGTTCGCGTTCGTGGCACGACTTAAGATCTTTGTTTGTCAACATTCGCTTAAATTGGAAAAGGAAACCACGAAAAGCTTTCTCGAACAGCAGGTTATCGGATTCAAACCCAAGTCACACGGTGTGATAAGCCAGTGACTTACCACTGAACTACCGGTTGGCTAATTATTCATTAAAATGGGCACAGAATTATAAAATCTTAACTTTTGTTCTATTTTATTGTAAATATAGCTCCTACTACTATTCTTTACTATTTATATTTCCTGGAAATAATAACCATTGCTATTATTTCAAGACTTTATTCGTTTGAAGATAGTTTAGCAGTTTTTATTCTAAATCTGGTTTGTAGACTTTCGTATCGTTTCCCATAATTTTTTCGTCTTGGCTTCCGGGCTAGAATCGCGTCTTCGTCGATACTGGCACCGATGTTTAGTCACCACTTGTATGGGACACCTTCAAGCTTTAGCAGTCCCGCTGAAAATATTTTTAAAAGTTTTTGCTGTTCACAGTTTCCACAAAATTCATTTTTATGTTAAATCTACTTCTGTCATATTTATGATTAAATTCGACTCTAATATTCTTTAAAAGTAGTTAAATAATTGTTAATTCAAATATCCAATTTTAATCTTTTAACATGTATATAAAATCTCATTATCTAATTATAAATTAACACATCTAACTAAATTGATAAATCATGAATAAATAAAAGAGAATCCTAAACGTTTATCGCCTTTTAATGATTCTAATTATGTCCATCAAAACTTAAGCGCTTATACTGGAAGTTAGGGTACAAATTAAAATAAAATATGCAAATAACCCGAACAAGTCGATAGATGGCAGATGCATATGTGAAACAAGTATTGTTGATTTAGTTACGTTTATACCACGAAAAAAAAAACAAGTAAAATTCATTTATGTTATTTTTATTAGGCCTGTGTTTATATATTTTTTTCTTATTGTAATAATAGTGTAACAAATTCCAATTAACTTCCTATAAGGACATAAAGTGCATTAAGTGTTTTTAATTTTTACATAGCAGAATTATTAATTTTACAGAATAGGACTGACAATGATGGACTATTGAAACTGTTCACTTATGAAATATGAGGATAAACTGGCATCAATCCAGAGAAAAATATGGGACTGTTCAATGTATAGGTTTTTGTCTGTCAAAATATCATTCCAACATCGCTACCATTTAATCTGGTATGTCGTTCTCATCAGATACATTACAGACATTTTAACTGCGACACCAAGTTCACATTCGACAAATGCTATACATATGTACATACTGAACCATAAGTATGTAAATTAATTTACAGGCTGTTTCAAAAAGAATATACGTATTTCGAATGCATATATTTATTAAACTTTAAGACATACGAATATAAAACTTTACACACATATTTACGAATCTCTCAAGTTCAGATTACAGATGTTCAATATATCCTCCAGCAGTGACACGAACAATATCACATCGATACTCAAATTCCTTCCATACTTAGGCAAGCATTTCCTTCGTCACTGACGTTATGGCAGTACGGATCCGGTTCTTCAACTCTTCCAGGTTCTGTGGGAGTGGTGGTACATAAACGTTGTCTTTTACGAAACCCCACAGGAAGAAGTCACAGGGTGTCATATCCGGTGACAGTGGAGCCCAGTTGAGACATGCTAAGTCGCCAGCTCCTTGATGACCAATCCAACAGTTCGGTAAAGTTTCATTCAGATATTCACGCACTTGGCGACTCCAGTGAGGGGGTGTCCCGTCTTGTTGGCAAGTGAAGTTCGTGCAGCCTCGGAAACAACCAACATAGCGAGATACTGCTGATCGTTAACCGTGTTTCCATCAAAGAAGAATGGGCCGTAGATAGATGATCGGAATATCGCACAAAACACATTGATTTTAGGCGAATCTCGTACATGTTCAATGACTGCATGTGGGTTCTGTAGACCCCAAATTCGAACATTGTGTTTGTTTTCCAGAGTACTAACATGGAAAGTTGTTTCATCACTGAACACCATGTGTTGTGCGAAAGTGTTATCATTGTCAATATCATCATGAATCTCGTTACAAAATGCCACACGTTTCCGTTTGTTATCAGGACGCAGAGCTTGTAACAACTGTAACTTGTACGGTTTCATAACTAACCGACGTCTCAAAATACGCCAAATTGTTGTTGTAGGTAGTTGTAACTCTCGACTGGCACAACGGGTTAATTTTGAAGCATTACGTTGGAAAGCAGTTTGAATTCGTGCAACATTTTCAGAAACACGAGGGCGGCCAGGACTCTTTTCTTTACATACACATCCTGTATCTACAAATTGTGGATTCCATCTGCGGCGGATCAATTTGGTAGCTCAACCTGAAATGCTGAAACTTCGCAAACTCGAGAACACAAAATGATTTCTGCTGCGGAGTAGCCATTTTAAACATATGACGATTATCAAGAGAAACAGAAGACAACTGACATCTAGCGGCTATTAAATAAACTAGACTATGTATTTGTTTCTTCAATAGCCGATCCGAGGCGCAGCGATCGATAGTTTGGACAAAATAATACTTTATAATACGTATATTCTTTTTGAAACACGCTGTACTTTTGATTTTTAGTAGCATTGTAATTTCAAAATATAGTTCAAAATATTCTTCATAAGTACATTCTAAGAAAATATTTTGTAAAATATTACATATAACATAATGCAATAAATAATATTACTGATTCTGAATATAATTTTTTAAATTTTCAAAGTGTCTTTTAGAATTATCATCAATTATTTTGTACAAACGTATGAAAAGTACAAAAGTTTTGGAGAAAATAAAATGAAGATATTTATAGCAAATATATTTTGAATATCAACTTCGGTGATCTTCTATTCGAAACTTATACTCCAGAAGAAATAAAAAGCAAAGGTCATACTATCTTCTTCTGGGCTGGAACTGCGTCACTGGTATAACTGCCGACTTTTCGTACCCACTCGTATGAGACATCTTCAGGGCTCAACTACTGCTACTGTTTGTCGCACTGAAACTGTTCAGTTCCAGTCCGGAAGGAAATAGTATGGACCACCACGCGGAAGACTAGGTACCAGATTAGCTAAGTCATTATTAAATGATCTTTAATACTATCATGCTGCAATTTAAAATTGTCTTTTGAGATGTTTTACAATTTCTCTTTATTATACATAACTTAAATAAATCAATAATCGCATTTATTTCAATTTTAATGACTGGTAGTTTAAAATAACAAAGAGTTATAAAATAGACGAAGTACAAAATTTCGACTTAATAACGGTGAGGTAGATATTGTTCGTGGAATACATGGTAACAAAGTTGTACAATTTAAAAAAAATAAATCTCCAGTCTGTTCGTCCATTTTGAGTCGAGGAAATAAAATAAATGGTAAGTAATTTTTCAATCCCAAAATATCAATTTCCACTATGAAATATTCATTCCCTTTGTGTGACCGGAGCGTGTAGGTATCCAGAGAAATCCGGTTCATTCACTGGGCTCCACGACGTGGAGCTGTTCATTCGGATAAATTTTTTATTCCGTAACATACGTGTAAATAAAATGAATGAGCCTGATGGCGACAGGGGTAAGCAAATTGTTTTGTATCGAAAATCGAAATTCAAATTATACCGTGAAGTTCGGGCAAAATAAGATTTACATATAAATGGAGCGTGAAGTTCAATTTTCTTCGAGTCGCCTTTTTTACGTTCAGTATATCTTGAATGTTCCCTATAGGTATTTAAATATCTTCGATAAAAAGAAGGAAAAACATTTTCATTTTCAAGTTGGAACCGTTAGCGGAATGGAATTTTGAAAAAATGTATTGTGTTTTTCGTCCTTATTATATAAAGCATATGTTTACACAATCTATTCGAAAACGCAGGTGAATCGAATTTAAAATAACATCGACTGCACTCTTACTATAACGTAAAACATCTTCAGAGAAGAATTTGTTTTAAACATTTCCAATATAAATTTATAAAAGAAAATACTTTAAATTAGTAGCTACTGATTTAATTTTTTTTATTATACAGTGCATCCTCTATGTATTGCACATAGAAAATAATTGCTTACGTATGTATATATCGAGTCTACCAGAAAGCTCTGTTTGTTTTTAGAATAAAACAGAATAATAAATTTTTAATACCTTGAATAAACTTTATTGAATAATATAATTGCTATCATTATTTATGAGTTCAAAATGGCTTATCCCTAGGGGCGAAAAATTGAACCAGTGCTTGTCTGATATCTTCTTCGTTCTTGAGTTTTTGCCCTGCCAAAATTTTTTAACGACAATAACAAGTGATATTCGGAAGCTGGTAGGTTCGGAAAGTATGGTGATTGTGACAGAATTTCCCAGCCTAGTTCTGCGAGTTTCTGATGACTTCCCAAAGTAGAATTTTGCCTTGCATTATCATGAAGCAGTATGATATCATTCCTATTGAATATCACCGGCATCTTTTCTTGAAGCACTGCTTTTATATTATCCAATTGCTGAGAGTACCTCTCCGAAGTTAGCTTTTCGTTCGATTTCCACAGCTCAAAATGTATTAATCCTCGAATGTCCCACCATATACATAACATTCTCTTACTCAGGCTCAACATCGGTTTAAAGGTGAAGGGGGCAGGTTTTTCGGATTCACAATGTGCCCTTTTCCTTACGATATTTTCATAGGTAATCCACTTTTCATCTCCAATTGTCGTCCGGTCCAAAAAGGGTCCGATTTTGTTCCGTGTAAGTAGAGATGTGCATATGATGACTCGACTATTCAAATCTTCTCACTTAACTCATATGGCACCCATCTCGAATATTTCCACATCAATTCTAGTTTTTGAATATTATTATATCATTTTTGGAATTTTAAATTGACGCAAATTTAATTTGATTTAATACAAAGACTATATAAAATTAAAATCGATGGAATTAATGATAACAGATTTGTTATATTAACGCAATTTGATTTATTTAGGATCGAACCGTCTTCATCCAATAACTACCAATGTTCTTCGTACACTGGTAATCCACTCAATTAAATGTGTTTGCTCGACCATGGACCGTAACCGAACCTAATTATCTACCGTAACTGCATTTTCGGGTATTAATTCCACTAAACCGGTTAAATTATTCTGATCTCTATTTGTTTGTCGGTGCATGTATGCATGTGACGCCCACATAATTTCATAACACAACGCATGTTTACGATAGAACGCCTATTGATCTACAGGGCACAGGAGCTAATTGGATTTGTTACTGCTTAAAAGCTAATGTCAGAACTTGACAGAAGATTTGGTATTTCGTGTTGGATGATTTTTGCCTAATTTTGTACAATTAGTATTATTACGAGTCGCTATGGTGTGGGTATATTAAAAATAGAAAATAAAAATGATTTGAGTTCCGGGCTAGTTATAGTGTTATAATAATAAAAAAAGAATTCATAACACAGGCCAACCATGACAAAATTTTTTTATAAATTTAGCTCCCCTTTACGTTTTTTGACGTGCTGAATCCACCACAGGACGTAAAGTTTCCTCGCATGTTTCCTTTACGTCATTTATGGCGTATAATAATACCTTGGTCTCTACACTCAATTAATAGTAAATGCTCAAAGTGCACTTTTGAGTATCAAAGTTAAAAAAAGGCATATTTGTTGGCCCTGACATTCGAAAACTTATGCCAGACCCTATTTTCGAAACGAGTTGTTTTGAAGTTTTAAAGTAATCAAAACGACCCTAATTACGAAAACATAGTTCAAAACATATTGCAAACATTTCGAGAACTTGGATGTAACATGAGTGTGAGGTGCATTTTTTACATTCACATTTAAATTTTTTCCCTGACAATCTTAGAGCTGTAAGTGAGGAGCATGAGGAGCGTTTCCACTAAGATATAAATGAGAAAATGAGATGGAGAAACAGTATAAGGGTCGTTGGATTGTCAACATGATGGGAAATTACTGTTGGATCCTTCTACGAGCAACTCCAGAAGCATCATATAAAAGGAACAGTGAAGAGGTTGAGGAAACACAGAACTTTAGATTAATAACTAAAAAAAACTGTTCATATTCAAACTTACACTACCATTGTAATACTAAAATTTTAAATTTTTCCATTATACTCTGATAATAAATTACGTACCTTTAAATCTTAAATATATATTTTTAGCGATGTTATCGTCAGTAGTTGCAGTTTTTGGATGTTCCGAACGTTCATCGTCTCCCAAGCTCTTACGACCACGTTTAAATTCAGCTGCCCAAAATTTCACTGTGGTAAATGATGGTGCAGAGTCCTCGTACATGGAGTCGAACTCATCTTTTACTTGTGTAGGCGTATTGCCTTTCAAAAGCAAATATTTAATGACAGCTTGATATTCGACACTCACATCGACTCACTCAAACTCAAAATGGCTGAAACTTTGGTGAGAACCTGACAATAGATACATAACTACATTTCCTAGCTTTTATTGATGAGTGCTACCATCTTCACGTTGAGGTCGGAAATTTTTCAGACCACACTCGTATATATGTAGGAAAAGTATACAAAAAACTATAAAGAGTTAAGAAGAGTAAAGGGGTTGTAACGGTGTGAAATATAATATCCATAGTAGCTTCGTCGTAAAAAGTATTTTGAACACACTGTATTATTTAATAAACTGATACCCGAGAGAATTAATGTTACGCGACAATCTGAAACACGGCTGCTCAAAAACTTGTGTCGTAGATAAATGTGAAGCATCCTCCGGGTAAACAGCGGCAGGAACCGATGGGTTGCGAACGCCTCTAGGCATTGCTGATAGTTTCCAGAATATCAATGACGTGAAGATGCTCCGCGAAGGCGAATTGTTAACTACGACGGGTGTAAATAAACCCAATGGGACTCCATATGTAGTCGTTTCCAGCGATAAGATTTTATCTTTGAATTGAATGCATTGATGCAGGATGTGTAGTTAATGATGGATCTCTTAATACCGTGGAACAATTTTCATGATTTAACTTTATTGTACTTGAAAACGAATAGATTATATTTTTCAGTGTGTGTAACGCCCTATATAAATTGAAAAAGAAAATTTGTAACTAATACGGAGAGTTGAAAAACTCTCTTTAGTTTCTGCGTTAGTTTCTTCTGCCATTGACTGTCGATTATTAAATACTTTCATTGTTAGATTATTATTAAAGGAAAATTAAACATTTAGTAAATATAATATATAAATCTATAAATCGAATCCCACCAGACGGCAGTAAATTTTTTCAAAAATTTCTGCGACATTAAGCGATGTAAAAAGCAGTAGAAATTAAAACTTTTTAATTTCGTAAAAGCGCATAATTATATGCAATTAAATGTACTGTAGGGTCCATTTAATATCCGTTTCCTCAACGAACTTAATGGCGTGTTAATAGATTGGAATATCACACTTTTCTGAGGTTTAGTGGACCAGACACGTGTCTGGTAAACATGGAATCGTGAGTTCGAATCTCACCAGAGGTCAGTAAATTTTTTAAAAATGTTTACAATGTGAATGCGGCGTAAAAAGCAGTAAAAATTTAAATTTATCTGTAATCAATAAATATCATCTGGTAAACTAAAAATGCTTAGAAAAATTAAAAAATGAGTACAAATGTAGAAGACGGTATATAAAAGAAGGAACTAGAACTATTACATTAGAAATAGTCGATTTTTTGGTATCAACACAATAATATTCAATCCATTCCTAATACCTTAGTTTGCTGTTAAAATGGTATGCTGTAATTTACCTAAATGCTTGGGATTTTGGCTCTAAAATTTACAACCAAGCTGTAAATTCTATGTGTTTCGTATTCCCCCTCGAATATAGAATCGTCGGCTCCATATTCTCCCATTAACACACGACTATTATTTAATACGCAGATTTGCGCGTAAATTAGCCAACAGCATTGGCAGCGACATGTTACAGGATTTGAATCAGTCGCAGTTGAGCCCAAACATATATACATATGTCCAGTCCATATGCGAGATATATCTACGTGTAATGGATACCCCGACGCGAGCGTGTGTTTGTGTGTACGTTCCCTCTCACACACAACCTAGCTGCCCTTCATTCCGGATTCTCTTCCGATTTACGGAGAGGCCGAAATTACGTAGGCAACCGCGCTTATAAATTATACACAACTTGCCAATTTATCTTTTTAAGGGGAGCGAGCGGACTCGGTCGTTAGCGTTAACGTTAACGCACAGAGACGGAGTCAATAAGGGACATGATGAGGGAAAGAGAGCGAGTGGAAAAGTGAAGTGACCTCTCCCTAGTTTCCGTCCGATGATCGATTTTTATGATAAATTACGTACATAAAATGCGTGCCGAGGTCATCTCAACCTGTCACAATAACCAAATCTTCAATTATTGGAAATGTATTTTTAACAATTTTAGAAATTGTATGTATAGACTTTGGTTATAAAATGGGAACTTTAAGCAAATGAATGTTATTTTTCTTACACATTTTTATGGACTGTACTATAGACCGCATGATTTTTTGATTGCTTCTGGTAATATATTATTCCAACACTACATTATTTCAATCTTCACTCTCATGATAATGAAAAGAAGCAATACTTCCATCTTTCGAACAGAAATAAAACTATACGAATGAAGAAAAGTACGGTGGACCACTTATCTCATATAATGTATAAGTAGGTCATTACTGCACGTAATGCCTAATGGTTGTATATAGAATTACTCTATTATCGATGTGATATTCAGACGCATTTCACCTATTGAAGACTAATCAGTTAATCTGTACTCATTGACGAATTGCTCTTTACGATTTTTGGTCTCGGGGCGATACATAATTATAGTGAAAAGAAACTACTTCCAGCTTTTAGAACAGAAATGAAACTGTCCGCTTAAAGAAAAGTACGGACTCATTTATGTATTTCGTAAAATAAATACGTTATTATTATACGTAAAAAGTAAGTATTATAACACGTCACGTTAAATGAGGAATAACTCTATTGTCGATGAGACTGATTAAGATGCGTTTCTTGTAAATGACTAAGTTACATGAAAAGATAAAAAACGATTAAAACAGTTTCTGTAGTATTTTAGTATTTGAGCATGATGTATCGTATAGAGATGAAGAGTCTCGAGGAAATAATTCAAAGAAGAGGTCTAGGTTTACTGATGAGTGTTCAATAGGCGAAACATGTTTTAATGACTAATCTCGTCGACAATAATGGTGTTGTGTATTTGATTTTGCTCTCATGTTAATAATAACATTTTAGTTAGTCATATTTTGATTAACATAATATAGTAGCAACGCACATTATAGATGCAGTGAATAAATTAACAGAAATAATAATAATAATCTTTATTGCCCAACAACATAGTCATTTACGGGACAAAATAGATTACATAATCAAAACAGAAAAAAATAATCGAATGTGTAATAAATACATACTTTTAGACATGGCACATATTATTTAGTATATAATGAAATATGTAAACCTTTCTTCGATAATCTAAATACAGTAAAACAACTAACATTTCACACATGGAATTATGTAGTTGAAAGTTTGAGTATTATGGGATGTATTAATGTCGAATTCAGAATTCTTTTAGTAGATCGTTTATGAAGGAGCGACGTATTTTTCCAAAATTCACGTGCATGTTTAGCTACCAATAATAAATGGAAACGGACAATTGTAGTTGTTTTTTGTAGTCTCTTCTAGTAATTTGAAGAAGAAATTACTTGAACAGTAATGGGAGAGAACTGTTTGTCAGTCTCTGGGTTAATAGTGAAAGCATTTATATCATTTTGAATGCTCACGAATAGAAAATTTGCTGACCATGCAAACGGCGAGGCGTGCGTGTACAGTTAATGACAAATAATTATTGCCGAATGAAACAATGAACACGACGATCCATTCTCTTAATTTCTGAACTGTCGACGAATCCAAACTACCTGATGAGCTCTGGAATTGAGGGAAACAGTCGTGGTCATTACTTTGGTAATAATTATTTTTCATCAATTACTTAAGAATGGTGGAGATATCAATATCTAATTGGCAAACATGGTCCAACTGACATTAACTATTGAACATATTGGTAGCAAGCTAAGAAGCAAAATGATCAGTTTCCGAATCATTCAATTATCCCAGAGTTAAAATGAGGAAATGACTGAATGAATCTAAACCATTTTATCTGATTTTGGAGAATGGATAACTAATATATTTGATGGCTTTTTAGTTTAAATGACATGTTAAAAATAAAACTAAGCTTTCTTGAAACAAAGCGCGGTAGTGGCGTTTAAGTTTTAAATAATAATAAGAAGATGCGGAAAGTATAAGTAAAGTTCCGTAAAGGAATGTAGCACACGAAAGATAAGTCTGACTTAACATCATCATTGATCCAATATTAGGTGTTAGAAGCTCACTTTTTGTTTTTGTACAAATGCTTAAGGATCACGCTGTATACTACTTAAAGAACTGAAATTAATTTATTACATTTCTTAACGAAATCTACGTTAAAACTCAATTGATAATTTAGTCTAAAAGCTTGAAACAAAATAAAATAATTAAATTTTCTCACGAAACTTGTCCTAAAATCTAATTAATAATATCTCTTAAAGGTTTGAAATATGGTAAAACCATTAAGTTCGAAAGTTATACAAAATACGATTAAATTGTTTCGCTTTTCATTAAAATACATAAATTGTTGTCGAATGAGACACGATAAGGAACTACGTCGCGCAAAAGCGTTTTAGGAAAACTTGACGTTAATCTCAACAAATAATGCTACTTTGAAGAGTTTTGATGTGCTATTATTTCCTTTTCTGAAAAAAAAGAAAGCGGAGACAGTGAGAGAAAGCTTATTAAGTGTCCGTCAAAATCTACATTGAATTAAGGGTGGGACTATTACTCGACTTCTGATGCGGGACACAAGGCGTAGAATCTAAATTACAAATGGAACGGAACGTAATTATTATTTATATTGTACATTTAACGTATTGCTTCTTTATTGAGCTACTCCGCCTGTCAGTTCTCCCAGTAAAAACGACGGAGCTCCAGAAATGTGTAGCTTTGAATTAGCTTGATTATTTCACTTTTCTTTTTGCGATTATACGCCGCCTAAAGGTGGTTTACTTAATCCATTTTTTCGCTGTTTTGAAAGAAAAATGTCTGAAATATTTATTATTTTTTAATGTTTTAATTTAGCAAGAAGTATTAATATTTTTTTATGCTACACAAATTATCTCTGGAGTGGCATAAGGCTCGACTCCGGAATCTCAATTTCTTGTACTTGTTATTAATTATCTCATGTCTATCAATCATTCTGGATTAAGTTATAGTCTAGAAATATGTTAATGAATACTGAAGCAAGTGTTTATTAACATCGTGTCTATTAGTTGCACTAAAACGTTACTATAATTTCGTTTCGATTGTGAGTTTTTGAAAGATAAGCTTCGTACAGGGTGTCCAAGAATATCGTTCGATTGTAGATAACATTATAGAGAAAACTCATGTTACTGATCATTCGATTCAAGTAATCTCGAGGTATGGTGTGAAAGTAGTCAACATCATTGTTTATTCCATCTGGTTTAATGGAATGTTATTCCTTCTTTCTACTTGAAGGAATGTGTTATTAACATACAACTGATACACCTTGAGTACTACGCTACCTTTTGACTTGAATGAGTATGCAGAACTTAAGGTGTATTTGTTGTATATTAATAAAATAATTCAGTGTAAAGTTATCAGTGTTGTTTTATTTAATATATAAGAGAAAAATAATCTTCCTTCAAGAAAGTGGAAGAAACAACGTTCCATGAAACGTGCTGGATTGAATATGGTCCTTCGACAGCCTGCTAAAACTACAGTGGTTCCAATTGAGATCAAAAAGCAGCACAAAATCGGCAAATAAGACGACAACAAAATGCGGGTCCAGAAATTAAAAAACCATTACATGAGATCAGTTAGACTCTACTACAAAGTAAGTATTCAATTTCTTTAATCCAATCTTCATTCATATCCATATCTGCACTAGTTTTATTTAAAAACGGCAGACCAGAAATCTTTTGCCACAAAACACGGTCATTCCACTTATCAATTAACTAGATTTGCAAATTACATTAACTAAAACAAAGGAAATATACAACGAAATTATCATAGAACTAATATTTCGCTTATCAAATGCTAAATTAACGTTAGGTGAATTCAATGATATTCAGTACCAGTTAGAATTGTTAGATTATTATTCTACAAAAGATGAACATTTCAAAGAAAGGAATTATTCTTTAAAAGAATTTTATTCATTAACAACGTTGGAAGACATTTTAATTACAGCTCACACTAAATCCGAAATACTAATTCCTGTCAGTAATGGAAATAGTAATTCATAAAATTTGATAGAAGTTAAATTATCAACAATCGAATTACGAATGTAACGGGTCATGCCCTGTTAATAAATTGTATTAGACAGCTACATAAAAGAAATGAAGAACAATATAAAAATCTGCAATAGGCTTTGAGGAACTGTTGAAGTTATAACCGGGTAGCTCCGTTGCGATTATAATACCGCGATGTACTAGTATTGCCTGTTAAAGTAACCGCTAAGGACTTGTATGTGTATCTTTGACGATCAAATATAATCACCTGCCCATTAGACTATCACGGCTAGTGTTTGCTGAATGCAAGTGAATATATTTCTAAAAATTATAATAAAATTTTCAGAAATATCAGAGAACATCCCTCTCAAGAATGTAATATTCATGTTAACGAGAAAATTACAGATGTATGTATGGAAACAAACATTGATTCAAACAGAAATAGGTTGTTCAATAAATTTTGTCATTCGTGTGTGGTCTTCTCATTTTGCATTTTCTCATTCGTATATTTGCAAGTGATCAAAGTTAACGTGCCACAGAATTTTTTTACAATGGAAAATACTAAAATCGTGCAGTGATAAAATTCTTATTTTTGGAAGGTGTAGCACCAAAACAAATTCATGAACGACTGTTAAAAGTTTACAAAGACTCTTCACTTTTAATTAGAACAGTATAAAGATGGATTGCTGAATTTAAACGTGGTCGTACAAGTCTTGAAGACGATCCACGTGAAGAATGTCCGAAAAGTGTATCAACACCAGAAATCGTAGCAGAAGTGCAGGATATGGTTTTGGAAGATCGTCGATTGACAGAGAAATTTAGTAGATGCCTTAGAAATCTGCGCCTGAAGTTTTGGGTTTCAGAAAGCTGTGTACTGCATTCGTTAACAATGGAACAAAAGACATTCGCATGCAACTCTCTCAGCAACATTTGAAGCGTTTCAGCAAGAATAAAAACGATGTTGTGCATTGTTTCATAACTGAGGATGAGACTTGGGTCTACCGCCATGATCCTCAATCAAAGCAAGAGGCTAAGGTGTGGTCTGAACCCGGTACTTTGGATTAGGTGCGTGTTAGGGTCCAGGAATCAGCCAAGAAGGTGTTAGCATCGGTTTTTTTGGGATGCAAAAGGAATTTTGTTCGTGGATTACCTTCAAACAGGTAAAGCAATGAACTGAGATTATTACTGTATCCTTTTGGACCAGCTGTATATAAAAATTCGTGAGAAAAGACCTGGTTTACAGAAAAAAAATCATTTTTTCGTCAAGACAACGCACCCGCACAAACAGCTCAAAGATACCATCGCAAAAATTAGTGATTTAAAGTACAAATTTTTGCAACATCTACTTTATTCGTCAGATTTTGCTCTCTCTGTTCTCACTCTCGCTGTTCTCACATCTAAAAAAATTCGTGCCTGGAACGATTTTCATTGAACGAAGAGGTAATAGCAGCAGTGGAAGCGTATTTAAACAGTCTTCCGAATACTCAATTTAGAAATAGAAGTCATGAATTAGAAGTCATGAATTAGAAGATCACTGAAACAAGTGTATTTAAATTCAGGGAGGTTATATTGAATAATAAAATATATTTCGAACCATAAAATCGTGTTTTTCTTATCGACCGACAAAACTTATTGAACAACCTGGTATTTGCAGAAAGTTTAAGAAAGGTACATTTTCACTGTAAATTTATTTTTAAATTTTCTGGGTGGAAAGTTAAAAATAAATACATAAATAACCAAGAACAGTTCGCCGAAGCACCTATTTATATAATGCATTGTCTAAACACATAGACAAATATTTGTAGTTACATGTATTCCGCCCGGAATTCTGTGGAAATTTAGAAGGAAGATGTGCAATTGAATTTAAAAAAAAGTAGAAATAGTATCAGGATACACAATGCGGTGTGCCACGTTAAAGTTTGGAATTGGCTTGACAGGTGTCCGACTCAATTTACCAACGAGACAAGGGTCCCTGTTTTCTATATTAATCATCTGAATATCATGTAATTGAATTATGATACATATAAAGTTTTAAAAATAAAACAAATACAGGAAAAGGAAATTATCATTAATCATTTCATTGTATTGGATGCATTGTGTAATTTATTGTTAATTTAATTTAGTATTTCTCGTGGGCAATTTATCTTGTGTTTGCATATATGTTTAATATTGCATGTAACGAATTTAAATTTATAATCAGTTTTAACTCTAATAAAATCCTCCTCTTGTAACTTGCGTTAAAGAAGTAAGAAATGGCAAGTTAAGTTTCTATAAAAAAAGATGATCTAAAAATTCAAGGTTTGTTGTATAATCCTCCGTTACTCTTATGCAAACTGACTTAAACTTGTTCTTAGAAATTACATACGACTTGCGGTTACAAATTTTATACAGGGTGTATAAAATTTTCTGAATATAAAACATAAGCCAAGTCTTTATTTTGACTTGATTAATGCATTAGTTTTAACCATGGGAATATAATATTTAATAATAAAATATTGAATACAAACTATGGCATATATAGGCAGACGTAGCTGTGTGAAGCATTTAGACATTTCTTGTTTTTCGTGTTTTTGTATGTGGTAAATACACTTTGAAAGTAAGTAGAAAATCTATTTTTGTCTTTGTGAAAGGAAGTTGTCTGGTTTATTTTGACATTGGGAAATCAGGATAAATCTAGGTTTGTACATTTCGTGTGTTGAATTGGAATACTGATGGTTAGGAAGAAACCACGAAAGCATCGTGATGATGCTATTTTTGTTTCATTTATGTATATATATCAAAGGAATCAATCAGAACAATAAACACAAGTGGTCACATTCTGATACAGATTCAGCAAAGAGACCTGGAATTGAATTTGAAGAAATACTTATTCCATCACTCAGCAGTTTATCTAGACTCCTGGAAGGTAATGCATAACCATTAACATCTGATGAAATTCAATGTAGGCAATCAGCAAACGACAGTGATTTTCAAGTAGGTTCAGCAAGGCCCCAACGCCTCAATCAACAAGAACTATATTATCTCATTAGAGATCGAAACCTCCCAAAGGAGTCCCCGAATTACTTTTCTCCAGATTACATAAAAAGAATCTTCTTTATCAGGTACTAGTATTACATTTGATTGTGATAAAGACAAGGATTTGGGTTCCTTTTTGTCTTGGGAAAGTAATATAATATTTGTAATAATATATTAGAATAAACGGATTTATCAGTAATACATACAAAATTTAAAACCTAATTTGAAACGCGTTCTTTTAAACGGTAATAAATATGGCTCGGTGAGCATTATTGGGCATACTGGTTACCGTTGTATTCACGAGTCATTTTCAAGAAGGAAGTAAAATTGTTCTTACTATAAAATACTCTTATTTTATCTTAGGAATTTAGAAATATATAAATGCTTCAATTGTCATTTGTGTCCGATTGATTCATAAACTATTCTCTTCTCTATCCATCTATTGGGTCTGGGAAAAAGTTCGTGGCGTTTTTCCCGATAGATGGCATTGGTTGCCGATAACTAAAGAACAACAAGTCACAGCGACACCACCGACGGCTCGTTTTTTAGATGACCTTCCGAACGTTAGTTTGAGCGTAGAAACATTGTAATCGGTGCAGTGGTTGGAAAGTTATTCGCACTTGAAAATGGAGAAGAATAATGAGAAATTTCGCTATATTCTGCAATATTATTATGATAAGGGGAAGAACGCTGCGCAGGCTTGTGATAAAATTTGTGCTGTGTACGGTGAAGGTACTTTATCGAAATCTGTTGCGCGGAAATGGTTCGCTCGCTTTCGTTCTGGAAATTTCAATGTGAAAGATGAGTCACGCTCCGGTCGTCCAATCACTGAAAAATCTGATGAAATTCTTGAAAAAGTCCAACAAGATAAGCATATCAGCAGTGTCGATATTGGCATGGAGCTAGGCATTGACCACAAAACTGTTTTGAACCATTTACACAAAGCTGGTTACAAAAAAAAGCTTGACGTATGGGTTCCTCATGAGTTGAGCGTGAAAAACATGATGGACCGAATTAACATCTGCGATGCGCTGCTGAAACGGAATGAAATCGAGCCGTTTCTGAAACGTTTAATAACCGGAGATGAAAAATGGATTACGTACGATAATCGGAAGCGTGAAAGATCGTGGATAAAGGATGGTGAGCCGTCACAAGCGTTCGCTAAGCCAACATTGACGCCAAAAAAAGTGATGCTGTGTGTATGGTGGGACTGGAGGGGAATTGTCCACTACGAGCTACTTCCAACTGGTCAGACGATTGATTCTCAACTCTATTGTGCACAACTAGAGAGATTACGCCAGGCGATTGAAAGAAAACGGCCCGAATTGATTAATAGGAAAGGTGTTGTCTTCCATCATGACAACGCCCGACCACACACTTCTTTGATGACCCGTCAAAAATTGAGAGAGTTTGGTTGGGAAGTTTTGATGCACCCACCTTACAGTTCGGATATAGAACCCTCTTACTATCATCTTTTTCGATCTCTGCAGAACTCTCTCAATGGAATTAAGTTGGTTTCAAAAGAAGCCTGTGAAAACTACTTGATTCAGTTTTTCGACCAGAAACCACAGAAGTTTTTCACCGATGGGATCATGGATCTACCAAAAAAATGGCGAAACATTGTCGATAATAATGGAGCATATTCGGTTTAAATGAATTCGTCCACGCGCCATGCGGGGACCAGTTGAATTTTACTGAAAAAACGCCACGAACTTTTTCCCAGACCCAATATTTACTCTCATGTTTCGTATGTCGTTAATTTCTTGTATATACATATGTTTAATATTGCATATAGCGAATTTAAATTTTTAATCAGTTTTAATTCTAACAAAATCCTCTTGTAACTTGCGTTAAAGAAGCAACAAATGACTTGCGAATGGTATAGCGAATTGTGCGTTCGTTGGGCCGATTGCATAGACCACAAGTAACACATTTCTCGTGGGACGCTGATTTTCGAAATTCAGCTGAATAATTTGTAGACAGCACAGCGTCTACATAATTTATATATTTATATATGCTGGGCTGAGTCTTTCATAATAAAATGTCACACTATACTCAACTATAATAAAGTGAAAGTTCGACACGACTCACACTTTATCAGTTATAAAATCGCTATTGAAAAAAGTACATCATAATGAATCATCCATTGTTAGGATTATCTTATAATCGGCTTACTCTCTTAGATAATAAATTATTATTATTTTTAAGATTAGTCGGCTGCTTCTAAAGGGCAATTAATAAAGTGGATAAATAAGACAAATACACAGAATAGCATTTATGATCAGTTTAACATTATCAAGAGGAAATCTTGCTAATGGTAAACTTGAGAGATATTTTTATAATAATATGGGAGCTTTAAAAATATAATTAAGGACATACTCCTTACCGAAAGAAATATCATCATTACATTATTAATATTTACTTCTTTAAACTTTAATGTACGTGTTGATAATGTATAACATTTAAACCCGCACTGCTAAATGTACATATATACGTACATGCATAAAGCCAAATGAACAGTAAATATAGCTTTAGCGTTCTCAGCTCGTTGTCGAAAAAGGAAACATTAAACTCCGTCAAGTTACAGACGCGTACGAATAGTCGAATAAAGAAACTGAAAAGGTTATTGCTAATGGTTGGCGGCACTTGCAGTAACAGTAATTTATTTCGAACGTGGTTTCACTGTAATCAGTATTTAATATGCGTCACAAAATTTCTGCTAGCATTTCGAAGTAAATTAAACTTCGCGAAAGTAAAACAAAAAGAGTTACAACAAAATTCTCGAAAGTTGATTTTATCATTTATTTTGTTTAGTGTCAATGTAGTTCGTAAATATTTTTTTCTAAAACGTCTAAAACATAATTATTAAATTAATAAAAAATCCATACAAGGCTAAGTAGATATACAAAAGAATTAGTAATGTAATATGTGGGATATTTCTTAAGTTGTACATAGTGGGACATAGAGGGCGCCACTAATCAAATGTCAGTACTAAAAATTAACCTCCATCTTTAGTTAACCTAAATCTAAAGCTTCAATGCAATACAATGAACTGTCAAAATTGACAAGTTAGTTGAAAATTGGAATTAAACCGAGATCATTTTCGCGGAATAATTTTTTATAATTATTGAAGACAATTATCTCAACAAGAATGCCTCGCCAAGTTGGTTTCTGTTTTCGGCAATGAAGCACCACATCAGTCAACAATTTCTCGTTAGTATGGAGAATTCAAACGTGGACGGATTAATCTTAGCGACGATCCAAGAGCAGTGTTACCTAAAACAGCAGTCACTCAGGGACACGTCGATACTGTGCACAAGATCATCAATGAAGATCGACATGTGACATATCGCCAGATTGAAGTATTATCGGGGATTTCGAAGATCTAGATTCGAAAAATTTTGCATAAAGATTTGTGTGAAAAAAAATTAGTTTCCCGTTGGCTATCACATCTGTTGACCGAAGAACAGAAAGCAGCTAGGGTGAATTGTCAAAAAAACTCTAAATCGCTTCAACGCCGGAAATTTTAAAATTATGTATAACATTGTCAGTGATAAAGAATCTTGGATCTTGTTGAAAAATTAATCATCATATTCCTAGGTAATTTTGATGGAGCCTGTGGCTGATTAACTTAATCACTGAAGGTTGATGTAAAGGGTTTTTCAATAGGGACTTGACAATTTTTAATTCAATTTGTGAACGCACCCTTTCACTAATCATCGAACTGTCACTATCAATTTATTCAGTAAACTTAACATTTTCATCATGGTAAAGTACACGAACGAACAATGTCCGTAAATTATAGAAATTTACTACAGAAATTCGGAGTCGGTGACCGCTACTTTAAGAGCGTTATCTCCGATTTTCGGCCGTAATTCTCGCCCTAGTAGATAGGCAGTAACAAGTTTAGTGCAAAAAATTGAGTCTACATATTCGTTGTGTGATGTTTCCATGCCAGTGAGATAACGGGTTGGTCGGAGTGTCGAAAATATCGCTGCCATTGAAACGTCCGTAGCAAATGATCCAAATCAGTCAATTCCACGGCGTTCTCAAGAGTTGGGCATCGCCCAGACCACTTTATGGCGAATTTTGCGTAAGGATCTTGGTTT
Source organism: Dermolepida albohirtum (assembly GCA_031893035.1). Taxonomy (NCBI): domain Eukaryota; kingdom Metazoa; phylum Arthropoda; class Insecta; order Coleoptera; family Scarabaeidae; genus Dermolepida; species Dermolepida albohirtum. The sequence continues at coordinate 173,970 of JAVIWB010002900.1, forward strand.
ACACCCATACAAGATCTGGTTGACTCAAGAATTGAAGCCGATCGACCATTTGAAGCGACGTACATTCTCCGATTGGGCTCTGGAAAAGATGCGCCAAGATGATCAATTTCATCGCAAAATCATTTTCAGTGACGAAGCTCATTTTTAGCTCAATGGGTTCGTCAATAAGCAAAATATGCGTTATTGGTCGAGTGAAAATCCACATGTGCTTCATGAAACACCACTTCATCCACAAAACAATAACTGTTTGGTGAGGTTTGCATGCCGGCGGCGTCATAGGGCCATATTTTTTCGTCGACGATAATGATCGTCACGTTACTGTGAATGGCAATCGTTATCGCGCCATGATTACCGATTATTTTTGGCCCGAATTGGAAGATATGGACTTGGACAACATGTGGTTTCAGCAGGACGGTGCCACAAGCCACACAGCACACGTTACAATCGATTTAGTGAAGAGTAAGTTTGATCAGCGTGTTATCTCAAGAAATGGACAAGTCGATTGGCCGCCTCGTTCGTGCGAGTTAACATCTCTAGACTTTTTTCTTTGGGGTTACGTCAAGTCATTGGTCTATGCCTACAAGCCGACAACGTTGGAAGAGCTCAGAGTCAACATTGAACGCGAAATAGCAGCCGTTTCGGCCGAATTGTGTGGCCGAGTCATCGAAAATTGGGTCCAACGAATCGACCGCTGCAAACGTGCCCGCGGTGGCCATATGAACGAAGTCGAGTTCCATTCATAAATGTTTTGATTGTACTTCAACCCGATAATAAAGTTTTTGAAATATCTCAAATGGTCTGCATTTTATTTTGGAAAAAAGTTGTCAAGTCCTTATTGGAAAACCCTTTATAACCCCTTTCCACATTAATTTTCGTATTACGAAAATTAATGTATAAAGGGGTTGTATATCAACCTTCAGTGATTAAATCATATTCCTAACATCGAGTAAGACAATCATCGGCTGTTCTCATCCATTTGGTTTTGGGAGTTTCTTTCAAAAGTTCGGAAACTCAGTAAGCACACATTTTCTTATAATCAAGAAAGATCTCAAAATATCTGGAAAGAAAGACGTTTAGGGTGTCCAAAAGGAAGTACCTGTTCTTTCAAACCTTTTTGTCCAATTTTTCTTTCAGAGTGATGGCCAGAAATTCTGATAATCATCGTACACGTTTGTCCATTCTTCATTAAGGCACCATCTTCTCACAGAAGATTCGATTATTTCATTTTTACCCTAAACTTGTTTAATGTGCTTAAAAATCTTAATGGGCCGAATGTTTCGCATATCCAAGTACCTAAGCCACACCCTATTTTATGTTGTTTTTTTTGTATCTTTATCAAAACGCTAATAAGAAGAAACTATTACTTAATTGCAAAACTAGGTGATACTCCAAAACTCACAGATAGATTTCGACTGATTGATTTTTCTTAAATTTTATGAATTTCAAAACTCCAAAAAGTTGTAGTAAAATCTGTTCTTTAAATAACATCTCCGTTTACTTTTTTTTATAAGATTATCTACTAAATTTAAGAAATTTCTTTTTTAGCACGCATAAATTTCATTAATGTTTCCGAAAATTATTCAGTTGATTACTTTTTGAGTATTTTCCAATAATTAAATAAAAATCTACGATACACGCTTCAGCTTGAAATAGAGAGTTCCACAAAAAAAAAACAGAATTAACAGGGTTGATGTAAATGACAAGGAATTTAAATAATGAGTTTATTAGAAACACAAATAAACGAAAAATCACAAAAAACAGAAAACCTATGAAAAAATCTCCGCGTGGGAAAGACAATAAAGTGAAATATCTGTCACATAATTTTTCCGCTTAATTGTCATGCATAAAATCAACAGAACCGAAAAAATTTGTTCGGTGGAATTCGGAATATTTAATTTGAAAACCAGGTAGGGCAATTAAGGGTTATTTTATTATTCATATGTGTATACATACATACATAAATATGCATGTATATAAAGTAATTAAATAATATTTGGCTTCAACCTGGTAATGACTATGGTATCTGATTTTGACGAACTCGGATTTTATTCCACGCACATTGTGAAAGTCGATGAATAGTATTTTGTATTTTTTTTTCATGTACTAGCCTAGTAAATCGCATGGGTTTATTAGGCTAGCACACATGAAAGGCTAAGAATTTAATATTGTTGATAACAACTACTTAAATATCTTGTTCACTTGAAAACCTACTTACTGGCCGAGTAACAGAAATAAAATTTCAGACGCTGTTGAATTCTGTGTGACTAAATGTATTTCTACAGGGCATTGTTGGGTAGAAGAAAGTTTGGGCCTTTTCTTCTTACAGTTCTTTTACGATAATAAGCCTAAATAATGGTACCATAAATGTGTAAAGGTCAGTAACTAACCAACAAAAGAACAAACTGAGAATTGTTCAGAAACGAATAAATATTGACATGAAGAATGTCTGAAGATATAAAGGCAGCTGTGGAGTCCCTCATAATTACCATACAAGTAGCTGCTTGGATAATTCTACCAGTAAATGCCAAAATTAGATTGGTCAAGGTAGCAATCTTCCAAAAGCGTAAGTTATGGTGGATGATAACTAGAAACATTCGAGATAGCGAAAACCCGAACTGCGCAAACGTAACGTTAAAAAACTTATTCAACCATGAAAAAATGAAGAAATCCAAAACTATTTAGGGGGATTGACTTCAACAGAAGCAACATATTACTCTCTATTGAAGGCAACAGCAAAGTTAAAGAAACTTTCACATCACATTCTGCCAATGAGAAAATGATAGAACAAGGGCAAGAACAGACAACGAAATTGTTGAAACTTTTGCGCAACAACTATGAAACGTTTTCAGCCCTTCCCAGGATAAACCTCAACGACTAAAAAAAGAAACAATGATATCATTTCTCAATACAACATTTCAAATGGCATTCTTTATGTTGCTTCTTAGTATTGCGATGTATTACAAAATAATTTCTAGAGAAGATAATTATATATTTATAGTGATTGTAGAAACAAATTTATTTACTGAAGTAAAAGTTGAATTTGATGGAGCCTGTGGTTGATTGACTTGATCAATAAGGTTGATATATAGCCCCTTTCCACAATTAACTATTTGTAAATTCTGTATACGCATTTCGACAACCAAGTTGTCATCATCAGCAGATAATTTCAAAGTGTCGCACCTGGTAAAACACGGCGAAAAAATTGCAGAATTTACAAATAGTTAATTGTGGAAAGGGGCTATATATCAACCTTATTGATCAAATACTGAAGTAAAAGTTGTAACTACGTCTTTTTGGATTGGTCATCAATGTATATGTTATGAATGATAAAAATGCTAAAAGCTTAACTTGAAGAGTGCCACTTCATTCAATTCTCCAGTAGGTGTGCTTAAAAACTTCTGAAAAACTATCCTTGGGTAATATATTTTAGTATTATGTTCTAGTAATATTATAGATATCTTTCTATTCTTTTTGTTCTTGTGTTACGCGTTACGTAAACCTCTTATGTTTAGGCTTATAAATTGAATAAATTTGTTAATTTAGATACCCACAATCATGTGTTTATAAATAAGTTAGGGAGCTATTTCCTACTGCGATACATTTTCTATACGTGTCGGAGATCGAAGGGTCAAAATATAAATAAAAAAATGATAAGAATCGGACATCCCTGGCGGTCTGATATAACACGGGAGAGGCTCCTTAAATAGTTTTTGAAGTGAGCCAACGACGCAGGCACTCCCCCGATAGAAAATTTGATGAGATCGGGAGCCGGTTTCTGTAGAATAATATAAAAACTTCCCAAGTATTGTCATTCCACTTCTTACTACCTTGTTATTATTTTATATGTATGTATGTCGTACAGAAGTTTCTGAATTTCCCTTTAATTTATCGCTCTTTAAAGATACATCCAGGCAGTAAACTTTTTTAGAATATAACTTCCCTTCGAAATGTACGAGTACAAGCTGTTTTCCACGATTCGTCTCTCTTATTTCCTTCTGCCAAAGTTTCAGGATGTTAAGTAAGATACGACAAAGATGTTTTAACAACTCGTTCCAGCAGAATTTGTTGCACATTTTATTTTTGTATTATATAATGACTATCACGAGAGTATTACACCTTTGGCATAAATATTAAAAAAAGGTAAATACCGACCAAATTAGATTCGAAAGACACCTAAATAATGTTACGTCGTTCGAAATATCTGTAAAATCATCGTGAAAACAACATTAAATTTCGATTTCCACTAATTTTTCATTAAAAACGCGACAAGGTTCGGTCGACCGAAACTACAGCGTACGAACTGGGCCAGAGAAAACATTGAAATTTGCGCTGAACGTAGCGGAAGGACATTTCCGCACGAACACAAGCGGAAATAGTTTCCATAATAAATTTAGGATGTTATTGGGGCAATCACGGTTTACATGCTGGAATATTGATGGATTTCGCGGTCGTTGGAAACTTACGCATTTAATATGTTATTAACCTATTTGTGTATAAATCCCAAAACTTGTTTAACATACAGCAAAATAATATTCTGCATTTGATCAAAGAAATTGGTACAACAAAATATTATGAAACAATAATTAGCCACTACATGTTCGTGTATAGTAAAAGAACTTCGGTGCTTTCGGTAAAGAGTACCTTTTCCTGGCAAGTATTCATTTACAACAGCGATTTCATCATGAAAATGGATAAATGCTATTTTAACTTTGGACTTAAAAATAATCTTCGGTGGAGAGGTGCATATCTGGAATATAGAGAGGCAAAAATTTTGAAGCCGGTGGAAAACAGTTTTAGAAATACTATGAATTGACAGTTTCAGTGCGACAGAAGCAGTAGCAGTAGTTGAGCTCTAAAGATGTCCCATACGAGTGGATACGAAACGTCGGCAGTTATACCAGTGACGCGGTTCCAACCCGGAAGCCCAGAAGCAGATAGTATGGACCACGACCGCGGAAGTCTACGGACCAGATTAACGGTGTAATGTCGTTTGTGGAATGCCCAATTCCAAAGATCGACGAGAAATGGACAAATCCAGGCTTTCCTCAACACTATGAGCTTCAGCAGCAATATTCTCAGTTGTTTTGAGAGACGTGCACGAGTTCGATTCTTCACACCACTAACTTGTCCCAAAAGCTCAAATTTTTTTCGCAATTGCTGGCCGACAAGGTGCTTCACGACGACCGAAAAATGCAGTTTTGTGAACTGTGACCGCGAAATTTTCACCATTTTTGTAGTGAATTTTAATCATTTCAATGCGTTGTTGAAGCGTATATCAGTGCATTTTTATGAATTGCGTAGTTTTTACTTATCATCTGTCAAGTAGTTACAGGTTGAGTCATGACAACTGTTAAAATGGCGGACTATTGAAAATGAAATGTCTTATTGAAATACCTTATATATTGTATATATATATATATATATATATATATATATATATATATATCAATTTATTTAATTGAAGTTATCGCCAAACAGAATATTATTGAGAAGAGGTACTAGACCAGTCGTTAGAAAAGCTTTTTGAAGACGATATACTTAGTATTTATTTTCAACAAGAGTCTGCCACCATATAAAGGCAACGATGCCTAGATTTGCTAAAAACAGAGCCCAATTCCTGGATTAGTCTGCAGTTTTCGGAAGTTCCCTCACACTTTAAAACGAAATCTGGCCAAACATCGTTGCGCGTCAAAACAACGACACCGCGAAAAAGATTTTTACGAATTGGAGTCACTTTGTGACGCGTAGTTTTTAATCTTATATCTGCCACACCCAAATGAGTTAAAGATGTTATTTAAATAGGAGGCTATAAAATATTAAGTTGCTTAATAAAATAGTAGAATGCATTTAAACCATTGTTTCACTTTGAATACATTCTTTTCTTTTGTTTGCGCAATAGCTTTGTACATAGCTGTACATAGTAACTATTAAAATATTTAAAAAATAGCCTTTTTAATTTTGGATCAATAATCCAATTAAAACATAACGATTTATATAATATTTCGCGGATCGCCGTTTTTAATTTGCAAATTACGACCTAAAATGCAATTTTTATTGCGTGTTTGTCGGACATACACGTTTATACGCATAACGAAATTTTATGTCAATATGATGAAAAGTACTATTGTCATGTAACGTTATATGTGTCGAGAGATTCCATTTAAATCGTAATTTTGTATTTTTAATTAACAAAAGTTATAGCAGTGGGTAATAAATACACATTTTAGTGTTGTAATATGTTATTTTGATGGTCCTACATATGCATATGAATTTAATTAATTGAAACTATCGTGAAACAGAACATTGTATGTGGATCAGATTATTTATTTGTGCTTCGCGGAATAATACGTGGGTTGCTTTAAAAATTTTGCGAATGATACAGAAAAAATCTATTACTTTAACCAATTTTTTTTTATTGTTTTTCAAAATATTCGTTTTTATGATTTTCACTTCTGCACTCGGTGGAATCAGTTGTCAAAACATCGGGCTTATTGTTTTTCAGTCATCTCAGATACGATGTTTTCGTAGGCTTCTACAGTCGCTTCCGGGGCATTAAATTTCAATCCACGCATTTTCTCTGTCATGTATGGAAATAAAAAGATGCCAGGTCGGGACTATACCGCGGATGAGTTATCAATTCCGTTCATGCAGCGGCTAAAAATTCTGTTTGAGATGCGTTGTGTGATGGTGCATTGTCTTGATGCACAATGATCCGTCCTCTTGTTCGTTTCTCGCGCACTTTTTGAAACACGGTTGGCAAATAAATGGTTGAATTCTATTCAGCATTGACTGTGTGATGATCCTCTAGAGGAATAGTAACCACCATTTTCTTGCCAGAGCTTCGTCCGCGTTTCACTTAACAATACATCCAATTTTCGTCACCTGTAACGCTGTGGCACACTAATTTTGTTCGACTTCGGTTGGATGTTTTAAGCATTTTTTTGCACCAATCCATAGGAGCATTTTTTTGAGCTTCCGTTAAATTTTGTGGTATCCATCGAGCGCAAAGCGTTCTGATGGCAAGATGATCATGCAGGATGCAGATGCATATCTGCTGAAATTTGATCTTATTTGAAAACTTATTTATAGTAATTAGAATGTTCCAAATTTATGTTATATATCACAACTCATAGCAAATTCTCAAATTAAAAATGAATTTATATTAATGCAATGTAATATAAAGAAAAGAAATCAAAGCTTTGAAAAAACAAAATTTATACTCTCAAGAGAAATAATAATATATTATATATGAAAGTAAATAACTATTAAGAGTAACAAATTGCTTAAATAACATATAATATACCTTTAAATTATAACCTAAGTTTAAAATAACCTTCAAAAACCTTCAAACCAAATTCTAAGGATTATATATGAATTCATATACACTCCGCGCAACATGAATAAGACCAACTGCATATATGACATTTGTAGTTGGTATAAACATGGTAGCGCGCTGGAATTGTTATTTTCGAAAATAAGAGGGTTGATAAAAAGTTCTATGTAGGTACCAAATATAATTTTTGTAAAAGTCAGTGCAAATGTACGTTACTAATGACAATAAGTAGAGTAATTAAACGCCACTTGAATACGACCAATCTACAAAATAAAAGATTCGTTTGCAATAACAAAATACTTTATTGTTCAATAATGAGTACTTTTGCCATTATTTCTTATAACCTCAAATAGTCGGGATGGAATGGAATTATACAGGGTTCTCAAGTAGTCAACGGGAAGTTCCGCCCAACTTCGTTTCAGCGCCTGCTCTAGTTCGTCAGCGCAACTGAATTGGGTAGCATTGGTGTACAATTTACGCGACAACCATCCCCAAACATTTTCTATGATGTTCAGGTCGGGGAGAGCGATGGCCAATCGAGAACCTCCATGCCTTGTTCTTGAAACCAGCGTCGAACAATGCGCGCGGTGTGAATACTGGCATTATCCTGTTGGAAAATAAATGGCCCACCTGCCATAACGTTGGAAAATTTGTCTTTCACCTGTTGCAGCAGCTGGACGTACTTTTCCGAATTCTGTCTGCCCTTCACTATTACTAAATCAACAGGTCCGTTATAGGAAACAGCTCCCCATACCATGACTGAACCAACATCGGCTCGCTTTCGTGACTGAATCACTTCATCTTTACGTAAATCGTGGAAATAATAAGAAAACCCATCCGGGCCATCTAAATTAAACTTCTTCTCGTCACTGAAAATAACAGTTTGCCATTCTCTTGTCCACCCCATTTTTGCTTGAGCAAACGTTTAATTTTCAAACGTTTTAAATGCGGACAGGTCTTCAGTAACTTCTGTACAGTTCTTACCGATGCATTCGTTCCAACGTTATTCGCGATTTGTCTTGCCGTTAATGCCGAATTTGATGCTTCGCGTAATATGGCTCGACGTTCTCTCTTAGTTGTAACGGATGTTGTTCGCCCTTTAAAACGTTTTCCATAATTCTCGGGATCCCTAATAAAATTGTTCACAACCTGGTGTGATCGACTTATTTTCTTTGCAGTAGCCCTTGAGGAATACCCTTCTTGATGGAACGCTTTAATTTTTCCAATTTCTTCCATACTTAAGCACTTCTGTCGTCCCATCGTTGCACAATACCCTTAATTACAGATGTTTGTTTATCCGGATACACGTTGTAACTCGACACTCATCCGGTAGCTTACTATTAAATACTGGTCGTATCCAACCGGCGCGGTGCATTTTATATGTATGTGGTACTTACGTCACCCAATGCATAACGTTAGGCACTATTGCGCAATAATGCGTATTATTTGCCATATCATACAATTACAAACTTGCATTGTATTTTTAGTAAATGAATTGTTTTTCAAACCACCGAAAGCTTGCAACAAGTCGGGTGGTCCTATTCATGTTGCGCGGAGTGTATATATCTTAAACGTAACTATTATCAGGTGTACCGGTCTGTTGAACAAAGACTCAAACAATTTTAGTTTCCAGTATTCTATATTTCGCTGCCAAACCTTTGCAGCTTCCTCAGGAGTGTGCTACAAATGGATACCAACAGTAGTGGCAATTACAATTCAATTATTACCACTACTGTTGGTGTTCATTTGTAACACACTCCTGAGGAAGCTGCAAAGGTTTTGACAGCGAAATATAGAGTAATGAAACCTAAAATTGTTTGAGTCTTTGTTCAACAGACCGATACCCCTGATAATAGTTACGTTTAAGATATTAAGAGTACGGTCGATTATACAGTCCTTACTATATATATATATATATATATATATATATAGGTTATAACTTACTTATATATATATATATATATATATATATATATATATATATATACCAGAAAATAACCAGTGCCTTTTATACTTTTTCCCAAGAAACCTACTTCTAATATATAAGTCCGAAAATGTCCCAATTTACATCCAATTGGGGAATAACACAGAAAATAACTTTTATCAGATTTCTTCCCTTCTGAACACACACCGAGTGACTAGATTCTAGACGAATACTAAATTTTCTTAGATTGCAACATTCTGTCTGGTATCACAAATTCCTATAAATTGTTTCTTAGAACCATTCTAATCTTGTAATATTAAAAAAACCCTTTACAATAAATATTTTCAGAAAAAGTATCAATACTGAATACAGGTCATAAAAGGATTAAAGGAAATTATAATATTTTGCACTAGCAAATATGATTATATAATTTACATAACGGATATTATTGGTAAACTTCCCAGAAATGCACTCATATCTGTTATTTCAATTGTCCCTACCGAAACCTAGGTATAAAGACAGAGCGATTCTATCGATAGTAGGTGATCTCTTCATTGCCGGTAGTGTATATATACAATGATGTAGTGCCACATGCGGAGCACCGGGTTCTAGGACAGTTATTGTCAATTACTTAAGTTTTTCTAAATAAAGAGTATATACAGACTTGTTCATTCTAGAATTAGATATGCGCTGTCCACAAGTGGAAAGAGTGCAGTTAGGTTAAAGCGCGCGAGAAAGGAGGATAGAATATCTCTCACTGGCAGTTTCGTTTTCTCCCACTTTTGTATTGCAAACAACTTCCCCTACTTTCTCGCGTGTTACGCGTGAGAATGTCTGAAATCAGTCTTCACCAGCGACATGATGTGTGTAGGTCGGGGCTGTAAATCATTATGCATTGACAATACGTACCTACATTTTTGAATTGTATAAATTATTTGATGCATTTTATTTGAATCTTTTAATAAAATGCAACATGGCTATTTTCTTGAAATGTTTTGCCGTTTGGTGTGAAACTAATAAAATATTCTTGAAATAAATGAAATAGAAAATTCTAAAAATTAAAAAGATTTTCAAACAATGAAAAAATTAAAAGAAACTTTTGAAAATCCTAGTGTAGAATACGACGAACTGTTAGAGGTTTTACGTCAACTACTTCAGATATTTGTTTACTAGAATAAGAAGGTTCACGCGAGAAAGTAGGGAAAGTTGTTTGCAATACAAAAGTGGGAGAAAACGAAACTGCCAGTGAGAGATATTCTATCCTCCTTTCTCGCGCGCTTTAACCTAACTGCACTCTTTCCACTTGTGGACAGCGCATATCTAATTCTAGAATGAACAAGTCTGTATGTATATATATATATATATATACGCTAAGTATATCAATGATGCCGTATTTTGCAAAACAGAACATCTAAATTTAAAGAAGACAAACTCAAAATGGAGGGTTTTAAACCGTATTTCATCAACTTCTATTTCAAAAAATATTTTAAAATTTTGCACCAATTCCACAACTTCCTATTTGATAACAATATTTTTCTTGTTTCCTTCTTTTAACGAAGAGAGTAAATATTTTCGATGTGATATGACTGATTTGTAATAACGAGAACAGTGTTTGGTCGATGTCAGAACTCGAAAAAAAAATAGGAAACAAAAAATAAATAAAATACAATACACGAAAGTAAATATCATATTTTATCCCCGAAATAACAGGACATGACAATTCGTTTTTGGAATTTTGCTCATTTCAGTGTATATATTATTTTTTATTGTGCGTTCATGTATGTTGGCAGTGAAGGTACGTGATCTTCGCGTGGCATATGCGAAAATTTATTGGAACAAAGCGGCGTATAATTCGGTGCAACACGCTCTGTCACTTAAACTCTATAACGAAGCGGCTTGCAGCGCTCCTGTAGCGATGGTGATAAGTTATTATAACTTCGTCATATATAGCTGAACATGAAACATTGAATTATTGTGTTTCTATACTTATGTATGTGCTTCTAAGGAACAACTCGTTAGTAATCTTTCATATAGGTTAAAACGATATATTACGTACTATTATCGTAGTTATTTACAAACAGGAGTTATATCTTAATAACACTTTATAAGTGTATATACTAAGTAATTACAAAATCTATGACTTCGATAGTAGGATGCTAAGTATTTAGATAATTATTTCATGCCAACAGTTTATGTAACAAGCATAATAACTAATACCAGCGCACCTTTCTTAAATGAATACTGAAGGAAATTAATAACCCATCTATTATTACTAGATGTTTATACAAATATCGACAGATATAAAGATATTTGAATAATTTTAAAATAACGGGTGGGCCCTCTATCGGTTTAAATTTGAACCACCGGTTATTTCGAATCTGGCAATGCTTATGTCATTCTATTCTGTCACAAAATTTAGTATATTATCTCCACTGAACGAAATGAATCGACTTACGCTTGAGCAACGTTGGGATTTATTGGAAATTTATTTCCAAAACAAAGATAATTGGTCGGAAATTGCACGAAAATGTCGTACAAAATTTGGTCGCAAAGAAGGACCAACAGTGCCCGGTATACGTAAGTTTATTGCTAAAGTTCGTGAAACTAGTTTCATTGTTGATGCGCCAAGACGTGAGTGTGCTTGTACAGTGCGTACACCCGAAAATATCGAAGCTGTGGCTGAGAGTGTGCGTGAGAATCCATCAACATCAACTCGTCATCGTTCTCAAGAATTGAACTATTCACGCAACAGTTTACGTCGAATTTTGCGAAAAGATCTCGGTATGACGCCTTACAAAGTTCAATTGGTTCAAGAATTGAAGCCGCATGACCATCCGTTTCGTTTTTGCTTCGCTAGATGGGTCAACGATGATGTCGATTTTGCCAAAAAAATCATCTTTTCGGATGAAGCTCATTTTCATCTTGGCGGGTACGTTAACAAGCAACATTGCCGTAGTTGGATCTCAGAAAACCCACACGTGGTCTTACAGAAACCAATGCACCCATTACCAGGGACTGTTTGGTGCGGCTTGTGGAGTAGAGGCACATTGGCCCATATTTCTTTGAAAATGAGGACAGCGCAACCATTACGGTCAATGGAGACATCTATCGCACCATGATAACCGATTTTTTTGTGCCCGCTCTGCATGGTATTGAACGATGTTTGCTTTCAACAGGATGGTGTAACTTGCCACATATCTCATGCCACAATCGATTTATTGTGTCAAACGTTTGATGGCTTTTTTTTTATGGTTTAATTAGCCGAAATGGTGATGTCAATTGGCCGCCAAGAAGCTGCGATTTGACATCGTTGGACTATTTTCTGTGGGGCGCCGTTAAAGACAAGTGTTATGCCGACAAACCAGAGACAATTGAGCATTTGAAGGCCAACATTCGTGATGCTTTTGCCGAGATACGACCCCATACACTCGAAAAAGTGCTCGAAAATTGGTCCGATCGAATGGCGTACTGTGAGGCCAGCCGCGGCAGCCATATGAATGAAATAATATTCCATCTCTAACCGGAACAATTGTACTTCACAACAAAAAAATAAATTTGGCAAAATTTTAAACCGTTTTTCTTTTATTGCATTTTTAAATTTTAATTTTTAAATGGCCCACCCGTTATAATCAAAATTTTAAAAAATTAGGAAATCTCATTTTAGTAGATGTGTCGCTTATAGCAGAATATGTCACCCAGTAAGTAAGTAGTAAGTAGTTGAGGCGTTATTATTTGAAGTTTTTGCGTTTTCTTCTTTAAATATATATCCACTAATGGATACTGGTGGTTATATTTTGTATTTTCGCCAATTTCTTCACGTGCGGACTAGCCTTTTCAATACGTAGTTCGGTCATCGTTTTATATTGTTCCTATTCATCTTTTGCTCTCAATTTTGCTTTTGATGACTAGCCGAATCGCGTTGATATCTTGAGTTAGGCATTATATGCCCCAAGTACGCTCTCCTTTTTTGGATCGCAGTTCATAATACGCGACTTCTGCGATTTCTTTTGAAGATCTCTTCATTCATGTAACTAAAACAAATATAATTTACTTTGCAGTGCTGTTGGTATACTGGGTGTGAACCTTTGCACAAAAGAACGAGTTTTACCGCGTGTCTTACCACTTACTAAAGAAAGTTTACCACCCTTCTTTTATTCGAGTGTATTAGGGCTACCCTCCTTTTAAAATGCTTGTATTGGAATTTGAAATGGAACAACGAAACGAATGCTAATGAAATTAGATAAAGTGCATTATATGTATGTTCATGATAACGCATGAAATTTAATTAATAATTTAAGTAGTAAATTGTTTGACAATGTAAAAGTTTTTCGTTCGTTTTTCACTGTTTGGGAGACCTAATGATTTTGACAATGTAGAGAGGAAATTTCATCTTGCATGACATTTGTCGAATCCATCGATTTCTTTGCAAAAGGAAAATGCTGGCAATGCCATCACGTTTAACATGTTATAGAAAAAAGCAAGTCCATTGCTTAGTTGAGCGTTTCGATGTAAAATGAGCAGCCATTTGATTCATGCAATCAATGCCGCCTTTATTCGCATTGTAAAACAAAATTACTTCTTGTTACTGGTTTCGCCTTCACAATGTTTTGTATAGTATACGTGGGCAAGGTGAAAAGTTCTCGGCCTGACAATGAAAGATTGCGATTTAAATTTAAAAAAGATTTTATTTTTCTACATAATCTCCCTTGAGTTCAACACACTTGGTCCAGCGTTTTTCTAACATCAATATTCCTTCCCGGAAGTGAGAGTCTGGAAGGCTGTCAACTTGTTCGTTGGATGTGAATCGCTTTCCAGAAACAAATGTTTTCAAATTTGGGAATAGATGGAAGTCTGGGGGTGCCAAATCAGGAGAATAGGGAGGGTGGCCGAGCAAATCGTACCCCAAATCCCGCAATTTTCCCATCGCCAACGCACCCTTGTGTGCGGGTGCGTTGTCCTGATGAAAAATAATTTTTTTCTTCTTCAAACCAGGCCTCTTCTCGCGAATTTTGGTATCCAGCTGGTCAAGAAGGTTAGAGTAATATGCGCCTGTAATTGTTCTGCCTTCTTCAAGGTAATCAATTAACAAGATTCCTTTTGCATCCCAAAACACGCTGGCCATGACTTTTTTGGCAGATGCGATCGACTTCGCTTTCTTTGGCGCTGAACCACCGGCTTCCACCCACTGCTTCGACTACTGTTTCGTTTCTGGCGTGTAGTGGTGGACCCATGTCTCATTCATGGTGATAAATCGCCGCACAAAATCGATCGGATTCTTGTTAAATCGGTCCAAAGAATGTTCCGAAAATCGTTTGCGCATTTGCTGTTGATCGACATTCAGCAAATGCGGCACCCATCTTGCTCAGAGCTTTCTCATCTCTAATTCTTTGTGCAAAATGTTTCGCACCCTTTCTTCCGATATCTCCACAGTCTCAGTTATCTCACTCACTTTCACTCGCCTATCGTCCAACACAATATCATGTACTTTTTCGATGATTTCTGGTGTGGTTGCGGTTTTTGGCCGTCCTTCACGTGGGTCATCTTCGAGGGACGTACAACCACTTTTAAATTCAGCTGCCCACTTTTTAACGGTTGACATCGAGTCCCCGTACACTTTTGTCAACTTCGGATAAATTTCCATAGGGGTTAAACCATCCAAAACAAAAAATTTTATAACAGCACGATATTCAAGTTTATCCATTTAAAACAATAACACGCACGACGTCTACTACAAAAATTCTTGCAAACAAACTACTTTAGAGAGCAAGTTGAAAGTTTTCATATGAACTAATTGAATTGCAGCCACGCAGGAAACATAAATTTCTGTTATTGTAACGCCATTTCTGTGTCAGGCCGAGAACTTTTCACCTTGCCCACGTATGGTGGAAAGTAACTTTACGGCCTTATTCTTGTTTGGCACGTAGCTGCAAATTGAAACAAAGTTTTTATGAAATCCAAAATGAGATGAAAGAACAGGTTGAGATGGGCTCTTTTCTTCTTGTCTTCCTCTTTATTGTTGACATTATCTTAAAATTTTAAATAGCATCTTACATTATGTAAAAACGATTTAGGTAAGAATAAAGCGAAGTCTTTAAATGTAAAAAAATATTTTGATACGGAGACGTATATATTATTGAACAAAGAAAAGATATAAACAATAGGAAGTGATGTAATTATACTTGTAGGAATCTAATAAATCAACGGTTATATTTAAAGAAATAATTCGATAACTTCGTGATTTATAAAAACCGAGTGTACTGCATTATTCTGTCGAACCCCACAAATCAACTAAATGTATCCGATAGGCTTATATAACTGGAATGAATGATACCTTCATTTATTTCAGAGTGTTTTCAATATGAAAGAGGAAAATATAAAATGGTAATAAAATCAACTGTTTTTGCTTTGAAATTCCATGCCCCATACACGAGAAAAACACACATCGCAGTTTTATGCGGGTCGGAAGCGAATGTGCAACAGTTTCTAAAAGATGCCGTTGATGCTCCATTTCCGGTTTAGGACATAGGAGAACGACGGTGTAGCCAGTCTCGCAAGTGCTTTTCTGATAATTCACTTGTTGTTTATATGGAGACCTGTTTTGTCAGTGAATGCTATCGACCGAAGCGACGCGACGCGACGTTTCCACGAAATATTTCCAGATATTTGTTTCCGCTTAGGGGAAGGCAAACATTCGAGGAAACTTCTGAAAGAATTATTGGATTAAGCTATCATCTTATCGGCAAATAATCAAATAATAAAGTTCCAGTAATTCTCAATAAGTTTAATAAGGAAGTAGACTGTTAGAATTTGGAACGGATGTAATTACAATTCTTCGATACTACAATTAATGATGAAAATAAGTTTGTTTATATATTGATTAATTGCGAAATTTGCAAATTTCAACTAGAAAGATTTTTTACTATAAACTAGCAGTTTAGTTTCTTCCTTTTTTTAATGATTCATACAAAGGGTAGTAGGAAAGTTTTGCAATATAACGCAACAATGAATCGTAGGAAGCTGCTTGTTGCTGCATGTTGAGATATGTTCATATGTGCATAGTAGCCGCCGCGCCATGTTGATGGGCTCAGTTATTCATTAGCAGTGAGAGTGTAAAGTGCTTGCGATGACATCGTGGTCACGAAATGAGATAAGGGCAGTTATAATGTCGTGCGTGGTTTTAACATAGACCATTCGAAGAAATGACTCTTGCACTAGGTGATGCTTATCGACATCGCACAACGATATTCAGGTAGTATAGAGAATTCCAAAGGGGAAATTCCACTGTGGAGGGTGCTGAGAGGCTAGGAAGGCCACGAACGTCAGGTACGGAGGAAAACGTTACTACTGCGAGGAAAATACTTGGCGAGGACAGGCGTGTGACCCACCAACAGATAGAGGGTACTTCAGGCATAAATGCACCAGCAATTCGTTTGATTCTGTATGATCATTTGTACGTGAAGAAGCTTTGTTCACTCTGAGTGAAGAGTAGATGACACGTCTGACTTGGTGCCGGGGGATTCTAAAATAGTTTAATAAGGAACAATCTCGGTATGCGAACAACATCATGACAGGTGACGAGACTTGACTGTACTATTATGACATGCCGATCAAAGCTCAAAACAAAGTTTGAATCTTTAATAAGGAGAACATAGCCGTAGTTGTCAGAAAATCCCGATCTATAAAGAAGAAAATGGTAGCTGTATTTTTGAAATCGAGTGGAATTGTGGAACGCGTCGTTTTGGACACACAAAAGACAGTTACAGCTAAGTGGTATACTGAACAGTGCCACGGATTTTTCAGTCATAGCAATGACTATAATATTCTTGTTCCGGAATCGACATTTTCTTGAATGGATTTCTCGCTTTTTAGTTTTTCATTCTTGTTCGCAGATTGTGTATTTTGACAATATCTATAAACGTTTGAAATATATTGTGCTAAATTAGGGATGTTTCTATAGCAATTTAATTATATAAAATGTATATTCTGACAAAGCCGGTCTATGTTAACAACAAATAAAAATTAAATATTTTGTATTTATTACTTTCCAAAGCGGTGAAAAATATTCATCTCTATACAACTGTAATGATGATTGAAAAGTGTTATTGGCCATATTGATTTTCAAAGATATTCCCTGAAAAGATCACTCTCTGCTGCGCATCTAATGGTAAAAAACGTACTTCGTTTTGCATTAAAATACACAAGCAAACAAAGTGTTTTAAAAGCTTAGTTTTATCAAAGCTTCCTTGGTGACTTTAATGGTTAAAAATAAAGGACTTACGGTTTGTTTCTTCAGGGCGTTCATCATTTAACATCGGAGTTTATCGGATTTACTCACCAGATTGATATTTCCGTATTTAGTTCACGCTGTTTTTGACTTTCTAAGCGATGGCGTCCCCGGTGACACGACACCACGGAGAGTCATCGATCTCCCTTACGAAATAACCCTCATTACATTCGAACCGGTTGACTCCAAAGGAAGTGTTATTTTTGTATAACGTACATTTCATGGCCTGAATATATTTTTAGGAGTCGGACGGCGGAATTTAGTTAGGGAATTTTGTGCCTTCTGAACGAAAAGGTCGCTTTTAATTTTACCTTTTC
Organism: Dermolepida albohirtum; assembly: GCA_031893035.1. Taxonomy (NCBI): domain Eukaryota; kingdom Metazoa; phylum Arthropoda; class Insecta; order Coleoptera; family Scarabaeidae; genus Dermolepida; species Dermolepida albohirtum. Next base: position 191,828 of record JAVIWB010002900.1, read on the forward strand.
TAAGTATTCAAGTTTTAAATAAAAGTTTTTCAACGCTTTGAATTCTTTAAGAACGAGATAACACTAAAATGCATACTTTAGTTTGCAGTTATTACATGACTTGTAGTTGTGTCTAATTATACAAAATGGAAGTAAGTATGAAGTCAAAAATATGACATTATGTTACCAATGTTATTTTTTTGACTTCATACGGAACGCTGAAAAATGTGAAAATAAATAATATAAATAATAATACGAAATCAAAAAGGGAGTAAGATTGGGTGAACCATTGTGGTCAGTATTAATTAGGTCACTGCTAGAGGAGGTTACAATAGAAGACAAAATTGATACGAGGGTAGCCGTTTATATTTCTGGAACTGGCAACACTGTTAGTGTTGCTTCCGATCTGATGATTGCATCGTGAAGTTTTTCTTTTTTGACAATATATTTATCTTGACAGTTTTATTATTCAGTCGCTATTTCTATTGTTGACAGTAACTTGAAAATTTTATGACCGCGAAAAAATGGAATTAATTCGCGAACATTTTAGTGCAATTATTATTCATAACTTTCGGCGTGGTTTATCTCAAAAAGAACGCATCGACGAACTTAATTTTTTATATGGTGATGAAGCACCATTAAAAACTACAGTATATTGTTGATATAGTGAATTCAAACTTGGACGGCGTTCTTTTTTGGATGATGAATTTCGTGAAGGTCGTCCCAAGTTGTTGCGAAAACATTAATGCAGTGTCTGAATCGATAATGCAAGACCATCATGTGACATACCGTGAGATCGAGGCATCTCTAGGTATTACTAACACCAGCATGTATAAGATCCCGCATGAAAATTTAGCCGTTAAGAAGCTATGTTCACGTTGGGTACCACATAATTTGACCGCTCAAAAAAGGACTCGCGTCGATTGGTGCCAAGAAATGTACAAAAAATACAATGCAAAGAACATTTATAAAGTCGTCAGAGGTGATGAATCTTGGATGTATACGTACGAACTCGATAGTCAACAGCAGTTGACTGTGTGGGTATTCCAAGATGAGCCAAAACCAACAAAAGTTGTTCGCGCTCGAAGCACATCAAAACAAATGGTCGCCTGTTTTTTCGGAAAAACCGGTCACGTTGCAATTGTGCCTTTAGATAGTTGAAGAACGGTCAATTCCGAATGGTACAAAACAATTTTTTTGCCCAAAGTTTTTGAAGAAATAAGGAAAACAAACCGAAAACGACAGATCATTCTCCACTATGACAATGCGAGTCTCACAGGTCAGTGCAAACAATCGAATATTTGACCGGGCAAAACATTGAATTGATGAGCCAATCGCCATACAGTCCTGATCTAGCACTCTGTAATTTCTTTTTGTTTCCACACGTGAAGAATAAACTTCATGGTCAACAGTTTTCTACGCCGGAAGAGGCACTTGAGATATTCAAAACTCATATTTTGGAAATACCGCCTTCACAGTGGTATCAATACTTTTCGGATTGATTTAAACGAATGAAAAAGTGCATTGATTTTCAAGGAGAATATTTTGAAAAGTAGTGAAACTATTTTCGATAATAAAAATTGTTTGCTATTCCCGAAATACAAACGGCTACCCTCGTAGAACAGAATTCATTTATTTAAAAAAACGTAAACCGTTTGGGGATGATGATGAATTAAAGGAAGTGACAAAAATGCACTAAAGGAAGAGGATTATAAATTAATAACCTTTTATATGTAACTCAAAAACCTCAAATGGGGTTAATCTAGTGAAGATGTGTTAAGTTCATTCAAACGAAATTGTGTTTCGCCTCCTAGAGGCTATGGTTATTCCTTCCCTATTCTTTTCCCGCTTTGGAACGCCTTCTCTCTGCTTCAGGCGTTTCTCTATTAACCTCAACTTTCATTATAAATTTCTATACAATGAGGTTGATTATGCTAAACTTAATCCTTGTTTAATTTTATACTACTGCAGACTTTACTTGTCGCCTTTCTACTTTTTACCTTTCATTTCCCAGAAACGATATGTTAATTAAATCTGTCATATAAAGTTTTTTAAATGTAATGAAACTTTATTTGTTATTAATATACATACACATATATTTCTTCTTCAGCTATTTGGAGTCTGATTAATGACAACTGTAACAAATTTGCTTTATGATACATTTAATATTTATATTGAAACCTGTTTGCGTGTTTTTTCATTAATTTTGTGTTGCTTTATTGAATTTCTTTATTGTTAATTTTTATTGTTAAGTTGTCATCATCAGCAGATAATTAAACAGTGTCACACCTGGAAAACTACGGCAAATGCCCGTACGAAAACAAATTCCGCGCACGAACTGTACCGTTGAAACTCAAAACGCACACTACAGTATGTGTTTTGGCTTTCGGAATTTATTTTTGTACGGGTATTTTGCCGTAGTTTTCCAGGTACTTAGTACATAGTTGTCGAAATCGTATACAGAATACGAAAATTAATGTGAAAAGGGTTACTTAACCACAGGCTCCATCAAAATTACCTTCAAAATAATATTTTACTAGACTTTACTTTTTGTTTGATTTATTTCTTTTGCAATTGGTTACTATTCAATTCTTTTTGTATAATTTACAAATATGATGTAGTTTTTATTCTGTAATTGTAATTATGTTCTGCTGGGCAAATACATATATAAATAAACAAATGCAAATAAATATTTAGTATGTACTTTTACTTCATACCAGGCGCGTGTTTATTAATTGTAACTAACATTTTAAACATTTCTAATTTTACAGCTGCCGTTTAATGGAGATCTCGTGGCAATTTCAAAGTAATCATAAAAGTACATCATATACAGTCAGTGACGAAAGTGTTTGTACACTCCGTGATTGTTGAATATCATTATATGTGAACACACTGCTATAATAAAGCATTTTTACTGCTATCTAGCGACGTTAAAAAATTCTAGAAGTCTTTAATAACAATATGTTGTAAACTTACACCCAAAGTTAAATATACATAGAACTAATTATAATTTTATAACTATACCAGATTTTTAATAGTTACACATCATACCCACAAACATATAAAAAAATGTAATGTACACTCATGGAATGCGAAAGTGGTAAGTGCACAGATCAAACATTGTTGGTACTCGTAAAGGAGTATAGTTTATATCCATAACCGGTAAGTTGTTATAATAGTCACATATTCTGTAGACAGGCGACTTAATCAGTACATTTGTCCTTTGAGGTAGCAGACGCTACGCTACGGTACGTGTTTGCTAGTCTAGCTACTTGCCTGGCGATCAAACAAATTTAATTTTGAACGAATTTCAAATGCATCACTTCTATTGTGAAGAAGATAAAAAAATTTCGTCACCTTGGTATCTACTAAGCTCTAATGGTTCAATGTTAAAGGTAGTCAATAGGTTAATATGACTCTAGCCCCAATGTGAATACTTCCCAGGCTGACGAAAGAAAAAGTACTTTCGCAAGTGACTTTGCACTAATTCTAGCGCATAGGTATGTGCTTTATAAAGAGGTGACCACACCAATGACGCATATTCAAGTTTGGATCTAACAAAGGCAAAATAGAGTGGTAATATGCTGCCAGTTGATGAAAATGCCCTGGTGGTTCTAATTATGAAACCCAAAGTTTTTAATGCTGGATATCTCGTTGATTTGGTTGGTGAATAATAGTTTGGAATCGAATGTGACCACCAATCCTTAATAACATATCGTTTTTCAAGATAAGAATTGTCCAAAATTTTATGAAAGTGATTCATATAATATATTTATATTTCAAAATGTTCAAGTGAAACCTATTATCGGTACACTATGTTCGGATAGCATCCAATTGTTTTTGAAAATGAGTGCAATCATTGATATTGTTTATTGAGTGGAATATTTTTAAACCGTTTATAGAAATAGAAAACAAAAGAGGTCCGAAATTGGAGTCTTGCGGAACTCCGTATGTTGAGTGGAAAAGCTGAGATTTATGACCTTAGCAAGCTTGTGTTATAATATTGAGTGATCTATCCGATCAGAGGCTTCAGAGAAGTCAATAAAATTTGCGTTTTCTTGAGTATTGTTATCAATGTTATCAGATGGAAAATTACTAGATATCGTTAAGTAGTTACAAACTTAACGATATCTAGTAATTTTGATCGCTTACTAATAAAACCATTCTGGATAGCAGAGATTTGATTTGCGAGAAAATGTGAGAAAAAAGGAAAGTTTTAAAGGCTTTGGCGAAGTTGTTTATTATTGCGATTGTACGATAATTCTCTACGCAACCCATATCACAAATATGTTAGCGAATTCGTTCTGAATTTGTGGCTTACAATAGAGAAATATCTTAGAAAAATGGAGTATACGAAAGCTTTTGTCATATTCAATATTGTAATTTATTTAGCGACTTCTTTGTAGTTGTTAATAAACAATAACAGTTTTCATATTTTATATTTTTAGCGTTGTTAAATTGAGTGTATGTATTTTAAGAAAATTACATTAATCTAACGTATTATATTTCATTCCACAGTTTTATAATACAAAGCATAGCATTTGCAGGGATTTAGCTCGTACAATAATAGCAATTACTTAAATTGTTTCGTTTTCCGACTTGAGCTTGTTCCTTTATTTTATTATGTTCGTACAATAGCCCTCGTTTACCGTATTTTTCGTATATTAATCAATTCGCTAATGTAACTACGTCGATTTAAAGAAACATATATGGTATACATCCTAAAGCTAACTCGGGCTATTCGCCGAGAAACTGGGATTACGCGATGTTTTAAAGGAAAATTTAGAAAGGCCGTAGAGCGTTTTCACATCCGCAGCACGTGCTCGTAAAACATCGTATATACACTATAATATACAGTGTCTAAAATTGCATAAAACGAACGCGAAATGCGCCCATGAAATGCGAATAATGGGCGCTGCAATAGAAGCGAGTGTTTCTGCTAAGTAGTATTGTTCGTATCACAAATGAGAAAATGTCCTGTCCGTGGAAACGACCTTAATTAGATTGTTGTGCCGGTTTTGAGTGCTGCCCGACTACAAACTTTAAACTCGAATATATTTTCTGTTAATTAAACGAAAGCATACTCTACAAATTTATCCGGTTGTTTTTCGAGAACGAAGAATTTTATATTTTTAGGGAAGACAAAACAACCAAAAGGCTCTTTAGCAAAAATAACAAGAATTACATTTAGCAATAATTACGCCAGAGTATATAGAAAGAAAAATTTATACACTTAGATAACGTAAAATTTTCTCCTCATATTTTTGCTTTTGTAGTTTTTTACGGAAGAGAATTACAATTATTCAGATCTGTACCTTTGGACTTAATAAAACAACATCAATATTTTCTTGCAAGCATAGTTACTTTAAGAGAAATAGTTGAAGATCCATAATGTGAGAATACACGTCTGTTTACGTTAGATTCTTATTGTGTTATGTAGACGTAGAATATGCAATTAAAAAGAATATAATTAATTACATTCATTCATGATAATGTTTGCGCGCAATAATTCGTCAGTGGCGGTAACGCAACGTAAATAAGCAAAATTCTTGGTTCTGGGGGATGGAAAATCCACACATAATTCATGAAGCTCCCTCTCAAAGATACTGTGTGGTGTGCACTTACGTCGGATAAGGTGACTGGACCTTATTTTTTCGAAGGAGCCGATAGTAATGCTATTTCGGTGAACGGCGACCGCTATAGAGCCATGCTGACTGAATTTTTCTTACCGGAAGTTGGCAATCTGCATTTGGGAGACATGCGGTTCCAACAGGACGGGGCCTCTTGTCATACTGCACGCGACACAATGCGTATTTTAGAGAATGCCTTCCCAGCGCGTGTAATCTCGCGTTTCGGTGGTTTGGCTTGACCAGCCAGATCTCCTGATTTGACTACCCCGGACTTCTTCCTCTGGTGACATTTGAAGTCGTTGGTGCACGCGAATAAGCTCCGCACCTTGGAGGAGTTAAAGAACAACATTAGAGCCGAAATTGATAACCTGACACCACAAATGCTGCGTTCGGTTATACAAAATGTAATCAAAAGAGCCCAAATTTGCATGAACGGCGGCGACGGCCATTTGTTGGACATAATTTTCCACAATTAATTGAAACAAAATTTATAAGTGCGGATAAAGTTAAAGATCAAATGAGTTTTCACTTTAAACAAAAGTTATAGCGACAGAAAATCGGATGATGCTTTTTGCCCCACCTTGTACTTCCCATATATTCTTTTTTATTAAAATTACATCAAATTCGTTCACTTCTTCTCGAAAATTTAATTGCAATAGTGGAAGAGAGACATTTTACACTCAATGAATTTTTACAAAATGTATGGGTTAATGAATTTAATAGCAGTTATAAATAACAAATAAAAGCATGTTGTGAATTTAATCTATTTGATTCAGGAGAAAAAGCGAGGAATTTATAAGAAAATAGAACTTTACTGAAAGCGAACTTTATGATATATATATATATATATATAATGAGAGAGAACAATAGACCAATGTCTCGGATAGAAGTGAAAGCACTAATATCACTTTAAAAGCATTTAACCAAATATCTGCTGAATATGCAACAGGTGTGACTACGCATATAAAAAGCTATTGTCTACTAACATAATTGTTTTTATTGTATACGCACGTCATCTTATACATATCAGATAGATGTGTTAAATGCTTATAAAGTGAGTTGCCTTTACTTATATCCAAGAGATGGATATATAGTATACTTTGCTCTCATAACTTTGTGTATTATCGTTTCGATAGTAATATCCATCAGCTACGTACAACAGCCGACAAAGCCAGATTACCTGATGAGCTCTGGATTAAGAGTACTCATTGTTTTAGACATTGCTTTGTTCTGCAATTAGTTATATATTTTTTAATTGCACGCAAGGCAAGAAATGAAACCATTTACTTTTATTTTAGTCTAAACCTATGAATTTATATTATAATTAGCTGTAGTCAAGGGACATTACTTCTTCCACAAGCTACGTAGATATTTATTATAGATTATATTTCCGCTTTTGGTATGTGTTTGTTATTAACGCTCTTTTCTGTTTACGGTAGTTTTAGCGGTAAACTTGTCTATAAGTTTTTATAAATTGTATTAAAAAGCTATTTCTAATACATTATAAATAAGTATGTTTTGTTTAACAAAGAGTGCCGAAACTAAATTTTTTTATTATTTATAGTAGTTCATCATCACAATCATTCACTTCGTGACACCTTCATAACTTCAAAAGGATGATTCAATCACTCGTATTGGTGATGACGCTCTCGGCAGCCGATTCAATAGTCAAGTTGTTGCGTAAGTGTCTGGTTTTCAAGTAATACAAGGGTAACTAGAAAAGTTTTTTTATGTAACAATGGAGCATAAGTCCTAAGTTTTTTTTAATAATTTTATTTCTTGACGCATTTACACCACTTGTCTTCCAACGATTTTCTTTCATCCAATCTTTTACCTAACAATGAAACGAATAATTTTTTTTCTAATATTTCATCTTCCTTAACTTCAACGCTCTTGCGTCAACTGTCCTAGAATGACATTATTCCATCAGAAAAGAAATATTTTTGTCGGTGTCCAAAACGGGCATCAATCTTCTCTTTCAAATGGTTATCGTCCTCTGAGTTGCTTTTTCAAATTTCTAAATAAAATAAAATCCGAAGAAACCAAATTCGTTGAGTGGTCTAATTGAAAGCACTTACGCTCGTGCAGGATACATTGGACTTTTGCTGTGTTGTGAACTTGCAAGTTATACTGAAGAAGGGCGACTTCCTTATAGCGTAAATTTGGGCCAATAACTGTACTTAATTTTATTAATGTACTTCCATAAGTGTTATTAAATCATTTGCTGTATTAACAATATCTAGCTAAAATATTTGTAACTTATCAGAACTGTAGTAATTAATTAACCAATCGATTCTGGGAGTCATAAATTAATGTAAAATTGCACCTTACGGCTCGTTTCACCTCTATTTAGGAACTTGATCCTAATTTGGTTTGTATAAATCATTATGGCATAGTACTGCATACACACATTACAGAAAGATTTAAAACCGAAGTTATTGCATAGTCATTCATTCATTTGCTTCTTATAAAAACCTGTACACACAAAGCAATGAGTCGCTAATTATATGATAATGTATGTGCATTCTTTCAATAATTGCTGCCTTTTTACAATAGTAGATTTTCATATTTAACTTTCTTAAGTATTACATTCTAAATGCTTATCTCTAAGGATTTAGATTTAATTAATTTAGGGCAAAGTTTTCTTCAGTCTGATGACACGATGTTTGTATTCTTCGGTTGGAACCACAATAACATTGAGAAAGAATAACATTATTTGCATTATATTACAAGCCTGTAATGTAAAAAGATATTTTACATACTAGGAAGGACCTACTTTCACGACGTTACGTTTTTTATGCATCTAAAGTTCCTTTGTGTTCAAAATTGTATATATGAGAATGAATCAAGTTTCACCTGCATTTTAATGATCGATGCGAACTACAAATTAGTACAATATTATATATACATAATTTTCCTAAGTAACAACCTCACTGTAAAATACACTTGTCTCATCCCTCCTGTGGCTTCTGTATTCTTGTCGATAAAAAGTCTTTTGGTTGACGACGAAACCAATTTTGCACCGGATCTTTCACTTTCTCATTGAAGGCAAAGCGTTTGCCTATCAAAAACTTTTTGAGTGGCCCAAAGAGATGACAGTCACTCGGGGCCAAGTCTAGAATGGGGAGCCCGGACTATATGTCTGGTGAGGTAATACTTTCCAACCGAGTTCAGCAAATATTGTTCGTTAGATGGGCGGAATGTGGGTGAACGTTATCGTGTAGGAGAATAACGCTTTTGCTTAGAAGACCGCATTTCTTTTTTCGTATGGATAACGTCATCATTCCAAGAAATTCACTGTAATAAGTTGAGTTAATCGTTTTTCTTTCTTGTTGATCCAAGAATGTCCCAGTCCCTGTCATCACTTAGCTAGCCGATGATTGTGTTTTGAATATTTTGGGTGGAAGCGAGCCTGAGTGACGCCATTCCATCCTAACATTCTTTCTTTCTTTGATATAATGTTGTCCCAGGTTGTATCAGTTGTCATAATAGATACGTGACAACAACTGATCGCCTTCATAATCATAGCAAAGCCTGAGTGGTCTGCACACCTGAAGTCGTAGTTGTAGTGGAAAATCGTTTTTGAACCCATCTGGAACTAACTTTGTCAAGCTTAAGAATGTCGCACTTGTGTTGATAGCACTCACCCTATTTTTCACGATATACTTAAACTTAACAAAGTTAGTTCCAGATGGGTTCAAAAACAACTTTCCACGGAACAATGACTCCAGGTTTGCAGAACACTCCGGCTTCGCTATGATTATGAAGGCGATCAGTTGTTGTCACGTATCTGACATGACAACTGATAAAACCTGGAACAACATTATATCATAGAAAGAAATAATGTTACCATGGAATGGTGTCATTGAAGCCCACATCCGTCCAAAAAATAGAAATTTCCTTTACAGATATTCGTTAATGGATCCGAATCAACTGGACAGTAGATACTGGACGGGCAGTGTACGAGAAGTTCGATACATGTTCGCGACCATCGTGGAAGGATTTGCATTACTCGAAGACTGTTCTGAGTGATAGTCACTCGTTTCCAAACTCTTTATGAAATCTCTGATGGATATCAGTCGCTTTTACTCCTTCATCGAAAAGAAATTTAATAATGTTGCATGACATTGTTAATACAACTGACAGCATTAACAAAATCAAGCTGCAGTTGTTTATGGCGTTAGCTAACATGCTTACTTCGATGAATATAAAAACCGCTTTGTAGTATCTCTTCAATTTTGTTCAGAAAAAAATAAAATGCAGCTTAAATTTGAATCGCTCTCGTAACATCAACGACAATGGAAAGTATATAAGATTTAAGTAAATCGTAACCTACAGAATTAAGTTGAAGGATCTTAAACGTATTTATATTCATGGTCTTGATTGGTAGACACTTTTGATGATCTTCTTTTACTCATTCTTTTAATCTAGTCGAGCAATCTCAAATGGCTTTCTTTAAAGAATCGCTTATTCGTTTAGCAGAATTCTATTTCTTTTTCAAAAATTTTATGAAACTGTGAGGTTTTTATTTTATAAAACTCAATTTTTGTTGTAAAACACTTTATCAAACACAAGGTAATGAACGAATTGAAGTAAAATTTGACACATAAATAGAAAAATGTTGTTACTATTGAACGTTACTAGGCAACGCGTAATCAATTGTTTCTATCATGGCTAGCACGATTTTTTTCTAGTTTAATGGCAGTCTGCTGCAAATTAATATTTAATATTGTTAAAATCGGACAAATAAAACTAAAACACGGGCCTATCTGGCATTTACTATCAAATTAACAAAATCCAAATAAAATGTAACAGAACACATCTGCACGATATGTTGTATGTAGAGCGCTAATTGACACAAAATCAATATGAGGCATCCGTAAACACAGACAAAAAAGATATTACTTCAACAAATCTAATTAATAATTCACGTACAAGCCCCAGTGCGTATATTCTTTCGTTTCGGTTATAATTTAGGTACTGCTATTTTAATAAACGATGAGATTTATTTTTGAAATAATTATCCTACCGAGTTCTAATAATACACCGATAAATAGAGCACAAATACGTCAATGCTCCATTACAATGGACGCATTCGTTTTTAATTAAATGTCACTCCCATTCATCCCACGGGTTATGTTTAAATTTAATTTCTGCAACTGAAAAGTGCAATATAAATTTAAAATAAATCTGAAAAATATTTAAAATCATTTTAAAATGAATATGGAAAATACTTACCATAATGAATATATGATAAGGCTTTTTCTTACCTGAAAACAAATCAACATATATATATATATATGTATATTAGTGAAAGTTAAAAAAATATTTGAAAAAACAAAAGTTTTGACGTAATAGAGGGGATACTGTAGCAAAATACAGTAAAATGCATTAAACATACTTTTTACAATACGATTTTAAGGCTAGATCAGATAGATATGTTAGATGTATATTTTTCCTTCGACGTAATTAAAACGATCTGATTTTAAGAAAAGACGTGGAAAGTACAAAATAAGATAGTACTTCCTTACTTCAAGGAAATTTTGATGGAGCTTGTGGTTGATTAACTTAGTAGTTTTCCAGGTGTGGCACCGTTTAATTATCTGCTGATGATGACAACTCAGTTGTCGAAATACGTATTCAAAATACGAAAATTAAAGTGGAAAGGGGTTATATGTCCATCTTCAGTGATTAACTTACTTATTCGTAATAACATTTAATTAAAAAACCACGTTAAAAGATAAAAAATAAATTAAGGACTGTACACTAATACTAGAAACTAATCAACTAAATAAAAGGTAATGTTTATTTATAATCTTTACTCTTTTTTATTGCGAGTTTCAACCGTTGAATTAATAAAACCTTTAATTTATATTAACGAAGTTTCAGGAGAGGGGGTCTCCTTTTGCAAGTTATTTATTTTCTTCAACCCTCTTTCAGTTACATTTTCAGTTGTGAACAATAGTTTTTTTTGTATATTTATTTATAAATATTTGCATTACTTAGATTTGTTAAAAATATGCTTTCTTGTTTAACACACAAGTACTTTTAAATTCACACTTTTCTTTTTTAATTAAGTACTTACCAGAAGACTAATGCTTTCTAAATTTTTTAATCGATACTTTCTAAAAGCAACATTTGGTATTTTCTTTTCCTTTTTATCTCATGTTAGGTATATCTGTATTTGTAAAGTCCCGTTACTGGATGCTTGTATATACAGGAAGATGCAGATAATTTATTTTCAGAATTTTTTTAAGATATTAAGTTATAAATATCATTTATTTGATGTCTCTTCTATCTTGTTTTTTTTATGTGTATCATTTCCTTAATTACGCTTATTAGAATTGTTTTCAATTTCGAGGATTTCGTTATTGTCAAAGTCGAATTTATCTTTTTCTCTAAAACATGTTTAGATAATGCTATTGCATTTATTTTGTTACAGTTACTGTATTTGTGTTCATATATTCTTTTATGTAGATATTGTTTTGTTTGTCCTACATCTTTATAAGATTGGCTTTATATTTTGTATATTTGTGTTTGTTTTTTAGGTGCTTCATGTTTAGTTTTGGTAAAAAAGTATTTGTTTGTATTTTTCGGTTTGTGAGCTATTTTAAAGCTTTATTTTGCAAAGAGTTTGTTTAGGTTTCCTGATTGGTGTGGTACGTATGGTAAAGACATGAACTTTGGTTAGTCGTTGTTTGTGGTGATATTCTCGGTGTATTCCGTATTTAAAATTTCTATTTTGTTTATTCTGTTTTTGAGTGTGAATAGCCTCTTTTGATGCTTCGGAGGTTAGTTAGTTTTCGAAAGTATTGTTTTAATTTAATTTATTTTTTATAATATTGTTTTTATCTGAAATTCTTAATATCCATCTACTAAGTTACAAATTGTATTTATTTTGTATTTAATCGGAACACTTGACACAAAGTTTAGATATCGATCTGAATTAGTAGAATTCGTGTACCAATCTGAGTGTTTTACTGTCATATCCAAAAAATTCAAGTAATCGTTATTTACGCTTTCTATTGTAAATTGAAGTTTTTTATGAAAGGAATTAAAATGTTTGTTTAAAGTTTAAAATATAGTCTCCAACATATCTTTTGAGGAAGGGTATGTAAAAGAGAGGATTATTTAGCAATTATTCTCTAGTTATTCCACGGTGAAGTTTGCTACTTCGGCGAAAATGATGAAGGTGCCCAGAGATGGGTACCGTAAGTTAATTTAGCTTCGAAGTTGACGTAGTAAACACTCTTTGCTGCTGCATGAGTAGTCATGCTTTTCATCCCCTGAATGGTGTAGACATATGTTAAATTCTTTACTAATTCTTTTACGAGCATTGCTCAGAAAAGCTTACTAGTCAAAGTGGGCCCCAAATATTTGACACCATCAAATGGCCGAAAACTGTAGGTGTTCTTCCTTCATTTAATTGTAACCTATTTGATGGAAGATCATTTTTTTTAAATATTCTCCTCAGTTTTGTCTGGGACAACGTACGCGAAGGGCTCAATTTTCGAGTACTTCGGCATGTAAAGTGGGCTCAATTTCTTAAACAAGTTGATGAATGTTGTCTTTGAATTAGGTAATAGATCGCACTGAATTATTGCAGATAAGTTACTTAGTAGCCACACAAAGAATAATCCAAAGGTGTCAAGTCACAAGATTTTAGTGGTACCTTAACTATACCAGTAAAATCTTGTGACTTGGAGGAAGGATCTCTCAAAAACCGTGGGGTTAAGAGTACATTATTTAACTTTCTTCTTTTGATTATAGCTAGCAGCTTCGGGAGCAACTTTTCAGACTTTCGCTTCAAAATATTCATCTCCCACTTACATAAAATACATTCCTGTCAAGCTCTAACATTGGCATAGTGTTTGGATTCCGGCTTGTTCTTTCACTTAATAAAATCTACATATGTTTTTTTGTCAAGCTTATTCCATTACTAGTAGACAACTTTGTCATGTCAACAAACTTTCTGTTTCCACTCAGTAGGTTCGATGTGAGGAAGTTGTGAGGAAGTATGTTGTCAGTCTCTAAACTAGGAACTTTTTCGGTTTTGGTACATTTTTCAGTAGCCTTATAGTCTTCGTGTATTGGAGTCTATCTTATTGTCATCCTCTTGAGACTACTGAGCTTAATCTGGTTGTAATCACAATTTCAAGTTTAGAATTTAAGTGCACCGAATCTAGTATTTATAGAGTTTAGTTACAGTTTAACTAATCCTACCCTGTATATGAATTTTACCAACATAATATATAATTTAATATATATTACGCCCAAGCGACAGGAATAATTATGTGAAGTGCAGGGACATCATACTAAATACTAAAATCAATTATTGTATATATAGCTCAAGTTCGTGATTATCTGAATAAAATAAAATATTCTCTTAAAGAACTCGTTTCAATTTTACTCTGCCCGCCGTTTTATACAAACAAAGAAATAAGGGAAGTAAGTCAGGCGATAGAAGGAGCAGATGTAACATGCGGAAAAGCATAATACCAAATTAAAAATCGATATTTGGAAATTATTTTTCGCTTCCAGTTTTATTTGAAATTTTCCCAAATCAAAAAGAATGCTGCGATCGACCAAAAAAAGAATGTATCGAGAAATTTGTCGAGAGTGTGAGGGAAACGCAGCTCTGCGATTACATTCAAGCGATCTGTAAAAGTTAATAGTTCTTCACGTCCTCCCCGCGATATTAAATCTACGACCTTATTTATGGCAAATACATATATATTTTTTTCCGCTCCAATACCAAAGGGAATTCATTGATAGCATAATAAAACGCCAAGATGGAGTCGATTGAGATAGAAGAACACGTCTCTCTTACGCCCCCTTTCCGTTCGTGGAAAGGGAAATAACAAGAAGGCGGGTTGCATATTTGAAATTCGCCTAGACGTGTAGCTTTATGTTTATTTTGGATGTATTGTAAGCCATCTACGTACGAGTTCGTTTATGAAACGGAACTCCGTGAAAATATAATTAAATATCCCGTTAATTAAGGGTATTATGCAAGAAAGTAATACCGCTTGACAAAATATGATAGATTTTACACAAAAGTAAAATAATTATATCCTGTTTATCCAAGAAGAAAATGGTTTTATTAAAACAAGAAGTGCTCGCTTTCAATGTAAAATCATTTGGAGAATTTAATAGGAAATCTTAATTTCTCCATCTATATACACTTCCTTATTTTAAACTTTTCACGTGCATTTGATATAATTGATTCTATATTGATAAATTAACTTGGTTCTTTCGATATGTCGTCCGAATTCACGATGGCATCTGGGGTGCCGCAGGGATTGAACCTGGGTCCGTTATTGTTTTTAATAAATATTAATGACTTGTTATCTCTGTTGGCGTGTCCAGATTTGACTTATGCGGATGATTTAGAATATATGTTCTAGTCTTACTTGTTTAAATAACACAAATTTGCTGCAAGACAATCTTCAAGTAATTTCCAATTTGTATGTATGTAACGAACTATAGTTTAATATTAGCAAGTGTTGTAAAGTTACTTATATAAGAATGACATCGTGCGAAATTTAAGATGATTTTTACTTCGGTATAGTATAGTTAATGAAATACATCATTCAGATGTCCTTCATGGATAGTTGATAGGAATGAAATGGTTGAAATCGATTTTCGTTGACTTTCTTTTACATACATTTGGTCGAATGTTAACAATGACACGTTCATTGTTGATCTGTAAATCGTGTAATGCTAGTTTGTTGACGTAAAATTAATGACTTAAGAAAACCTCCCAGAAAGGAGTCTAGAAGTGTTCAATTGTATGAGCTTGGAGGATAATTGACTTGTTTCTTGGTAGGCAATGTGGCCAATGGCGCCGTCTTGATGAAACCACATATCATCAAGAATGCATCCAATTTAGGCCAAACAAGCGAGTTATTCGTCGAGTTACTAGCATTGTTGAAGAACGGCTCCAACAGCTCTTTACAGCATGAAATGCACGCCAGACAATCAGTTTAAGTGATACGATGCTTCTTCTGACATTACTTCTGGCTGATTTTCAGCAGCAGTTTTGCTTATTCACAAAATTATTAAGCCAAATATAAATTTTGTTACGGAAAATGATTTTCTTATGAAATCCGATATGATTTTTAAGTTCCTCTGTAGACCAATTCCTGAATGTGCCACGCGACAAATGACTATTTAGTTTGAGTTCTTGAGATAAACTAATCTTTTATGCACATAAGCCAAGATCTCCCAAGGAAATGCTCAGTGTCTGAGATGTACGAGAAATTGGTCCATCTGAATCTTATCAAACACCCTGACGTACAACTGTAAAATTCTCTGCTCTTGTTGCATTTCTTTGTCACACGGATCACGTTATAAATTAAATATTTTGCACGAATTTTTACACAATACGTTCAATTGTACTTCAACTTGGACGATTATGACGATCGAAAATTGGAGCTAATGCACGAAAAGTGGATGGAATGTAAATTTTGATTAAAACATCTGAATAATTTGTTGAAACATGTATCGGTATATGCTGAAATGGTAAGCACAGTTGAGCACAAACGTAAAAAAACCTACGCAACAGGGCTGCCATCTGAAAGAAGTTTCAATTTACAAAGCGCGTTTTCTCTAGTAGAAAACACCGCATTATATTGTGGGATTAAACAAAAATTCGGTTAATAATTATAAAAAATGAAACACCGTGCCTAATTGTACAGTTTGCTTTACATTATTGCAAAAATCACGAGTGAAGAATCCTAGAGAAAGTTAACAAAAATAGTGTAGTTGTAAAACAATGCACCTCTTCATAAATCACTTGTTTCACAGAATGCTACACGTGATTGGGGATTCAAATACGCCGACCATTCCCTATATAGAACAGATTTGGTCACAGGGGACTATTATTTAAACTTTTATTTAAAAAAAGAGCTTCAAAAATACTAGTTCACTGGCGATAAAGAGATAACTATGTACTATTTCGTTGCCAAAATTGTAAACGCAATAAATAATAGATTAACTATTTTATTCTTTTCTTCATTTCAATGTCTTCATATTTTCCTTCTTGTCTTTGATCATACATGTAATTATAACATCTCAACATAAGAGACATTTCTAATTTCATTTTAAATAAATTTCTGAATTTCAGATGCTTATAAGGTCTACTTAAAATTGCATATTACATTTCTAATTTGTGTATAACTTAAAAAAAATTTCTGCATTAAAAGTAGAAATTATTTCAGAGTATATTTAAATTTTATTTCGTTTGAAATGTACGTCATAAATTTTAATTATATGTAGATTCCGTTATTTATTCCCAAAAGAGATTTCTCGTATGAAAATGTCATCTCGTCAAATCGATACCTTTAACCGTAAAATAACTCAGCGCGCCAGATACCTGCGTTATTCTAAAATGTTATTTTAAAGATTTTCCGAGCAAATATTTGCCAAGGGATGAACAGTAGTATTGACAGAGTGACAATTCCGGAGCGATTTGCATTGCGTATAGCCTTTCTGAGAATAATTTCTTTTATATATACGTATTTTTTTTATATTCCATTCTTTCCGCTAAAATTCGGAAATAATAAAAGTAGGAAGATGACGAGTGGCTTCCCTTGAATCTCGGAAACTCTATTGAGACTGGTGAATAATGCAAATTGTCTTTGTTTCGTATCCGAGTACAATAACAAATGCATCTATGCTTGCAGTATTCTTTCAGAGTATCAAAACAAATACTCGTTCCTTAATTTTTCTTTGATATACCGTTAGTCAGACCATGAATCGATGTCTTGGTAGTAATAAGTAGAAAGAATTCTTTTTCCATTTTATTAAGATGTAGTATTAAGCAATGTAATTTTGTTTTGCAGGTAATTATGCATGTTTTATTGAACTAGATTATATAGATGTCGAAGAGACGCAGTCAAGGCCATTTGCAACAAATATAGATCTAAAAGAGATGCCGTGGAATAAGCTTTATGATTATCTCAATATATCTATCTATCGTAGAATTATTTAGGGAAACGATTCAATTATGGAAAGAAAAAAGGCTACCTCAGCATCTTTAATTCAAACATCGAATGCACATTGTACGACTGGGAGTCATGAATATTAGCACCGACGAAAAACAAATTACTATCTTACAGGCCTTTGTGAACAAGTGCCTTAAGGAAACCTTAGGTATTTCTTGGTTAAAGAATATCAAATAAAAACTCTCGACGGGAACACACTTCAATTATTATAGAAATTTAGAAGGAAGAAATGACAAGCGTTGGGTTATACATTAAGGAAATAAGTATTGGTATTACAAAACAAGTTTTGTGAGTGAGTTCACAGATCCATTAAGTATGAACAAAGATTATTCTTATTATGTAAGTAATTCAATATGTCATCGTTAAATGCTTAATTATTGTCCTCTAGATATAAGAACGTTTATTTAAGAAAATATTGAAACATACCCAACACTGTAAATATTTAATTGATCTTATCCACCTTGTGCATCCGCATATTGAAAATCCTTTTTGAAAGGGTAATATTTATTTACAGTTAATATTTAATACCAGATCTCTTTCACTTCTTCAAAGCAAGCAACGTTGACTGAATGTTCGAATGCCAACTCTAATGATATGGTACCAACTACAATACAAAATTGTAACGGCTCAAAAGTTAAAGTGCAAAATACAGGGAGCAATGGAAAGAGTTTTTTTAAAGATATTTGCGACAAAACAATAAAAATTGACAGCGTTATATAACTGAACCAAAAGAGGAGAAATAATGATGTCGATTTAAGGCAAATGGGGAAGGTATACAGACATAAAAATATAGTAAATGGCATTTACATTTTTACGCTCAAAAATTTCGTGATAAATACTTCTTTCTTTTATTGAATTATAATCAAATTAAAATGGAATCATTATTGTCGATATACCCAACAATTCAATTTGAATCTATTATGTACATACCGAGAGATTTCTTTAACTTTAAATAAATTTGTTTCTTTCACTTTCAACAAACATGTAAATAAGTAATCACTTTTTAAGCAATTAAAAGCTACTTAAACTGTAGAAGTAAATAGAACTTGAAAGTAAAGGACGGTAATAGCATGGGCGTTACGACAGACACGATATAAAAACTTTCTCTGTCGTCGCCATCGTGTCTCCTAAATCAATTAATTTGAACTTTTGACCTTAACTAAACAACTTAATACTCTCCTAATAGATGTTTGTCAAAACTTGTAATTGTATTATTTAATAATTCCCCTATCGTAAGTCATTACCCATCTGGTATAACTTTGAATAATTTCTCAGCTTTTGCTGTTGGATCTAGTTGGAACCGTAAATGATAAATTATGCTGTCTTTAGACAAATAAGGTAATATATGTACAATGTATGTAATATATTATATTTATTATTGTATTAATATACAATGTATGTAAGTAATAAATTATCGTCGTCGTCATGTTCACAACTACTCCCATAAATACTGTAAAATATGCAACATAGTTTAAAAAGAAAATGACAATAAATCTTTGGGAAACACTTCATATTTACTTTTTTCTTATTAAGGACTAAAACGGGCAGGAGGAATAGGCTGTTCACCTACTGTAGAACGCACCTGAAACATGGCAAAATTTGCTGGTGCTCTTGTTAATGTTCGACGATGCAATATTCTGGTCTTCTTGAGCAAAGCATACCCTCTAAAATTGGCCATAACTCGTCCTCTAGTGGATTAAGGTCAAAACTTCTAGAATGTTTATCATAAATAATAGTGAAATGGTATGTTGCTCCAACTAAGCCTTGGTTAAATGTGTTTTATGTGCCGGTGCAGAATCTTACAACAACGTCTAAAGTTAGTAGAACCTTCGAGCACCGTTTTTAATATATTGCAGCAGAAGTTTTAATCATTTTTCAAAATAGTAAGGATCTGTAACTCTATTGAAGCGGACATATCACCAAATCGTTACGGACGCACTTCGCATCTGTAATGGTTAGGCGATGGTTCAGGAAAGTCACCACTCCTGTGATCTTTTCAAACCCTTGGTACTCGTCCTGTTGACACATTAACAAATCCTTACCATCCACAATGCGATGGTTCAAAGAAGTCACCACTCCTGCAATTTTTTCAAAGCCTTGGTGCGCGTTCTAAAGCTTTTTAGACAACAGGGCTTCTATTCTGTTTTGTTTATTAAAAGTTTTCTCCACGACAAAAATATATTTATCAGCGAGAAGAATTTGCCAGTGTTTACCATTGGTGTTTAACAGTTGTGGTTTTCCCTTTGGAATTTCCATCAGTAAATATCTTTAGATGCCTGAGCTTTTTAGTCTTCATCGAAACTTTTCTTCATCGGCGAAAAGAATTTGGCGGTGTTTATCATCGATGTTTAACAGTTGCGAATAGAAGACTGATCATAAAGAGTAGTGAACCGTGGTATGTTGTTTCCAGGTGGAACACCGGATTCTAGGACAATTATTGTTAATTATTTAACTTTTTTCTAAATAAAGAGGGTATGTTATTTCAACTAAGCACTGTCGATTGTGGTTTATGTGCCGACTGTGTTTTATGTGCAGGTGGAGAATCCTGCTGGAATGTCCAAGACTAATGGCGCAAGATAGAATTGTCGACTTTCCTCAGGTTTTCGAATGTAGTTCTTTAATATGCTGCACACGAGGTTTTAACCTTTTCTTCACAAAATTAAGGATTCATAGCTCTACTGAAGTTGACACATCAGCAAACCGTTACCATTTGCAATGGCTTGGTGATGGTTCAAAGAAGTCGCCACTCCTGAGATTTTTTCAAAGCTTTGGTGCGCGCTCTAAAGCTTTTTAGGCAACAGGGCTTCTATTCTGTTTAGTTTATTAAAAGCTTTCCTCACGATAAAAGTATATTTATCAGCGAAAAGAATTTGCCACGGTTTACCATTGGTGTTTAACAGTTGTGATTTTTCCTTTGGAATTTCCGTCAGTAAATATTTAGCATACCTCTTGCAAGCTTTTAATTCTTCTTAAAATCTTTTTTATATGGCGCAGGTGATGAAATTCCATAAGTCCTTTGTCTGCATCATGATTTTCTTGTTTGGGGATTGTATGGCCTGACGCATCAGGCCAAAATGAGCCTGCTACCATGCGGTATAAATATATATAATTAAAATCTGTTTGTTGCTAACAAAAGAACGTAGGCCTTTATATCGTTGTTCTTCCAATAACCGTAATTTTAGATTGGACTGCTTTGCCTACCCATTTTCTGGTAGTACGTTTTTGGGCCTTTAAAAGAATATTTAGGTGGAAAAAATTAGTGAAGAAGTTGTTGAAATTGTTTGAAAATGGATATGCTTGCAGGCTCCAGATTTTTTTGAGGGATAATATGAAAGTTTCCTGGAAGAAGACGACAATACATTTGAAAGGTTAGAAATTATATTCGAAAATGATGTCGCGTAATTTTAGTTTCATTTACAATTACCAAATTATTATTTAGACGCAAACGCGTCTTTAACAATAATAAACTAATGGCTGGCTAAAAGTCGCAGGTTTGTATGTAGACAAATAAATATTATTCAAAGTATTTTTGGATTAATAGCGAGAATACTTTTACGATGAGTTAATAATAGAAATAATAGTGCTATTGTTAGATTATCGTTGCTCCCTAATAGGAAATTTGTCTACCAAAATATCACAGAGCCCACGCGTTTGGAAGGTAGTATGTCGAACAAATTACCCTCATGATATTTTTATCTATTACCTGAACATCTGAACAGAATGTAAAATAAAACTTAAATATATTGCATTTGTATATAAATACAATTCATAACTAGATATTAAACCATTATTATTTTTATATATAATTTGTTTTCGGAAGAATGAAAGAAATTCCACTATTTTCATTATTATTGAAGATGAGGTATAATTAGGAAATAAATTGTTTCTGGATTTATTTGCAAAAATCTTGTAAAATTTGTGTCTTCTTGGTTTTAGGAATAGATAGCATTATTCTGGTGCGTAGACTTCCGCGGTCGTGGACCATACTATATTCTTCTGGGCTTCCGAGCTGGAACCCCGTCACTGATATAACTGCCGACGTTTCGTACCCACTCGTATGGGACATTCATTATTTTTCTGTATCGAAAAGGTACCATAAACTCTACGAAGGAATCGGTCGTTAATAACACAAGTCTACCTGACAAACAATTATGCCAATATATCTATTAATAACAATTTCCTAAAAGAGTATTTGCAAAATCTGAATGTAAAAGTTGTGCCAGCAGTGCAAAATAAAATAATTAACAATACTGTTAGGTGTGCAACTAAGTTCTCGCTGTTTTTTTTTTTTTGATGATAATGCAACTTTATTATGAAAAAATGTTTACAAATGAATCATTCAAAATATTGCTCATCGCTAGCGACAACCTTTTTCCCATCTTTCTGGCAGAGCTCGAATACCGTCACGGTAGAAGTGTTCGTCTTTGAGGCTATCCACGAATCAAGCCATTTTGAGATGTCTTCATATGAGCGGAACTGCTGATTAGCCAGATCATGTGCCTTCGAACGGAACAAGTAAAAATCTGACGGCACAATATCTGGGGAATATGGTGGGTGGAGTAGGACCTCCTATTTGAGCGTTTCTAAGTAGGTATTAATTAATCACTTTTTGGTGCCTCTGCTCGTATTGTGACCGCTTTTCGCGCAGTGCTCGGCTCAATTGCATCAATTGAGTTCGATACCGTTCCCCAGTGATGGTTTCGTTCGGTTTCAACAGCTCATAATAAACACCGCCCTGGTCCCACCAAATACACAGCAAAATCTTCGCAGCACGAATATTCGGCTGAACCGACGACGTAGAAGCATGGCCGGCCAGTCTCCATGATTTTGTTCTCTTTGGGTTGCTGTAATGAATCTATTTTGCATCACCCGTAACGATGCGATGAAGAAAACCCTTCCTTTTTTGCCGCTGGAGCAGTTGTTCACAGGCGAACAACCGACGCTCAACGTCTCTTGGCTTCAAATCATAAGGAACCTAAGTTTCTTGTTTTTGAATCATTCCCAACGCATGCAATCGCTGGGAAATGGCTTGGCGGATAATTCCTAATGCTGAAGCAAGCTCTTTTTGCGTTTGGCACGGATTCTCATCGAGCAATGCCTCCAATTCGTCGTCTTCGAAGGTTTTTGGTCTTCCTTCACGCGAACGGTCGTCAACATCGAAATCATCAAAGTCTTTGAAGCGACGGAACAAATCACGGCACGTTGTTTCACTTAGAGCAGCATCTCCGTAAACTTTTTGGAGTTCTCGATGCGCTTCAGCCGCCGTTTTCTTCGAATGAAAGAAGAAAAGCAACACTTCCCGCAAATGACGATTATTTGGCACAAAATCAGACATTTTCACACAACCAAAAGTATATGACGCAAAAACAAAATCACTAATGTGTCAAAGCGGTTTGTTTACCATATGTATAAGCTTGGTTCATGACGTTTTGGTTATGTCACAATCGACCAGCACTTACTACTGGAGCCATCTCTTGAAAAACAGCGAGAACTTAGTTGCGCACCTAATATTTGACAGGTTCTCGCATATAAAATAAGTACATACGTTTTTTAAAATAATACGAAGAGTTTTTAACTAAATGAATGAGTTATAGGTTTTATTCACTCAGCGAATTTGGTGCATATTAATTGTTCACCATGAACTTAGAACAAAAAGAAAATAGTACATAGCAAGTACACAAAAACGAAAAAACCTGAAAATTGATTTTGCAATACAAATTCTTTCGCAAATTTTTAAACGTTTAAACGAATATATAATAAATTTTCAATGAAAAGTTACCAAATTAATATTAATCATATTATTTTCAGCTCGTTAAGGAAATTTTAATACGCGTTTATAAAAACGAAGAAAGAAAAACGAAAATCACGTCGCAAAAGTAAACAAACCGTGTAAGAAAAATTGCCTATAACATAAAAATTGTCGGAGCGCGTTAAGCCATGGAAGAATAAACAAGATAAACCTTCCGAAGCCGATACGTGCTTAAATTCGCAGGACTTGATTTACTCCTAGTGGAAATATAAAAAAAAACGAGGTTGTTTTGATATTTTAGCGAAAGTCGACTGTGCCAAGAAGCAATTTAACAATAATATAATTTTATTTCGGAGATCCACAATATAACGTAATTACATTCTCAACAATTATTTTTATAGAGAAAATATTGAAGGGACATCGTTAAAAAGTTACACTGTGGAATAGTTTAATTGTTTTAGAAGAGAATCCTCAAACAACGACAAGAAGAGAATAATTACTTTAAAGTTGAAATGTTAATTGATTTGAAGCGGCATTCATATCGGAGCTTGTCCGATTTTTATCGTCATTGTTATGCAGTTGCATATTATCTTTGAGCGCAGAAGTTCGTCTGGATATTTTAACAGTATGACCCTTATGAATAAGTAATAATTCTGCTGAAACGCTTTCATTATATTCTGAAATTTTCTCTTCCCCAAGTATACTTAGGTCCTAAACATGTAACGTCTTATCTATATCTGAGGATATCAAAATTATTTCATTACGGGGAGGTTATAGATTTCTAAATATATTATTATCATCTTATGGCTTTCGAAACTGCAGTTACAATTCAAAATTCCACAAATCTTAGAAAATCTGAAAACTAGCAAATGAACTACAAATTCGATGCATTTAAAAAATTTAGCCATTCATACTGTTGATATTTTAATGGCGTATAGGAAGACATAACACATTGTATGTAATCAAAAAATATATGTACAAAAGTAGAGAAAGTAGGCTTTCAAACGATGCATAATTTATGCGAAGTGGTTCCCTTCTGCATCCACACCGAGTTTCTATCAGTACTTTTGCTTTAACTCTCAATTTTGTAGACTCCAAATTTGAATGACTCTCATAATCAATATTTGAAGGCGTTCATTCAGGGTTACCAGGTGCGCAATCAGAAGCATTGATAAACTCACTGTGCTATTTTTAACGATGAAGAGACCTTTCACCTAAATGGGAAAGTCAACAAACGCAATATTCGCATATGAAGATTACAGAATCCCCTTGTAATATTGGAACAATACGAAAGTTAATATATTCTTGTGATATATCGCTAACAGAGATTAACCGATTTTTTTTATCTTGATGAAAATATGATTACTGAAACGTATCATAGAACGCGGCAAAACTGGTTTGTTCCTTAAATGAATGAAGATTCAGAATATTACATTCTTCAGCAAGGAGTTACACCCTATTGGCATCTGAATATTCGACGTTTCCTGAATGAATCTCTATTAACGATGGATAAGTTGCCTGAAGAGCGAAGATCTGGAATTTTAATTCTAGCTGCGATGTCTCATAATTTCACATCTTGCAATTTTTTCTTGTGGGGATTCATAAAAGTTGGCGTGCCACCTATTCCCACAAATTTGAATGATCTAAGAAACTGTAACACAGCTGGGATGAACTCAGTGATACGACACATTCTTCATCGCATGCGAGATGAATTCATCCCTACAAATCCAGGAAGAGGGGCGCATTGAAAATTTATAAACTTTAATGTATGTATAATCAAATGTAATTTACAAAATTCAAACACAAATCATAATTCAGAAAATATAGCCCACTGCAATCGTGTTAACTTATTTGAATCACCCTATATTACTAGTTGTGCTGGTATATACAAGCATCTCCTGTACTTTAAACTTTAAAATTGCGTTAAACCCTATATCTCAATCAGGCAACATGGGTTTATGGTATTGTTTTCCACCCATATTCGGGTCGTTCCATTTTTAAACGAGTACCGGATCCTGTTGAAACACCGAAATCTATAAAGTGTGTATCAGACTTTGTTGTAAATTCATGCTAATGTTTTCACTTTAAGTTCACAAATGTGAAGAGTGGAAATAGCTTAGCAGAAAGTGCTCTGCTAAACCATTACTGAAACCGGATGTTGATCACACTGAACCGGCAATATAACCTTCCGGACTTCTAAGAAGCCCGGAGTACATATCCTATCAGTCCTTTGGTTACATATATTTTTCTCCCGCAGCAAAGATTTTCTTGTTCGAGAAGAAGGTTTTGCAATACCGTCTTTTGCTGTAACTACGTAATAACTTTCTCTCTTTCGGTTCTTATGGCTGTTCAAGTCCGGTGTTTAAAGGCTGTGTTATGTTCAAAATAAAACGAACACTACTTTATAAATATACCAATTACAGTTACAATCTTAATCCGGTTCGTAGACTTCCGCGGTCGTTGTAAAACCAACGAGCCTGCCAAAGCCTTCCGGCGACTTTAAAATCATTCCAAAAAGTGTCCTTTCCTCCTTTGTATTTTTAATTGTCGATGAAACCATATAAGTAAATATAATTAGAATTATCACACTCTTTATGACTTGTAGACTTCCGTGGTCATTGTTTATAATTTCTTCTAAGTTTCTTGGCTGGAACGACGTCTCTGGCACTGCTGTTGGATTTTCTGACGTTTTTACGACATTTATCAGCAAATTATTAGGAGACAATACACAAGATTGCTGAATCAAGTAAACTGTAAAACGACGATTTTCCACCATTTTGCAAATAATATACAGAGGTTTGTTCTTGACTTTGTCGTTGCTGCATTGAAACGATTTCAGTTTAAACAAGTGCAGTAATGCCAGTTGTTAATAGTTCTTTTAATATTTGTGTTGACGTATTCAATAATTTTTTTAACAGCTGTTGTATCAAAATATATAGAAAAAGTATCCTGTAATGTGAGTAAAAATTTTTAATAGGCGCTGTTTCATTACGATATTCGATATTTTTTGTATTTGGCTTACTGTTCCTAAAATACATATGCTGAAAAAAAAATTTTCGTTTTTAAGTATAGCACTCAAAACAGAAAAAAAGTGACTAAAGTTAAAACAGTTTTTAAAAAGTATTTTTCTGCAGTTCTGTGTTATTAACACGTCGGGAATACCTAACCGCACAAATAAAATTCTATTAATATTTTTCCACTGTATTCACTGTATTTTCGGTCCACTAACTCAATAAAATCCCTTTTAGGAAATGCAAAAGACAAAG
Organism: Dermolepida albohirtum; assembly: GCA_031893035.1. Lineage (NCBI taxonomy): Eukaryota > Metazoa > Arthropoda > Insecta > Coleoptera > Scarabaeidae > Dermolepida > Dermolepida albohirtum. The sequence continues at coordinate 218,460 of JAVIWB010002900.1, forward strand.
TCGATGATAACAAGGAATCGGGAATATATAGCATTAAATGTTAAGACTGTAGTTAACAATACATCGGCCAAACAAAACGATCGATAGAAACCCGGTACAAAGAACACATCGCGCATATAAAATTCAACCGGCCGGAAAAATCAAGTTTAGCAAATCATGTGTTGGATTGTAATCACAGTGTTAACGCCGATTGCTTGCATTTGATTAAGAACGTGTATAATTATCGCGAATTATGAAAGTATGAAAGTATGTACATTTTGAAGAATAGAGACGTGTTAAACACCGACGGGGGTCCGAACAAGTCGCCTCTTCTCGGTCTGCTAAATTGGCAGAAAAGGGTAGTGTAATAAATCACATGTAGGTACTTATCGGTCATATCCGTGTTCCTTTTTTAATGTCTTTCATCCTATGTTAAGAAAAACAATTTTTAAAAATCTTGTGAAACGGATATACAGTGTAAATTTTGGTTCTCAACGGCGCGGATCGCGTACGGAGTTTGTTTTCGTACGGGCGTTTTTCGCCGTATTATTATCTGCTGATGATGACAACTTAGTTGTCGAAATACGTATACAGAATTCGAAAATTAATGTGGCAAGGGGATATATATCAACCTTCAGTGATTAAGTGAATCAACCACAGCCTCCATCAAAATTAGCTACCACCACTGTTATTCAGTTTCTTCAAGATTGCAGAGACATATTGCGAACATTCAATTTTTATTTCTTCTCTTGTTTTAATTGAAAGACCATAAACGAAGACACTATGTCACAAAGAAGAATTTAAAGATATTTTTTGAACATACAAAATTATTAACCAAGACTTGTTCTATTTACCTTTCTCTTTGTTAAAACAAAATATTATGAAACGTCAGACATATCATGAAACACATCTAGATTTAACAGGTAAACAAGAACATTAGAAGAATTCTTATTAGGCATATTTATAGAACCGGTATATAGTAAACAAAACATGTAGCTGGCGAATTGTTTGTGTACATATTTAATATAACACTCGATTCTAGAGTCTGGCTAAAATTAAATATCATTGACCCGGAAGTGTATAACAGCGACGCTAAAGCACATAATACGGACATACAAGGTTAAGGTTGTATTTAAATATAGCGGGAGATATTTTTAGTGGTGGAGAAGTCATTGATCAGCGATGAACTAGATGCATATTTTAATGTCGACATGACATTATATTGTATTTTAAACGTCCAAAGTTATATTTTTAGAATAGACAGAACCAGTTTGTTGTGAATCACGAAACGCACCGAATTAAAGCTTAAGATTGTTGTATACATTTACAATATTGGTAAATGTTTTGGATTACTTACGTGCAGTTGGATTATTACATTTTCTGTTCTTTCTATAAAGCTTTCTTACTTTGTATTTTTGCACGATATGAATATAATTTAAACAAATAATTAATAAATTTTGCTATGAAATTTTCGAAAAAGTTTCCTGTTCCTTGGTGAGATCCGAACTCACCACAGCATGTTTGCCGAATATACATACGTCTAAATCACTCCACCATAAAGAACTGGGGTTGTATTCGAATCTATTAACATGCCATAAATTGCAATATGGAAATAGACATTAAGTGGAACTCTAAGTAGGTTTTAATTGTATGTAGTAAAACCTACTATGGGTTCCACTGACTCAAGGCTAAACTCTGAGATTAATTGTTAATTATTTATGTTATTGATTGTAAAAATTGCATCTTAGTATATTAGTACAATATCAAGAGGAGTTCTCTAGGTTTCTGTTTTATGTGTAACACTTTTTATTGTACTTGTAGGCGATTTTTCTTACAATCAATTCTTTTGTCAAATGCACATATGTATATGAGAGAACATGCTAATAGTTTTACTTCTGCAGAGTGTGCAATCGTGACTAAAAAATATTGTAAATACATATAATATTTATAAAATATCAACTATGCATCCAGAGAATTTAAATCCGAGTCTGAAGCCTAGGATAATGATGACATTTCCTTATCCAAAGATAGGTAGTTAGATACAATAAAGTGAACAAAAGTTGAACTTTATAATGTTGCTATTAATGTACAAATATCTAAATCTAACATCAAAATAATCTAAGACTTTCCTTTGCATATGTTTTCCGCTTTACTTTATATTCTGTAGATCTCATCACACTTGCTCAAGAGTATAGCGACAAAAAAGCATTTATGTTCTTAAAAATTAACATTTTCTGTTATTTCATCGTTACAATTATGTAACATTAATAAAAAAAAATTTCTCATTAGACCAGTACTCGATCTTGTATCTATCGTTACCTAAACGGCCGCTCTAACTGATTAAGCTACCGTGCAGTTTCGCGTCTTTGAATACCTTATAAATTACATTATGGAACAAATCTAATTATTTTACACCTCACACAGGTTTGTGATGTTTACAATTGTTTATAAATATATGTAATTAAGCACTTAACGATATGAAATTGCGCTATACGATAGCTTAATTGTTTAGTGGCGATATAGTGAACGGTAGATACCTGTTCGAATTCTGCTTAATTTTTTGCCAATTAATGTATCGATGGAATATATATGAGATTTTCGCCATCAACAAGTTTCTTGAGAATCTTGGCATTTCTAAACAATGAACTGGAAAATAAAAAGCACAGAAAGCAGAAGTGGATATTTAGTGAATAATCAATCCACGATTGGGCTTGACTTTTAAACAAATAAATGATAAATCATGTAGGCAAGCTCTCAACGAATTACGTGTGGTTGTTGATAGATTTAAGATTAATGTTAAGAAATAAGAGAAATGTTGGAAGTTGAATCAATAAAGACCTCAATAGAAAAACAACAAATGAGATGGGTTGGTCATTTAGTCAGAATGGGACCAAACAGACAAACAAAAAAGATATGGCAAACAAAGACAAATATAAAGAGACGGAGAGGAAGATCAAGGAGGAGCTGGGACGAGACAGTGGAGGAAATACTAAGGAGGAAAGACTAAAACTGGCAAGAGGCCAAGATATTGGCGCGAGACAAAAGGATATGGGCAGAGTTCGTGCATATGGGCAAACAAGCATAGTGAGATGAGAAAGTGGCAATCAAACTGAGTGTTGGTGAAGTGAGGACCGAACCTAGTGAGAAGTGAGAGTGATAATGGACCTCAGAGCGAGTGGAAGTGAGAATGCACCCTACACCGAAAGGTAGAAGGGGACTGGATTATGTATGTATGTTAAGAAATAGGAAGATCTCAATATTCAACAAATATGCTATATGTTCAGGTGCTGTAACACTTTATTAAAAAATTCTGTGTTAATACTGTACGTAATATTGTTCCTAAGATGAACGAATAAATATTTCTAAATGCACTTTTTAAATGCTATTGCGTTAAATATATTTATTACATAAGCAAAGTATACTACCAAATATTAAACCGTGTTCAGATATTTATTGTTGTTACTAGTTCGTTGGTTGTATGATTAAAAGTTCGTCCAATATTCATAAAAAAGGTGAAATAGTCCACAAACAAGGAAATATGTTTTATAACAAACGTTACGTAAAAATTTCCACATTTTGTTCTAATAGAGACCAACAGTTTTTGTAGAAGCTAGTTACTAAACATGAACGGTATAAAAATAGCAAAAATAGGAAAAGAAAACTGTAAGTTAGGCAGTAAGATCATAAGGCTGAAAGGAATCCTAGATCTACCGAATGTTGGAGAGAATATCGGCAATTTCTACAATAATATAAGACAAAATATTGAATTAATCTAAAACTGCAAACGCTTGTAGCTCAGTTATAATAGATTATTGGACATATGTTCATGAGATATTTTTAACTTGAATTTACTTCAGTAACATATCCTTAAGCAGTGTCAATCATGTCATAGGACACCCAGTACATCGACTTTATGAAGTACACATTATTTTATTTTCGCTTTCAGAGAGAACTTAATCGAAGGTTGTAAAGGAATAAAACTGCCACATACATTAAGTGCTTGATACTTAACTTCAAATATTTATACTTATCCCATGATAAAACCGATGTCCCAATAAAACTCGAGATAGAGGTGAAAATTTATAATATTACTCTGCCATTTATGTGAAAAGTTCTTATAACATGTACGGCTAGGTCGAAAATCACGTGTTCAATTTGTGGCACGAAATCGCGGCTTAAAGTCAGTTTTATGAAATGCAATATAAAGGAAGAGGCCCGATCGATACACGTGGAGAATTTTAAACATTTGAACTTTACTTCTTCAACAGTCTTTATATGCTCGTCGACTTGTCATATGTGTGTGCGTGTGTGTGTTCAGAATTCGACATCTTGATTGGAGCATGCAAAATCTATGATTATGAGGGATTGTGGGGTTTTAGTACATATACAGGATGATTTAATATCAGAATAATATTTAAATGTGTAATATTATTTCTGATGAATTTCTAAATAATTATAAATATGAAGAATTTTTGATAACAGAGAGATTAAGGAAGGAATTATAAGGCAAAAGCAAAATAGCAAAAAGAAGTTAAATATAAAAGTACAATATATGTTCCACTTCGGAATTATGATACTTTTGGCCTCTAGATTATATTGCAGCATGTTTTTATAGCACTATTGTTTGGTTAGATTCGTAATAGTATTTTAATTCACTAGCACCTAATACGAGTAATAAAATAATAATAATTTACTTATTTGTTTCCCCATTAACCCTTATGTGCGCGGCAAGAAAACACCTTCTATTGCGCTGCAAGATACCCGGGTACCTATATGGAAGTTACGTAGAAAACAAGCATTTTCACACTAAATATCTAGTTAAAACGTTGTATATGGGATTGAAAATAGATATTAGGATAGTTTGGCAAGTAGTGAGAATGACACATAGGTGGCGCTCTAATTGGTAATACAAATGCACTGTAGTTTAGGTTGCCTATTTATATGTTTACATTCCGATATCTAGATAAATCGGTTGATTAGTTTATTTTTAACAGCTGATTGAAAAAGAAGCAACACGTCGTTTTGTTAAAATGGAAAAAACAGAGTATCGTGCGGTGACTAAATACTTCGTAATTAAGGGTATGAAAGCTACCGAAATAAAAGATGAGTTACGGGAAACATTAGGTGAATCTGCTCCATCATCCGCCACAATAAGTAGATGTGGAAATGAATTTAAACGTGGTAGAACAAGCTGTGTTGATGAAGCGCGCTCTGAAGCACCAAAAATTGTGACTTCTAAGGAAATGATTATAAAAATCCATAATATTATTATGCAAAATAGACGACTCAAAGTGAGAGAGATAGCAGACATGGTAAACATTTCAACAGAACGCGTACACCACATTTTAACGAAAGAATTGGGCCTTTTCAAGCTTTCGGCAAGATGGGTGCCGCGATTGCTTACGACTGATCAAAAGGTCACTCGGTTACGCGTTTCCAATGAGTGTTCGGACTTTTATAAGCGGAATCCGGTTGATTTTCGTAGGCGATTTGTTACTTGCGATGAAACTTGGATACACTACAGTACACCCTAAACTAAATAACAGTGGAAGCAATGGTTAGAACGTGGTTTTGCACCGCCGAAGAAAGCGAAAATCAATTTATCGGCAAAAAAGGTGATGGCATCAATTTTTTGGGATTCAAAGAGCATTTTGCTCATCGATTACCTTCAAAAAGGTGCCACAATAAACGGGCAATATTATGCAGAACTTCTACAAAAATTAATTGTTGAGATTCGTGCTAAACGGCCAGGAATGGCAAAGAAAAAGATTCTGTTTCACCAAGACAACGCTCCCTCGCATACCAGCACAGTTGCGATGTCCAAAATCCACGAGTTGCATTTCCAATTAGTACCGCATGCGCCTTATTCGCCGGATCTAGCCCCTTCCGACTTCCACCTTTTTCAAAAATTGAAAACGGCACTAAGTGGAAAGAAATTTTCGTTTAACGACGAGCTTATCATCTTCGTAATTGAGTATTTTGCAAGCCTTCCGGAATCGCATTTTAGAGATGGCCTAAGGGCATTGGAGCACCGTTGGAATAAATGTATTGCTCTTTTAGGAGAATATATTGAAAAGTAAAAATGATTTTGTATTTAAAAAATTCGTTTTTCTTTTACATTCTCACTACTTGTCAAACTACCCTTGTATAATATATATTTTCTCTTTATACCTGAAGGTATGCAACACATCTATTACAAATTTTAGATACATGTTTAAATTTTTACGTAAGATGAATTTTAAATTTAACAGCGTCTTTCCTGTAGGTATGTAAAAGCGAACGTTTGTTATACATATTTAGTGCGAATATAAAGTTGGTAAATCCCCTTTGAGAATAAATACAAAATCGTATGCAGTTTTGTGCATATTATTGCTAGTTCGTCATATCTTCTGACCGCGTAAGGTAATATTTTTTACGAAAAACAAACGAAATAAATTCTAATGCAAGAGTTCGTTCTAAAAGACTTAATTCTACTGACATAAAAAATATATTAAATGAATTAGAAAACAGTGAAGAAGATTTTATCTACTCTGATTGCCATGAAGAATATATTCCACCGCTAAACGAAATAATATTGGAAGCTTCAGATACTGAATTGGCAGGTACTGTAGAAATTGACAAAGATTTGTTTGACTCGGTAGAAAGCGATGATTATGAAAATGATGAAGCTCAGACAAGACGTGAACTTCGTGGTAAAGATGGAACTTGCTGACAACGTTGCCCATTTCAAGAATCCCAGACTGTAAAAAAAAATATTTTGCGACAACCTGCGGTTGCAGCCCAAAAATTTAAATTGCATCCAGTCAGAGAAATATTTAAAAGTATTTTGTCAAGTGAAATGTGTGACATAATTCTTAGAGAAACGAATCGTAAAGGACAGAAGATTACAACAGAATATAATACAAAAAACGAAAAAAAACAAAAAAATATTCGAGTCTTTTAGAGAAGAAGAACTCAACGCTTTTCTTGGTATTTAGATTTACTCTGGTGTTCACAAATTAAACAGAGAACACGTATCTGAATTATGGGAACCCACTAATTTGCCATTGTTTCGGGCAGCAATGTTATACAACAGATTCAGAGTGCTACTAAGGATACGTTTTGATAATAATGAAACTCGGGATAATGGTGCAAAGTCTCGAAAGATCTGCAATAAAACATTATTTGTAACCTTTTCTTATGCTTTTATTATTTATTGAATTTTTGATTTTGTTTTTGTTAATGTTTTTGTTTACCTATTTCATGAAATAAATTGTTTGCGTTTATATTTTATATAGATTTTTATTTATTTACTACACTACTATACTATGGGCTTGGGGAATCATTTGTCCGTACTTTTTTGTGGATGAAAATGGAAACGCTGTCATAATCAATGGTTTATACTATCAGAAAATGCTGAATTTTTTCAATGAAGTCAATTTTCATTTGAAAGAGTTACATGTGGTTTCAATAAGATGAAGCCACATGTCATGCAGTAGGTGAAATAATCACTTTGCTTCACACGAAATTTCCTGGTCGTGTTATCTCTCAGAGAGGCAACATCGATTTGTCACTCAGGTCTTGTGATCTAACCCCACTAGACTTTTTCTTGCAGGGTTATCGGAAAGAAAAAGTTTACCGCAATAAACTTGCTACGTTTCCAGAACTTAAGGAGAACATCAGGCGTGTAATTGCTAAAATAGAGCGGCAGTTATATAAAAGATTTCAGCATATGAATGGTGTCATGTCAGTGGAGCCGTGGGGGGTATTTAACCGATATAATTTTCCATATCTATATGCTGAGCTCGTATTTTATATTTATAGTAATAAAATTATGATGTGTCTAATATTTTGTTCTTTATTTGAAACATAAAACCTGAAGTTCAATTTGGATCAATTTTGACTTTAATTTCATGAAACTGAACTGTAAAATGTTCGTGAAAATAAATAATCTATGAGCTTTTTTTATAATTATACATTCAAACAATAGTTTAAATTAGAAAACTAAATCTCTACGCCTAGATGTCCATCTATAACAATAATTTTAAAACAGTTCCTTCATTAATTATGGGGCCCGATTATAATTTTTCCGCCATCCCATAAACGTTAAACTTGAACGACTTATGCAAAATTAAATAACCGTTTTTGTCGGGTAAAAGTGCTCTCCAAAATAAATTGATAATCAACAGGAACTGCTTGGGACGAAACAGCTGACAGCATAATTAATGGTCCGTAATGTGCGGTAATTTTTGATGCTCACTTACGTTTTCGGTAATTTTCAAATATAACGATGGTGGAATTTTAATGCCCGGAGGATAATAATTTGTCAGAAAATTGCGATTCCGGTGACGCTTTCGTAACACGATGTCGCAATTTAATGTGAATTTTCATCGTCAGTTTTATTGTAGCGCCAAGACCAACCGCGATCCTCTATATCTCAGTCCGACAATAATATTTTAATCAGGCCCAAATTGAAATCATTTCCGAGCTTGGCAAAAATTTAAATCGTTCCCGTGCATCTCTGCTCATGAATAATGCTTTTCTTTTATCAGTGTAGAGGTTAGAATAAAAAGCGAGCTATTTTTGTTGGCATTAATAATTCAAGATCTTTTAGGTAATTATAAATACCAGAATAATGGGTAATTTTAATTAATAGCAATTATTTCACAGAAATGAAAAGCTAAAAATAAATAAGTGGAGCACTCTGATAAGGATATTATAGTAGTTCTAAATATTAATTAAAATATATTTATTAACCACAACCTATGATAAGATCTTAGTACACATAGATTATTTGAGATGGCCATAGTGCCCATTCCTCTGTGGCCTTTCTAGATCTATTCTGGTCCTCATTTCAGGTTAGAGTAACTTCTGGAGCTTCATTCTTTTAATAAGGCTTAAGCAGCTTCGAGAGCAAAAGTTGAAAATAAACAAACAGAACAGATAGAAAAGTTCGAGTACCTAGGAACAACCATTTCGAGAGATGGAAACATGGACAATGAAATCACGAAAAGATCATTGAACACTAGAAAGTTTCTCAATGGTATAAAAACAATACTTCTAGGGACAAGGACATACCAAAGACAACAAGAGTAAAAATATTCAAGATAGCCACTCGCTAGAAACAAGGACAACAACGGAACCGTATAGGAAATATACAACTGAAACGAGACTCTCAAGGAAAATTCAAAATAAAATACGGTTAGACCATATTCAAAATAACATATATTGGCAAAGACTAACCACGAAGCTAGTAACGCGGTATAGGAATATACAAATAACCTAAAGATAACAAAAAGAATACTCGAAACAGAGGAAGTGAACAAATCAGTGGAGACGAGAGGAAAGAAGGTGCTTCCACAAATAAAGAAGAGATAATTATGAAAAACGAACCAGCGAACTCACCGCCACGTGGCTTACTTCCACAAAGAGTAGAAGGCGATGGGATTAAGTAAGTCGCAAGCTTCCACGACTTTTGCATAGTACGTGAGTTGCTGCTTTCTTCCTACTTAGCAGAATTTCTAGGTGATTTCTTTTATCAAGTCTACACTGCCTTGCTGGTAGATCCACTACCATTTTAATAGATTTTTTTGTTCCTATTCAATAGGTCCGTTGTAAATTCTGTGGACTATTTTCTAAGTAACTGGTTTACCTGTTTTTAACCTAAGAGTCTTTCCATCTGTCCCGAAACGTCTGTAGGCTGTTTTCTTTATAGGCATTCTAATCTTTCAATTTGACTTTAGTGCAAGTGCTATATATGTTAGTCTTGGTGTATTGAGATACGGGCTATTGCTATCCTTTTGAGACTACTGAGATCATTCATTCATTGGTATTGAACAATTTTTCATTCGTGTTATTTAACTGGAAATTACTTTCTATTTGCAAAAGATCAATTCAAATATTGACTCGACAAACATTTGTTGATTACAGTTTCTGTTGGTATTCTGGGCTGTAATTGCTGTCATTGGTACCGCTGCTTTATTTATGAAGTCGGTTTCATATTTCTTTAATACATTGCTAACATTTGAATAAATTTATGTCTCACCATTCAAAAAGAACAAAAAAGAATTCACGAAAGTTTGGGTCTTTAAATCTTTGCAAGAAAATTCCCAAAAAATCGTCAAATTTGCTGTAAATTTCATAATCTGGTCACACTGGTTCTATGGATTCAGGGATTTTGCCAATTAATATAGATCAAAGAACACCCTACAAATTTCAACAGTGATGATGGTTACTCTTTAAACAACACCTGGTAAACTCCATTCTCAAAACTACATCTTCGTAAACACAATGCTTCAGTGTCCGGAAGCAAATCCGTTTTTCAGAATCTTGTAATATTGCCCGGAACGATTCCTAAAAAATTCCTTCTGGAATTAACGAATCTTCCTTGAGTTTCAATGTGAAAAGATCATTAGCAGCTCTAAAAATATTCCTTAGGAGAGAGAATAACATGTCAGTACTTCAGGCATTAGTGCTAGAGACGCAGTTCTACGGCGAAAGCCAAGAATCTTATTTAAAATTTACCTTTCGTTAAAAGAGTTTGGAATATTCAAATAGAGTGTACAATTTTTTAAGACTTTTTTTTGTATTAATGTTTTAAAATCTCTGAAACGTTGACTTTTGTGGTAAAGAGTGTTGAAACTAATTAGAATTCTTATTTTTTTTAATTTATTTGTCGACAAAAGCGTAAAATACACAGTTAATACAAATAGGTATGTGAAATTACATAATTAATACAAAATTTTAATGTCTCGATTCTGATAAACGACAACAAATTCGTCCGAAGTTAATTATTTTCTAGAAATACAAGAGTTAAATACCTACCTTTTTATTATAGGATAATCTTCAATAACATTAGGAAAAGTGGGTCAGATAATGTCTCTCCCGTTTTCATTAACTTTTACCTCGTTTCTTCCATTTTCGAAAAGGAAAAAAAAAATCAAGGTAGAACATAAAGATACAAAATTGGACAATAACCCGAGTAAAATTAGTCACTCTACCTCTTTTTTTTTTCTTCTTTTCTCCAAATTACCGTTAAATGATGTTATTTCGTTAGCTGTCCCCTAACATGGTGAAGTATGTGTACGGTGTCTAATTCAGCCAGTTCCCTCAGGTATACATTTAATTTGGAAGTGTCGCCGAATGTGTTTTTCCGCCGAAAACAAATGTATCTGCCACGTTTAATTTTCATACCTACTTCTGTCCCGCTCAGATATCAAAAGCATGAACATGTACGATACATACGTATTTTATTATTTAGCGCATGTAGAGAGTCTAGAACTAATTTTTATGTTTACATATTTGACATGGTCGAAACTTAATTGTGTAAATTGTCGATGATATAAAATAATACGTTTAATATTGAAATATACGTTTAGTATTATTTATTGTTCTTTTTAAAAACATTTAAAAATAATTATTCCGAATATATACGAGGTTGATTCAACAGAAGGGGAGACTCGCCTATCAGTGTTTGTTTGTGAAAAAAATTGGTATTCTTTTTCAGTAGGTAAACACAAGAGGCTATTTAAATTTAAATTTTCACTATCGCCTGACGTTTAGTTTGACAGATGCAGTTGTCTGAAGACGTGTTAAGTGAAAGTTGTAAAATGGGGAAAATCGCTATTTATGACGCAATTTAGTACTTGTTTTTTAAGAAGATAAACACAATGAGCTTTTGCCGGATATGCAGCAACTGTTGGGCAATAATACTCCATCGAAAGCTACGATTTGTCTTTGGATTTTTCGATTTAAACGTGGTGACATGAGTCTCGAAGATACAGAACATTCTAGACCACTAATACATGTTACCATTCCGAAAATAGTTGAAGAAGTTCGTAATGTTATATTACGTGTTCGAAGAGTGAAAGTGGAAGAAAATGCCAAGATTATAAGCACATTTATTGAACATGTATACCATGTTTTGCATGACAAATTAGGCATGTCTTCTATGCCAAGCTGGAGCCGCGTTTGTGAATATAGATCAGAAACGTGAAAGAGTGCGAAGTTCCAACGACAATTTGAAGCTTTTTAACATCAGCACAACAGAGTTTTTGCAACGCTTTATTAAGGTTGACCACACCTAGCTCTATTATTAAATGCCAGAATCGAAACGACAATCTCGGCAGCAGAGGTATCCTGGCCGTTCTCCGCCAAAAAAAGCAAAGACGTTTTCTTCTTCTGAAAAAGTAATAGTCACGGAACTTTGAGATTTGAAGGAGATATTTATTTTAGGGCCAAACTATTAACGCGATATATTATGCTGTATATTATCGATGTATCCTTAAACATCTGTTGGTAAAGTAACAGGAATTTTTCACCATTATAGTAATAAGGTGCTTCTAATTTATAGAGGAGAACTGACTTGACGTGACTTGTATAGAGAGTATCGTCCTTATATTTATTTGTAAAGTAATATGTTTCTTTCATTTTACTAGTCGGTGCAATCTGGTAAATTATAATAAATTGTTACATCAACCACAAGTCCTTGTTTTCCAAATTTAATTGTCATTAAAGGTGCCCAACAAAATATAAGGACAATATTTAAATACAGAATGCAAGTAAGGTAATAATATAGCTTAAAAGTATAGTTAATATACAAGAATTACAACAACATCAAATATTTAATCATTGAAGGTTAATATATAACCCCTTTCCACATTAATTTTCGTATTCTGTACATGTATTTCGCACACAGTGTGCGTTTTGGCTTTCAGCGGTACGGTTCGTGTGTGGAATTTGTTTTCGTACAGGTATTTTGCCGTAGTTTTCCAGCTGCGATCTGCTGATGATGACAACTTAGTTGCCGAAAGACGTATACAGATTACGAAAATTAATGTGAAAAGGGGTTATATATCAACCTTCAGTGATTAAATTAATCACCACAGGCTCCATCAAACATACCAACATCAAATATAACATTTTAAGAAATTATGTTGAAAATTTTTTTTTAAACGTCCCAGTGTTCGTTTGTTTGCAGCAATGAAATGACATTTTCTTAAAGTTAATTAGTTTTACCAATTATGTTTCATTATGAATATTCAGCAAACTTCTTTCAAAATGTTTCTGCAAACATTTAATTGCAAATTACTAAAGAAATTCTCTAGCAGTGGAATTTATGTAATATCCACATAACTGATTTTGTTATTGCGCTTATTAAAGGGATTTGCCTTTTGTTTTACGATAAAATTTCGTTCACGAAGAAGCGAAACTCATTTAGTTATATTAACAAATAGAAATGATATTCTCAACATCTGATCTTGGAAGCAATATCCTTTAATTTGCAACAGAGTTCTCGTTCCTGTTTCTGAACGTAATACTGTTATTAGTTCAAGCTTTTATTATTATGTATGAACTTTTATAACACATTCCCAGTGAACGTCTTATTAAAAATACAGATGAATACAATGAAGGCGTTTGGCGCGCGATAAAAGACAATTTAATCAAATTTAGAAAATTTGTTGCTAAAACAAATACAGCGTCTTTAACTTGCGGAATTTTTTGTTTGAAAAGATAGGGTAGGTAAAATAAACAAGTCGATATGTTAGCGGGGACAAAAAGCAGATTACCTTCGCGAGAAATCGTAAGTTTCAATAGTCGCCAACCATAAATCTATAAAGTTGGAATGAAAATAAAATCAATTGTTTACCATCCTAAGCAGTATCTTCTGTTTCATGGAAAGTTTCTCTCATCCACCCTCTACTTCTGATGTTTTTGTTAAGGTAGCGTGAGAGAATACATAAAAGTCAATATAAGATCTTTGTTAATACTTTCATAGGATTTCCACTCACATAATAACATTCTTTAAAAATTAATTCAAAGCATTTTTTAAGTTTGCGAAGAGATAACTTAAAAAGATAAAATTTATTGTTGAAATTCGTGGACCGAGATTCGAATTTATAAATTTTAGTTTGCCATACAAAAGTGCTAATAGCTACATAATCGAATTCGAAATGTTACTGAAAACAAGAAGAAAAAGCTAGAGACAGAGAATTAACAGGAGATTTAGAGCAGCCTGGGGAAAATACTGAGGTTAAAGAGACATTATCAATCTCAATGATATTTAAAACAACTTAATATTTAAAAAAAATTAAAACGATAAATTGTCTGCATCTCTTTGTAAACATGAGAATCTAACAACGGCAATTTGGAAATACACATGCAGATATACCTGACGTGAGGTAAAAGGAAAAGAAAATAACAGATGTGGCTTTTAAAAAGCATTAACTAAAAACATTTAGAATGAACAAGTCCTTTGACAAGGTCACATGTAAGAAAGTGTTGATTTAAAAATGCTTGTCTGTTTGTAAATTTAACAATATTAAACAAAAAAATATATTTTTAAAAAACGTAAGTAATACCAAATATTTATATTACATATATACATATGTAAAACTATTCACGATTGGAAATACATAAATGTAAAAGGTATTGCAGGTTGAAGAAAATAAATAACTAGAAAAAGGGGATCCCTCCCCCGATACGTCATTGATATGTATTAAATGTTTTATTATTCCAGTAGTAGAAATTCCTAATAAAAAAGGGAAGAAAGTATAATTAAGGAATGGGATTGAATTGATAGACGTGTAAGAGAGGAAAAGAAAAAAGACGAGGTTGCCCAAAGAGCGGCAAAAGTGCAGTAAAGACTTGGAAAGAACTGAAATATACGACTTTAGAGAAAGATTTTGGGTAAACTAGATACATGTAGAAATATAGACCTAAAACAAAAGTCTTTAAAGTCCCGAAGTTCAAAATTGGAAAATATTTTTTTTTGTTATTTTCATTGAGAATAAGGGTAGTATTAATTAGTCTAGATGGGGTTTATTGATCATGGTGCTTTATTTTTACATGTAAATTTAAATTTGTCAAGGACAAAGTCGATTATTTTGTGACTTGTGCTGGTTAAGAATCATTTTGACCTCGTTCATTCCGTCTGGTTTGAAGGAATTTGTGGCGTACTTTCAAGTTGTAGAAAGTATGGCCGTGGATTGTTTCACCACTATACATGGGTATAAGACCGTGTACAATGTTATCGCATAAAAGAAAATAAAAATTAATAATTACAATAGCACTGATATATATGATAGCTAAACTATAAGATAGACGCACTAGTAATGAATAGTCGAGAAGATTATTAAGAAGAGAATTTTATTCGACTTCTTTTTAGTTAGATTGAGTTAGAGATTGGCCCTTTTACTCTTAATCCTTGCGTTGATTCGTCCTGATGTTGATTATATCAGGTTGTTACACACATGTCCGATTTTGTAAGGAATAAAAAAAAGTCTAAATTTAAAAATATATAAATATTTATTCTGCAAAATAGTCTCCATTTACATCAATAGTTTGTTGCCAACGGCCTGGAAGCTGAAAAATTCCCTTTGAAAAGAAATCTAGGTTTTGACGGCTCACATATTGCTCAAACACTGCTATTACAGTCTCCCGATCAGGCAAGTCCCTATTTTTTAAGTGATTGTCTAAACTTCGGAAAAAATGAAAATCAGTTGGCGAGAGGTCAGGTGAATAAGGTGGGTGAGGGAGAATTTCGTAACCAAATTCCGAAAGTTTTTGGATTGTCTGTCGTGCAACATGAGGTCTTGCATTATCATGAAGAAGTATGGGTCCATGTCTATTGACTAGTGAGGGCTGCAAGCGGCTCAATTTTCCATGCATAGTTTCCAGTTCGGCACAATAGGACGCTGCCGTGATGGTTTCACCAGGTCGCAAAAATGAATAGTGAATAGTACCCTTACTGGTCCACCATACAGTCACCATAATCTTTCGCGGGTGAAGTGATGCTCATGCATGCTGTCTTGGTGCTTCACCTCGATCTAACCATTGTCCTGACCGTCTCCGATTATCATAAAGTATCCACTTTTCGTCACACGTTACCACTCGATGAAGAAACGGTTCAACTTTCTGTCGATTAGCGAAAGAGGTAGCCACCTCTAATCGACGGAGCTTATTGGCTTCCGTTAATTGGTGCGGCACACATCGATTGAGTTTCTTCACTTTGCCAATCGAAGAAAGGTGACAACTAATGGTGGCAATGGACACTTGAAATGTTTCTGCAAGACTACGCACTGTTGTCGACGGATTACTTTCAACTTCTACACGCAGGTCGTCGTCATTAACGGTGCTACGCGCATATCCATGAGTGCGTTCATTACACGTGGTTTCACCGAACGTCTGATTAATTTCTCGCGTTGCTGCAGCTGCATTTAATCCCTTTTTAAATTGAAAGAGGTAAATTGCCCGAATATCTCTTGCCGACAGCATTTCCATAGGCGAGACAAGGACAGGTGTATTAATCTTTCCAAGAAATGGAACAGGTACACACTTCAAAATAAATACCCTTTTCTACAAATACAATAATAATTTTCACCAAAAATATACACGTTTTCACACAG
The DNA here is from genome assembly GCA_031893035.1 of Dermolepida albohirtum. Classification (NCBI taxonomy): domain Eukaryota; kingdom Metazoa; phylum Arthropoda; class Insecta; order Coleoptera; family Scarabaeidae; genus Dermolepida; species Dermolepida albohirtum. The sequence continues at coordinate 234,824 of JAVIWB010002900.1, forward strand.
GTGCGATTCAGTTCAGACTGAAGAAAAAAACGGACATTACATTTGTAACAACCTGATATTATTGTTATTATTCGCTGTCTTCACTTCCGATTTCCATACGTGGTCGCTTATATTTAGAGTGTTGTGTTGTGTATTCTGTTACCGGTGCAAGTGCCGGGCTTGCGTGTTTCTTCATCTGTTTGTAGAAGCTTTTGGCTTGATTTTGGATGTGTGTAATGAGTAATTCAAACCTAGCTTCTCTGTGTATTTGGGAGTTTCGTACGTAGTACGGCACCTTGAGTGCTAACCGTAGTGTTTTGTTTTGGAATATTTTTAATTTCGTTTTGTGAGTTTTTTTTTATATGCAGCCATATCGGTGATGCGTATGTTAGTATTGAACGAATTATCTGTTTGTATAGGAGTACTTTTGTCTTGGGTGTTAGTGTGGATTGTTTGACGGGAGAATTTTATTTTAAGTCGATTTACCTTTTATACAAACTATTACCCCTACTGTACTCTGATTAGTATCTACGGCCAAAGCGGCATCATAATACTGAATCCAAATTATGCGGATTTCAAATTTAATATAGTAATAAAATACGGATTAATATAATCCCTTTGAAAAGCATATGACACTAAAACCTTTATGGTATGCCGTCCTAGAATTCACCAATACTAAAGCGTACCAATTAGTCAAAGTAGAATTGTAAATCTCCAATGTACCTGGAATTCTAGAATTACCAAAAAGTACATGCAACTGTTTTATGAATAATAAAGTAAAATCCTTTAGAAAAGGTAAATTGAAATTATTGAATAGAAAATTTCTTGGAACTTTATAATTAGGTTTTACATAATGTATTATAGAATTAAAATGCTATAGATAAAGATTAAGTATTACTTAAAGTGAATATTAACAATATTAACATAACCTTGTTAAAAAAGCAATTAACATTTTTATGGTGTTCCGCTAGCTACATTTTTTGTTCAAATAAATGTGGTAAATATTGAAAATTATAAAAGGTTATGTTACTAACAACTAGGGCTGACATTAATTTTTGTGCTTTTAAACACTCTGTTGAACTTTTGCATTAGAAAATTATAAAAAACTTTTATCCAATCCGTTATTACACTCCATAATACACGATATTAAATAATTCTACTATTCATATTTCAAGATGAGTTCCATCAGAATCAAAATTCTTCTTTCTGGGGCATACCTTCTAAGTGCGTATTGTAGTTCTTAACAAGACCGTACTTTTTGGTTTTTTTTTAATTTTTAGAAAATTTGAAAATGATCGAATTAGTCACTAAAATTTGAAGTGCAAATATCATAATGCTCAAAAAATATGTGTGTAATCTTCGCAAATATCTAAAAGCGTTTGATATCTTACTGGACGAGATTAGCATTCCTCCTGGGCAGCAATTCTCAATGTCTAAAGCGTTTTTGGTAGCATATTTCGTGGAACAATACGTCTTGTTACCACATCCCAAGCATTTTCTATTAGATTACCATTTGCGGAATTGACTAGCCACACCAATCTCTCCATGCCAACTTAATTACTGTTTACGATGTTCGATGGGGATGAGCATTATAATTCATAAAAAGTAATTCTACTACTGCTGCTGTATATGAAAGAATAATGAGTAGCAGAACCTCAACCGGATATCACTAGGAAATGAAAGCTCCATTCTCTATGAAAGGCCTATGTGCCCTTCAGTACTTATCCGAGCTTATGCACTATGCTACTACCCTCAATATGATGCTATAATATATATGATATAATGCTTTTCCTACAAACTGTGGGTTATAGTATGTTCACCTCTTATCTGACTGCAATTCAGTATGATTCCAATTGATAAGCTCATTTGCGCCTGCTTTATGGGCTCTTTTATACTTTGCAGTAGGAGAAAATGTAGACCCGTTTTCGAGATAGACGTATACAAACGATTTTTTTTGTTTGCATTATTAGTAGCCTACTTGCGACAGCAGACAAATTTCTTGGTATTGTTGACGTTCACCGACCTTATCTCTGCCTTCGTCGATCACCTCCAGTTTCCACAATCGATTCCAAAGTCTAGAAATTATGCTTTGGCACACTTCAGCAACACTGCTGTATTCTTCCACTTTCCAGTTGACATACGCCCTGCAAGCCTCTGTCTTTGATAGTTCCTAATGTGTTTCTATTTTGAATAACACTTACGGTGTACTAATCTTCACTGCTAGGCACAGAAGTAAACTTTCGGATACTGACTAAGGAATGTGTTGAAGTGTATTCTAATACACTCTAACGACGATTGCTGTATCACATGCATAAACAGGCATGTCTGTGTATACTTTTTCTTGTTTAAAAATAAAGTAGTTTTCTTTCTTAACAGTTGTATAGAGTACTCGTTAATTCTTTTGAGCAGTATGTACAATATATATATAATTTAAACAAAGAATTCATCGAAATTTTCGAAACATTATTTAACAAAACTGTCACAAGAACAAACAAAAGTGGCAAAAACTCCGAACTAGTAGTAACGGAAGTATCTAAAATTATTATTTACGATAATCCGTCTTTGTACGTGGAGACAGAAATCCCAAATAATCCGTTAAGTAGTAAAACATTAGGCGAACTGTTCTAGAAACTAACCGATAAAACTGAAAGCTGCTTCTCTACGTACTGACAACAGACTATTTCAATTTAAACTGGGCACTGCTCGGAATAAAGGAGGGCTTAAAACGTCATGCGAAGTCTTGTTGTTTTATTCTGTTATTCGTATAAAAACAATTAAATGAAAGATAGGGTGGTTCCTGGTAATGAAATCGAGAATGTTTCCGTGCTTGCGAGCAATTTATCAGCGAGTAATGAAATATTTAAGCAATGTTTTTCTTTGCTGGTCTGTAAGTTCTGAACAATTTTTATCAACAAAATTGTATACATATTATAGCTATAAATTATTAAAATTTATTCGCATTGAAGTGAACCATAATAAAATTAAATTAGAAGCTTCACTTTTAAAACGTATAATACGATTGCGTTCAAATTTAACCACGAGTTTATTTTCCAAAATGTTATATAATTTTACAGTCTTCTTACGTAGCAATATTTTTACCTTCCGGTATCTTAATTAGTGAAACAGCTACTGACGAACAGAGCAATGACTATTACGATTGCTTCACTTAATTTGAAGCTTATCAGGTAGCTTGACTTCAGTCGGCAGCTCTACGCAATCTGTGGGAATTATTATCGAAATTATAATGCAAAGTAATGCTAGATAGCTATTTGTTCATCTCTCGGATTGAAATGAAACTTCTACAGATAGAACTATTGCATAAAGTCGGTCTACCTGATGAACTCTGGATTAAAACAAATGATCGTCATAGTCACTGCTTTCTTCGGCGATAGTTTTTACATTAATTATGTTGTACTCGTATTTGACAATTGTCGGTCTGTACAAATTTTGCCATTCGTTCTTGTTCTGGATCTTTCGGATAAATATGATGTTACTTTAAGGCACATATGGGCAACAACCGGCCTGCTATAAGATTTGATCCGGCCCGCGAGACATTGTCGTATTATTTCATGTCTGATATCTATTGCTAAAAATTACGAACAATACTTTAAAACACTACTTTAAAATGCACTACTTTTAAACGCGGCCCGCGAACGTATTTGCACATTAAAGTTTGGCCCACAACATGTCAAATGTTGCCCATACCTGCTTTAAGGTAAATTTCAATGGACACTGTGGTTGATTAAATTAATCAATTAAGGTTAACCTCTTTCCACAATAATTTTCGTATATTCTATGTAAACGTATTTCGACAACTTAATTATCAAAATACAGGATAGGAAAATTATTGCGGAAACAGGTTAACTTTAAGTGATTAATCCTGATTGCTTACCACACTTTATTAAATGCCCACGTCGATAAAAATCGTTGAAGAATACTTCTTTCATCTTAAATGAAAAATAAATGACTATAGCCTAATACATTCATATATTTCTAAATTCATTGAAAATATGGCGAAACTTTGCGACCCGTAGAAGATAAAAATGATAAATAAACAAAATTGGTGTATAATATACCCAAGAGAGGGTTGCTACCCCTCCTGAATCTACATGTGCATGTGTTTGAGAATTCCACCCGGCCTTAAGACGCAGGGGTGGATTTAAAACTAATAAAGATGGTATATGCACGTTACAGTATTTTAGAATTTCCAAAGCGCCGTCAATGCTGAAGACGGATCACGGTTTGGCCAAAACGAGCTATTATCCGATTTGAAGATGGGAAAGGAGGATGCAAGTAAAAATAACAATACACACACTTAAAAAAAAGAAACCAAATATCGTGTAAAATAAAAAGAAGTGTAATTACAACAGCAAGGTAAGAAATCAACTATAGTAAGTACTGGGACTGGCCCTGTTAATATTCTAAATAGAATAAACTTCACAACATATTTTCCCCAAATATATGTACGAGGGAGCGTTTTTATATTCGCGGAATGAGCGGGTTGTAGAGGGGTGAGGAGGCGCATTGGGGGCGTGGCCTGTGCAGCGACTCATGACTAGTATAAATACGAAGTTTCATTGTTATTAGACAGTTAGTCTTTGAGCTATCGTCAACCAAGTAACATAATCAGGAGTGAAAAGTGAAATATGGAAAAAATCGAATATCGTGCCGTTATAAAGTTCCTGACCAGGCAAGGAAAATCAGTCGCGACCATAATGAATGAGATGTCATTGGTTTACGGCGACTTTTATCCAGGAAAAACCATGTTGTACAAGTGGCATAGTTTATTTAAACAAGGAAGGGAATCCCTTGACCTCCTTGTGACCACGCCAGCACTTATCCAAAAAGTTGAACAAATTGTACTCGAAGATGCTCGACTAAAGAAGAATCAGAATCAGAGAAATCATTTTTTTATGAGAGTATAAATAAATTAATTGAAAGATGTGAAAAATGTATCCGTCTTGCAGGTGAATATATTGAAAAAGAAAAATAATTTGGTTTTTTTATTTCCACCCCTTGTCCCCCATTCCGCGAATATAAAAACGCTCCCTCGTATATATGGTTCACATAAATTAGTTACAATAGCCGTCAATTAAAAACGAATTGTTTACTCAACATTTACAACCGGTTTAGAATTTAAATTATCCTTACAAAAATTACTGACTGTATAATATGGTACTATTGATGTTAGAAACAAAAAACTAACTTTTCATATTAAATTATTACGTTTAAATTACTGAATACCTTCTATTGAAGTATTGCGAAGGTATTATTAATGTTGAAACAAAAAAAAACTATGTTATATTGGATTATTACGTTGAAATTAATGAAGGTTTACTATTGATTACTAATTAAAAAACTACTACATAATATTAAATTGTGTACATTAAAATCACAGACGACATTATAAAAATTATTAAGGCAAAAGAAAAGAAGCCAAACACAAGGAAAGCAAATCCAATGTGCAGATATTAACGACAAAATAAGGTACCAAGTTTTCTTTTTATATATTTTTACGCTATCCAGTTGAAGTAAATAACTTTCATTTAAGCTAAATGGAGATACTAAAGAGAATTACACGAGACAACGCTAAAGCTTGTCTAAATAATAAATACTTACGTCGATAATGTACAATTTGGAGGTAAGAACGGAAACATTAAATTTAGTAGGAAGTTACTAGATCGATAATCACATATGGTATTAACTTGAAATAGTAAACTGTTTGTCTAAAAGAGTCGGCTCTCAGAGCAAAGTTACTTTTTTAAATAACAACTAAGGGAATTTAATTGAGAAAGAAAAATAAGCACTTGTAAACTATAACAGTTTGACCTTGCCACACGAAAATCGAGGTTGTTCAGAGGCGGCGATTGTAATTCGGTCTTTTTTCAAAGCTTGTGTAGCTTTGAAAGTCCTTATTTACAGAATTATTTCTTCGGAAAGCAAAAAGGACCAACTGACAACGGAATAGAAATACAACGGACGTTAATATTTGAATATAACTCAAGTGAGAAAACAACTCTTACCTTGAGATCGTTCAACCTTTTTGCCCCCTTATAAGTTCACAGGGAAAAGTGTGCACAATTATTTTCTCCAATGGAGAAATTCTACTTTAGTTTTCCCCAAATTGAGAGAGGATTGATCACAATAATTTGAAAGACAATGCCTCTAGATATAGAATAATCTACAGTGCAACCTTTTCGCTAATCAGGTTTATAAGCGAGTGTTGTTTGTTGAAATCTTTTTCAGAGTTTGGCGAATAAAAAGCAAATATAAAAATACGTATGAAAGAAATGCCGATGTATGGAAGTAAAACTTGCATGCACGGTATGATAATGAATATGGTTGATTGAGAGAAGGTATTACGAGCACGTAACAACTTTATTCAATAAGTATTGTTGAAAACTGAGAGCATATAATCACAGATATTGCTAATATTTTTATAGACTACAGAAACGATTAATAACTGAAAAACCAATAGAATGATATGAAAATGTAAATTTACTACGTACACAGAATGATTTGAAGCATCCAGCGTAACTTACACATTATATAAAATACTACCCAATTTGCCTCATTTGCGAGACATTATGCAAATAATAAAATCAAGTTTGAACAGTAAACTATGATATCTAAATGAAAGTGAGAAAGAAGAAAGAATGACGAGAATAAGTAAATCAACAGGAAGGGTATTGAGTTTGAAAGTTACCCTTTGCAGGGATGCATATTTTAAGTCAAGTTCAAGTCGTCATAAATTCGTTTCGTGCGATAAAATGGGCTCGAACTCGATTTTCCAATTTAAACTTTTGGAATGAGTAAACAATATTTAACACAGTGAAACAGGGCTAGTGCAATTGAGAAGAGATATTTCGAGTCGACGGAAAAAAGGAGAATGATATCGTATTCGTTCTAACTCTTCAGCCCGATGGCGTTTCAAAACTATCGTGATTTATAAGTTTTAGAAGTGAAAATTGATGGAAAAAGGTGAAACGTTTATGCAAAAAAGATTGGCGTTAAATTGGAAAATATGTTACTTTAAGTTACTTTATGAGTTCTGGTAATAATATATATTTTCCTTCAACAGTGTACATATATTATTTAGTAAATACGATGGAATTATTAAGTATACATAATCACACTTTTTATAAAACAAGATACATTAAAAAGTTATCTACATAATCCAACAATAACTAGCTTATTTTAAAATTTTTAATATTTTGCGCGTCGACAAACTGCCCAGATTTTAAATAATTTACATTTTCAAGCAGCCTTTCTCAACAAAAAGTGCAATGGATTCTGCATTTAAAAAGTTAAAACCTGTCTGGCATACTTTTAGTTAACGACAAGTTGTTGTGACATACATTAATCTCATTAAGCAGACTTATCGTCAGAGAAAAGTTTGTGACACACATTTCAGTAATCATTTGATAGAATTATCGTCATGTTATCATTCAATCTTGCTTATTCCAGCCAGTACTTTTCCAAAACACTTAATCTAACTACAATTGAAGATTATATTATATATAATTAAGTGTTCCACAGGAATCTTATCTTAAGCCTATGCTATTACTGTTTTTGTTTAATGATCTACCGAATGTGTGATTTTTGAGATAGAAATAAAAGAGCTGGGTATCTCTCAATAGAGTACGAACGAGATATGGTAGATGCGGCCACAAGCTACACAAAGGCATAAGTCCGAGTCTTGCATGCGACTTTAACGTGAAGAACCAAACAATCAAACATATAGTGTTCGAATGTGGTTGTCGAACATTCCCTAGCACACAGGAAGGTTTCGTAGGAGCCACACTTAAAGTCTCCAAAGTGCATCCAAAATCTTGCTTTGAGGCTGGATTTTTGGGAGTCTAGATTTATATGTCTGGTTATCTCGTATTATATATATATATAAATATATATAGTATATGCTTGTATTATCTTCTTCTTTTACACCTTTCTTATGACTGTCTTGACATGTACTTTGCCATAAGTTAAATGATAATAATACAGTAACTATAATTCATACCCAAATAGGCTTCTCGATAAGGCTGTACGAGGGTGGTCCCATAAGTATCGGGCCTGACGTAGTGATGGCGGTAGTTGTTTGAAAAACAAAAAAAATGGCTCAATGGTCCAAGATTTTCCAATGATAAAGAAGTGATGTCGGCACTTAATAGCTATTTTAAGGAGCAAGACAGTTCTTTTTATAAAAAGGGTATCGCACTTATTGAACATCGCTGGGAAAAGTGTATAGAGCTGAAAGGAGATTATGTTATGAAAAACAAATACATTTGTTTCCAAAATTTTTGTGATTTCTTTGTTGGATCGGGTACTTTTGGGACCAATCTCGTACACTACTGAGAATCCGGAGAATTGTTCAGTACTAGCAATTATTTATTAGCATTTTATTCTTGTCGGTATTTTGTAGTATAGTCCCTAGTGAAAACTCATAATCGACCTTGAGGAATAATGTTCGATGGTCACTTTAAGCGTGTTATTTGTTTTATCATCATTACCTTGAGGGCACAATAATTTGTTTTATTTTTACTTTCATACTGAAGCTGTATTATATTTTGCCTACCTTGACACTAGACAAATTTTCATAAATATTTATAGAAAGCTGGTACTCATTTGCAAACCATTAACACTTTTAATACATTTGCTTTTGCATGAGTATTAAATGGTATGAAATTTTTGTTTCTAAAGTTAGCTGTTACTCTGATGAATTGGTGTAGATTATACAGAAGAAAGACAGGTGGTATATTTCTTGATTAAATATGTCAATAACCCCTGGAGATTTAAAACGAAAATATCTCCGCAAAATTAGATGTTCCGAGTAGACATAAATTTAAAATTATGATCGTACAAACAATATATTCGGAGGGATCGTAAATCTAAAGAACGAAACGCATTAAGCAGATTCGTGAAGAAACGGATATTTTTACTTGTCTCAGTAATTATTTTCATTAAGAAGGGAGGATAATTTGTAATGTTTATAAGGCTGAAATTTCTAGTTCACATGGTGGAGATAATTTAGTCCTTAATTATGCCTGGAACATTCCAATTACCCGAGTGACTTGGCGACATATTTTCAAGACACCGGATTACTTCCAACCCGTTAAGCTATGACACTTTTTAATATTCTGCTTGTACGCCTCACTCGCCAGTTTCGCCACTGTTTTTATCAAAAAGGCTTGTCACTTTAATATTGTATAAAACCGACGTGATTGTTTGAAAATGTCTCGTAGAAATGATATTTTTATTCGTTGTTAGTGTCTTATTTATACCCTTCGGCTATATATTATATATAACTTTCTTAGTTAAAATATTTAATTAGAAAATGCTGGGATAGTCTCAAAGTGCATATTTTGTTTCTTACAACAACGAAGCTTGTGTTAAGATGAATAAAATCAAAAAAATATTAAAATTAAATTAATTTAATTAAATACTTAAAATGTTCATCGTTTGCGTCTTGATAACATGTTAGATGCTTGTTAAATCCATTTATTCTTTCGACTATTCTAAACTAATCACTAACTATAAACTAATCAGATCTTAAATCACACAATTCTACAAAAAGTAAATGATGACCAAGACCAGAAAAACAAACTTCTAAGAATCGTTTTATTTGGTAGAATTTCAGGTATTCCGCCATTTTAAAGGTATAAAACACCTACTGGACACACACACACACACACACACAGAGAGAGAGAGGAAGTGGTGGCCTTAGAGACCAATTCTCTGTGTTCTTTTCAGATCTGTTGTGGTCTTCATATCTGGAATCTCTAAGCTTCTCCGCGTGCGTCTCTTGAAGTTAACCTATACGACCCTTACGACTTTTTTAGCTTCTATGTAATCTGTTCCACCAACTTTTGCATGTTAACCTCAGAAGTTGCAGATCATTAGCTTATCGGCCCTTCTCGTCGGACATCAGATTTATTTCCTCTACAACGGTGATCCTCATGGTTTACTTATCTGTATTTGTGTAAATAATTCTGTTTCATCTTTGTTGTTTTAATCAATAAGGTTGATATATAACCCCTTTTCCACAATTAACTATTTGTAAAATTCTGTATACGCATTTCGACAACCAAGTTGTCATCATCAGCAGATAATTTCAAAGTGTCGCACCTGGTAAAACACGGCGAAAAAATTGTACGAAAAATAAACTCCGTACGCGATCCGTACCGATGAAAACCAAGATGTGCACTTTGTTGTTTTAGTTTGTTTTTCTTATGGAGGGTTCCTTCTTTTACAGCTTCATAACCTTTCACATTTTCTTTTTTACTATTTTGGTATTTGCTCTGTACCTTGTTCGAACTGTTCCTACGAGTAGCAAGAGAAATAACAGTCTGTCCGATCAGAATCCCACTTAATCTGGTGAGATTAAATACAAATCGGCCGCGTCTAATGTCCCCAAAGTAATGCCGACTGCTGCACTTGCTAGCCGACACACAAGTCTCAGCACCTTACACCTTAGTTTAGGTTTAGCTCGGATTTCTCGGGAGCGTTGGTTCCCATACTTACACATAAGCTGTGTGCCTTGAAGGGTAGTGGACTCCAATTATCTCATGTATTCCTGTTCCAAAATCTCTTCAATGCTCTTCATATCCTACATTGCTTTGCGATACTTCCTCTTTTCTCCTTTATCTACTTTACGGCTTTTCTTATCTCCTATAATCTTGTGTTTTTCTAAATCCTAATTTTACTTTTTTCTTTATTGCTGCCTGTATCTTGCGCGTTCTTTTTCTCCAATTTGTTTTACGTGTCCATTTGATTATGTTCTATAACTTGTTCTCAAAGTTTGTATGTAGGTTTTAATGGGAAGTTTCGCTTTTTGAGTGATCTGTCAACGTTTTGCCTTTTTCATTACAAAAATCTGTCGCTTATATTTTGCTTAGTTTTCCTAGGATTATTCATGATACCGATTTATGTTAATGCAGAGATGATAACATTTCTATACACATATGCGTCGGTATGGTTTTATTTTCAAAGAAGACTAGCTTTAAGCTACCAGAAATTTGCCTTGTTGTTCAGTGACGTTTAGCTCACTATTTTTCGTAAAAACCATTTATACCAACTAAATGACACATTTCGCCCGTTATATACATCGCTGTATTGTTCATGATATATCTTATATTTGTAAAATACTCAGCAATATATTCTTTCAACATCTATATACTTATTTCAAAGCGTATTCAATACCAAAAGTTGATTACTTCTCAAATTAATCATTTGCAGCAGTGTCAAGGTCATCATCGCAAGATTTCCGGCTTTATAATTGTTTTGTCAACTTAGGGATACAACAGTAATCGCTGAGTGCTAGATTCTGACTAAAGTAAGCTGTCTCAAGTTGTGGAAACAGATTCTTCGGTAATTTGTAGAATTTTTTGAAGTTTATACGCCTGGCGATTGTCGTGTAGCAGTACAATTTTTTTAAAAAAATTTAAAATCTTTTGCATGAATAGCCTTAGGTTTTTAATGGCCCGTTTATGAATATCACCGCTAACTGTAACGCCCTTCTTCATGTACTACATCTTATCTATTCTAGAATATTGATTTTTGTTTCACTGGAGAGTCCCATTGGCGTACTCAAAATTCGTTTCCAATAATAATTTTCGAAAAAAAGCCAAAGATCTTGCTTTAACGCATTCAAATTTGCCCCAACTGGAAATCTTCTGTTCCAGTTTAAAGAGTCTGGGAATCCATCACGCTGACGCTTCGTTCCCCCTAAAGACGGTTTGTCAACATTAAACCTTCAGTTTTCGTTCTTGTCCAGTCAGTCTTCTTATATCAGCTGCGTCAGATTTTGAACCACCTTCAGTAGATTCCCGACCAAAACGAAATTGTTCAATCAAAATTTTAACTTGAGATAGACCATATTCACCATATACAAGTAATTATTTGATCATGGATATTTTTTGAGTTAACTCTCCTTGGTCAAAAATTTCGAAACTTTCTTTTATTGAAGTTTTCACTATTCTAACTGACCAAAATTACAGAAATCCTTTAATTTCAACATCGCTTTGTCAGAATATTTACGAAAATTGTCACTCGTTAAGATAATAATCATAATAATAATAATAATAATAATGACCTTTATTTCCAATAGGCTTATAGCCCAATAACAAGAAAATACAAAATTATTAACTGAGTTTAGACATATGTGTGGCAGATATAATAAAAAAATTAAAGGTAATTCAAACTAAAGTTAATCAGAAAAGCAAACAGAAACAAAAATTACTAAAAATACATATATGGTATACATGCTAACCAAACAAGTCAGCAAATTCGTTGCCACTTTTCCTCAAAATGTAAACTGGTGTTCTCCCGAGAATATTAGTCCGCGCCCTTGGCGTCACAGTGGACACATTGCACCTAGAGTTCAAACGGGGCACTAGAAAACACAAACGATGCAATAACGAAGGACAGTCAACACTGTTACCAAGGATGCCATGCAACATCCCACCACATAGTCCAGCTCTCCTGTCATGCAAAGAGGACATATTATGCTCAAGAAGCAACTCTCCCTGCGACACACCTCTTTGTAGGTAAGCACGACTAATCTTGAAGGTAAGGAATTTTAAAAACCTTCGATGAATGCGCTCCAACTTTAAGCACTCACAAAGCATGATACTTCACTTCAGATACTTCATTGTCATTCTTCGTTGTTTTCATAGCTAGGTAGATTAAATCAAAATCTGATTTTGTATTAAATTAGCAACGAATTATTATTTCACGGTAGAAATCGATTATTTAATCTCATTCTGTGATAAAATTTATGCCATTCTACTCTTATATTTAACAGAAATGGATCAGAATGAATTTATAGTAGCTATAATTTTAGCATTCATTAAATAACATCCAATTATCGCTAAGTACAGTACTTCGACTATTACATTTTAATATTGTTACAAGCGTATACGTCGTTTTAATCAAATTTGTAATTCGGATCTGGTGTCGATTTTAGCGATTAAGACATGCCGTTAAATTAAATGTGAAATAATTACGTTCGGCAACTCCTTATAAATCTCGTTAATTCTTCCGTTTTCTTAATTAAAATGCTCGAGTGCCAATCCAATTAAAATCCATATTAATCGATTGGTGTCACCATGGCTTTACGAATCGGACTGGGAACGTGGTGTTCTTTCAATTTTGTAAATGAAACAAACAGGGGAAGATGACGTAAACACCAAACGTACCATTCGCAAACGAAGCGATCGGAAACACTTTTAAGACATTTCATGTTCTTGAATAATTTTTTATAAACGAAGACAAATATTTGATGTACCGTTTCGGGTGGCACGTGTTGGTAATACGCAAGAAATTCACAGCTTAATTAGTGTGCATTGCAACGTCAGAACGGACTTCTAAAAATGGTAAGCAAACAAAAACTGGCAATGAGTAATTTAGAGTAAGATTTTCGTCGTAAAAATGGTCGACAAAAAAAACAAAAATGTTGGTCTGCAGGATTTATTAATTTTCCTAAGAAAACGTTTTCAATTTAAAAATTTTAAATGAAGTATTTGAAATATGCGAAATACTAAATTACCGATAATTTGTTAATTCATTGATGAACAGAAATACGAGGTAGGGCAATTAAATAGCGAGGCTGTAATTGGAATGTCGCTGACATTAATACTTCCCAAACAACAACCCGTAGTTTCGTCTTTCTGTCTGCTTTAGTTTACTTTCGAGCAGTAAGACACATTTTGTATGATGCATTGAATATGACAAAAGTTTGTGCAAAAATGGTGCCAAAAAACCTCACTCAGCAACAAAAAGACAATCGAGTAAACGTTCGCTCTGGCATCATCGAACGACTCACAGAAGAACTAGACTTGCTCACAAAAATCATTACATGTAATGAAACATCGATTTTCCAGTATGACCCGGAAACAAAGCGTCAATCGACGCACTGGAAGGCCGCCGGATCGCTGATACAGAAAAAAGCACGAATGACCAAGTCGAAATTGAAGGCAATGCTGATCGTTTTTTCGATATCAAGGGTGTTATTATGGCTGACTGTATGTCTGAGGGTCAAACCGTTAATCAGAAATACTACAAGGAAGTCATAATCAAGCTGAGGGAAAGAGTAAGGAAGAAAAGACCGGATTTGCGGAAGCTCACAATGCTCTATCTGTGAAGCAGTTTTTAGCAGGCAAGCGCATTGCTATGCTTGATCATCCTCCGTGTTCACCAGACCTTACAATTCTGCCTATTCCAGAAGTGAAAAATGCAATGAAAGGAATACATTATCAGTCTGTTGAACATATAAAAGCAAAAACGGCGGAGTTGATGAAGGGGCTGACCACTGATGAACTACAGCATTGTTTTGAGCAACAAAGACAAAAAAATAAGTCTTCACTAATTCGATGTCAAATTTATATTGAAAATGAATGAGCTGTATCTTCAGCGGCGGATTCGATTAAAACTATTACGTTTTTGAGTAAAATTATTACCATTTTTTACACCTATTTGAAGGTTAACAATTTATTGACAATAATATTTCATTTTGCTCTGATATCAACTAGTAATTAGCTGATTACTCCATTCTTTCATCAATTCAGTTATTCACGATAGTTGCTTGATAGGGCCGAGAACTATTGTCCATAAAAATTAATACTTTTCCTACCGTTCCTGCATACGGAAAAACGAGGGATCGCAGAATCCTATTCAGATATCTTTAGGTAGTGTGAGACTTATTTTCTATGAAATAAAGGTCGGTGCAGCTGCCAGAACTTATCCCGGCTCACGCTATTACACACCCATCTTAATATTGGTATCTTTGCTGCACAAATTGTAGATTATGGACTGTGTCGCGTTCACGCTAAATCAGAATACACCTACTATCTGGTTGCAACATACATCTAGATAATACTAGTCCCATATTCTACGGGCTCTATTATATTCTGCAGCAAGAGAAATGCAAACAAGCATATAAGCCAGACTTTTATAAATGATTTCTTATTGTTTGTGCGTTGATAATAGCCTTTCAGAGGTAGCAGCAAACTCACTTTGAATACAGATTGCATTAGGGGCACTATTTCTAAGTCTTTCGTCGTTCGAACAAGCGATACTAAAATTTATCAAGTACACTTTGTCTCACTTTACTGTTCTTCTACTTTTCAGTTGATATAGTCCTACAGGTCTCTATTTCGAACAGACTGTGATGTGTTTCCTTTTCGGATGACAATTAAGATTGCAAATCTTCACCACTATTCATTGGGATAACCTTGTAGGTACTGGCCAATGAGAGTATTAAAGCGCGCTTTTATGCGCTCTAGCGACGACGTTTTAACACACGCGTAAATATGTTAAAACAGATCTGTGCATTAATTCTCTTATTTAAAAACATTGGAGCTTCCTATTATTAATTATAAATAATCTCCCCTAACTACATTAGTATTTTTTTAAAATAAAAACTATAAAGCATTTAGACATACATATGTAAGAACTTATATAGGTTATTGGGCAACTTATTATAAGACTAGCGTATTTATTCCAATGCAGCATAAAATTGTATCAGCTTATTTTTCTTTTTCTCATTCTTCTCTCGGGCAAAAGTCTCTTATTACCGCATAAAAAACGATTTTCCCACAAAATCACTATCAACTAATGCATTAATAAAAATCCCCAAGTGAACACCAGTGATTTAAATTTCGTTTAACACGACATATCACTTATAATGCTGAATTATTAATATAGGGGACCGCGTGAGAAACGGAGGTCTGCTTAGACAGACGGCTTACACCCACTTTGCAAATGCCTCGAAGGCGGAGTATAATCCACGTTGTGTTACCTCCTGCCAAATGATGAGCTTTATATATTCTCTAACTTCTGGCGTATCGATTGGCGTTTGCTCGCATGTACTAAAAAGTGCCGTACAATATCGGATGTTCAGCCCATCATTTTCTGTCAATATTCAGTCAATAATACGCCCGTTATTCCTCTGCTAGCTATTGTTGGCGTTCCGTAATATAATTACGAAAATCCTACAGATATTGCGTCTTTTTCTTTTAGATCGAAAAAAAGGGAAAAGTTTAGGTTAAATAAAAACGAAATTCAAAAGAAGTTTAAATATAAATTGAAAAGTATAGTACCGTATTGACGTAGCTTTTGAAAAGAATTGCACCACAATTAGACAGCAAAAAGAAACTTCGACAAATTCGTCTTTACGACAATTTAGGTTAAGAACGATATTGAATTTGGATACCAAAAAATTGAAGACAATGCTGAAGTGTATCCAAATTTATATCAGATGCTTCTTAAACAGTCTCAAATCAATCAAAATATAATCAAACTTCATCCCTTTTAAGAATTATAAATAAATGAAGAAATAATCAAACTTTATTATTATGAAAACAAGAAAGAAACTGAACCTAATTAAACTACAATAATTCATTTATGGACAGATCCAATCGAATTCTTTTTTAATGATTACCCGGTCAGAAAAGTCAGTGATTAGTTACTGGTTTATTACACTAGTTTCGGGTTCGAATTCGAGGACGCTGCCTGAGAAGGTTTTCGTGGTTTTTGCTTTTCGTTGAAGGTGAGTGCCGACGGTCAAAAATCTTAAGATGCATCACAAGTGCGGGTTTAACAATAACATATGTGTAATTGGCTTTAAGCTATTAGACGATGTCAAGATGTGTATTATTATTATTAATCATTAGTAGAACTTTGAAAGTATGAGAAAATTTAATGTACTTTTAAATCAATAAAGTACACGTAAAGAAGTTCAAATTAGCTTATTGTTACTCAAGAAAATTGCTTTTTAACTTGGCGTATATTACTGAAGAATATGTGAATTTAAAAAAATATTATATAAGCTTTGGTGATACGAAAAAACTTTTTTAGAACTTTGGCTGCTTTCCCGATATATTAATTCTTAATTAACCATCTGATTCCAGTTTAAAAATGCACGGTTTCTTCTTTTCATTCGTGTTTCGCCATCAGAAACAATCGAAATTCACCTATAAAGACTTAATATTTTTTGACATCAACTTATTACGTTCATTTTAATTTTATTTAGTTTTTCACCTAGGATATGCAGGCGCTTTTAAACAAAGATTATTATGTGAATGCTAAAAGGAATCATTCAAATATGAATAATATACTGTTTATTACATATGTTTCAGAGATTCACTCATCATCAGGTAAACTTGTTTTACTAACAAACGATTCCTTCCTAGGGTTTATCATATTTTTCAAAGGCTATTATACAGAATTGTACAGAATTTCGTATATTATTAACACAATAATCTTTGAAATATTCACAATCTGTTTGTATGTAGTACTACGAACTTCTTTCATCAATTTCCATAGGGCGACTACTTTTTTGACAAAGACGTTTACTATATACAGGGTTTTCCAATAAGAGTGATATGATTTCCTTAAAAAAAAACACACTTATTGTTAAGAAAATTCAAAAGTTTCTTATTTAATGTGAAGTACAATCGATACAATTAAGTTCTAAATAAAACGTCATTCAAATGGCCTCCACGACTTCTTCTGCAGGAACGAATTCGATGAACCCAATTTTCGAGCACTTTTTCCACTAAATCTAGTCGTATGTCATGAATGGCACGTTCAATATTGACTTGTAAAGCTTGAAGAGAGTCTGGTTTATTTCGATAGACCAATGACTTCAAATAACCCCACAAGAAATAATCTAATGGTGTTAAATTACAACTTCTTGGAGACCATTCAATATCACAATTTCTTGAAATAATCGAATTTCCAAACTTGTCTCGCAATAATTCTATTGTTGCATTTGCTGTGTGGCACGTAGCCCCGTCTTGTTGGAACCAAATGTTGTCAAGATCAACTTCTTCCAATGTCGGCCATAAAAAGTTGGTTATCATCAATCTATACCGCTCTCCATTGACAGTAACGGTGTTACCAGCTTGATTTTGAAAGAAGTACGAACCGATGAATCCACCATACCAAAAACCACAGCAAACTGTCAATTTAGGCGAATGTAATGGTTTTTCATAAATAACTTGTGGATTTTCTTCACACCAGAATCGACAGTTTTGTTTATTTACCACACCATCCAGATGAAAGTGAGCCTCATCAGAGAAGATGATTTTCTTAAAAAAATCGTTATCGTTTTCAAGTTGTTCCAAGACAAAATCAGCAAATTCACGACGTTTACGGTGGTCCAATGGCTTCAGTTCTTGAGTGAGAACAATTTTGTAGGGATGCAAACCCAAATCATTTCTCAAAATCCGTCAGGTTGTGGTTTGAGACAGTCGCAATTGTTGAGAACGTCTTCGAATCGACAAATTACGATCTTCGGTAACACTTGCCTGAACGGCAGCAATATTTGCATTACTTCGAGCGGTTCTTTGTCTTATTGGCATTTAAAAATTATGTAAAGAAAATGTAACCTCAAAATTTTTAATAATTCGACGAATAGCGAGAACACTTGGACGATTATTACGACCATAAATGGCAAAAGCGCACGAAAAGTTGCAATTGGAGAACGATTATTTTGATAATAAAACTAAATAATTTGTAAACGTTGTTCTTGCGTATATCTCTCCATGATGAAATTGTAAACACTACTGAATACAATGAAAAACAAATGACAGATCATGACATATTACAAATAACCGAAATGTCACTTCAAAATCATATTATACCTATTGGAAAACCTTATATCTTGAAAAAGAAACTTTTAAACTAAACTAACACTTTAAAAATGTTACTAGCTCTTCTAAAAATCTTTAATTATTTCGTTGTGACATAGGTTTGTAAATGATAATCAGCGAACGCCGCTGTTTCTCATCTTGAACAGTTTAAACTTTAATAAGTTTACTGTTGAATAAACTTTTCTCTGGGGAAAATATTTGGTGCTTTTATTCTTTATTCGCTCTTTAGAACATCCGGAGTAATAGGAAATAACGATATAAATTTATGATTAGCTGACAAAATGGCACAATAAAATTTAGAATACCATTTTGCGTGGGTTTTCCTTTTTTATTTCCTGGTGAAGTAATACTATCATTACGCGCCAAATATTGAATATGAACATTACAGTCTCAATAAATCACGTAAATTTGTCCAATTTGAATTATCACAAAGTAGGCCACCTCTTAAAGGATTTGCAATATTTTGTCATGTCATTTCGTAACTTACATATTTAAATTCTAAATTGCCGCACAGTGGTCATAACACAGAATCTAATCCGCATCGAAATACCAATAACAAAACCTAGAGTACCCGGTGGATTAACGATTTAAATTCGGGGTCAGTTTAGAGGCTTATGCATTATGAATATTCAAATGGAAAATTAGAATATCCTGCGAAGGACAACAACAACATTCTGTACGTCAAATGGAATGTCTGTTAAATTCGCCACAAACTGCGAAATCCGAACCCGAATAAATCGTAAATGTACAGGTTCATTTGGATAATTACTTCGCGTATAGTATATGCATACGTATACGAGGGATAAGTGTAGTAGTGCGCTTGATAATAGCAACAGTTAATAGTTCTTGAAGAACTTGTTTGCAAGTTACAAATGACAAATTAAAAAATGCTTATTGAACATACTTTTTTTGTTTTGCCTTAATGTAATATTTTCCATTGGAAGGCCATTAAACGAGAAAAATTTTCCCTAAAATTTGTTCTAATATATCGCTTTCGTATTTAATTTTATATACTAGACGTCAAAATGATATATATATATATATATACACACACACAGTCTGTCGCAGAGAAAACAGAAGTTTCGGAGGGCAAATCTTTTGAGCTTGTCCATTTGATGAAATGGCAGGTATTCGATGGTTATCTTTGGGAAATAATACTAATACAGATGTTGCCGTTTCTAATTTGTACAATGGGATACAGTCTATTATTAGATATCTTCTTCTCTGCACGTAGGTTTCCATTGTGGTAAAATCAAAGAATAATAAAACTAAGGAAGCTAAAAGAATATTACCGTCATAAATGGAGTCGTACAGGCTATGATAACCTTCACCAAGAGTTCGTAGGGATACGACCGTTGGTCCAAAATGAAGCTCGATTTGATTATGATAAATATACACATATAAATATGTATACAGATCTGCACATATACAGACCTGCTAAAAGCCTTTGATGTTATAGACCATTCTTTTTTAATACAAATACTGAATTTATTTGGCTTTTCATGTAGCCTAATAAAGTTTTTACACTGGAATTCAGGTTATTGAATGTGTACCCGAAAGTAAATATAATTAAACAATCTACAAGTTATGATGACAAAATTCATTCATATTCGGATTTTGTGTTAAAAAATAATGGTCCATAATATCGAAGGCTTCTTAAAGGCTGTAGACTTTATATGCTGAGATACAGGTTTTGTCACTTTTTGCAACTACTTTCACTCAGATTGTACACACAATTCCACACAAGATTAGATCACCTATGTCGATTTTAATGCAGTTAGCATTAAAGTGGATACTTTTTGAAATGTCCCATCTAGCGTATCACTTTCTACAACACAACAATATAACACGGCCACTTTTTCATAGTATCTTTACTTAGTCTACCTTCTCTTTAAAGCCGACACCGTCATCTTGTTCTGTCTTAGTGTCATTCATCTAGCAGATATATTCTATCTGTATAGATGGAGCTCCTCTCCATTTCTGGTTCTCTGGTATACATTTTACTATTGATATAGACGTGGCTCAGTGTGTATTGCGTTTCATATTCACAATGTATTGGGTTGGCAACTAAGTACTTTCGGTTTTGTAGTATAAAATAAAACACTTTTTTTTTAAACAAAGAATAGTTTTTAATCAATTATATATTTTCCATTTTGCTCAATGACCTTTTGCCATCTTTCTTTCAGCTGCATGATTCCGCGCTCATAAAATTTCTGGTCCTTATCAGCAAAAAAGTGAACCAGGTGCGAGTGAAGGTCATCGTCATTTGTGAAAGTTTTACCATTCAAAGAATTCTGCAAACTTCGAAATAAATGGTAATCAGATGATGCTAGATCAGGGCTATATGGGGGATGTGGCATCACTTCCCAGCCAAGCTCCAATAGTTTCCCACGAGTTGCCAAAGACGTGTGAGACCTTGCATTATCTTGGTGGAAAACTACACCTTTCCGATTTGACAATTCTAGCCGTTTTTCTTTGATTGCTTCATCCAGTTATATTAATTGTTGACAGTAAACATAAGAATTGATCGTTTGGTTCCTTGGAAGCAGCTCAAAAAACACAACACCTTTGTAATCCCACCAAACTGACAGCATGATCTTTTTCGGATGCAATTCAGCTTTCGATGTGGTTTGTGCTGGTTTATCGTGTTTGCTCCATGATCGTTTTCGAACTATGTTACTGTACAGGACCCATTTTTCATCACCTGTGATGATTCTTTTTAAGAAAGGGTCGGTTTCATTTCGTCTAAGGTGCATATAACAAAAGTTGATTCCTTGTGTCAAATGAATTTCTTTCAATTCGTGAGGTACCCAAATATCAAACTTCTTAACTAGCCCAACACATTTTAAATGTTTTTCAATTGTTGTGTGCCATACATGTAGCCTCTCCGCAACCTCTCGAACAGTTATATGACGATCCTCTTCAATTATGACTTTGATTTGGTCATCATCAACTTCAGTAGGCCGACAAGAACGTTGCTCATCTTTGAGGGAAAAATCTCCAGAACGGAATTTTTATACCAATTCTGACACGTGCGCTCTGTTAAGCAATTAGCACCATAAACTTCACATATCTTTTTCTTTCCTTTACGGAAATAAAATAGTAAAATATGTCGAAAATGTTCGTTTCTGCACTCCATTTAAAATTAACCCACAACTAATAGCTTTAATAAAAATCACGCACTACTTGCTTCTGAAGTTACGTCAATGTGACTGGTATCACGCGACAAACGGTAAAGTACAGCGCTAGCATACGTTATACAAAAAATAAAGCAACGCTCTCTATCAGTAAAAACCGAAAGTACTTAGTTGCCAACCCAATACAATAAGCCCTACCTGGGCATGCATACGTGTGATTCATATATATGCAAGTATAGATGTCGAATGATACCTATTTTTCTTTTATCTAACTATATATTGTACTCCTATAGCTTATTTCATACATTATTACAATTTTTGGAATTAATATGATTTCTCTTTCACTTTATATTGCTTTCGTTAATTTACTTTTAAAAAAAGCTGTACCATTTTGAATTTTAGTAATTGTTTTTGAAAGGAAAACCAAAAATTTTTACTATAAAGTAATTGAGCACTTATGAAAACAAAAAAATTATTGAAATAAAACATTTTACTTTTTCACAAAATAAGTTTTTATTCAAAAAGTAGATGTGTACACTGCACACACCTCAGTAGTAACTAGCTTAGACTTTTTACATACGAGTTTATATAAATTTTGAATGCCATGAAAGGTTAAAGTAAAATTCTATGTTAAAGTTTGCCTCATTAGAAAAAGTAATATAAAAGGGGCAATGGTAGAGGAATATGAAAGATATACTTATTATAATTTCTTCGAAAAATATTTAAATCTGGGAATACCAATTGTGCGAAGGAATGTATTTCTATTAATAGTAAGATAAAAGAGGGGATTATAGAACTAAATGTACTGTTCAAGGAATTTTTAATTATCTTCTAACGTGGGTATAGATGACAATAGTTTGCTACCTAGATGTGAAATATCATTATTTAAAAGGCTATTTTTATATTTCTTCGTGTACATGGCTTCTCACGTGTTTAAATTTTTACTATTGCTTTGTCGCAAAAATTATAATTAGTATACTTTTCATGCCGCTCTACCACTACCCTCTTTTATATCCCTTTTTCTAATAAGGTAAACTTTAACAGGATTTTACTTTAACCTTTCATGGCAATGAAAATTTATATAAACTCGTGCAGTGCACAAGAAATGTACATCTAGTTTTTAAATAAAAACTCAGTTTGTGAAAAAGTAAGATGTTTTATTTCAATAATAATTTTTATTCCATCATGTATAATTACAAATGAAAAATAGTGTAGGGTATATGGCAAAATTTTCCATTACATTGCTACGTAAAGTCTACTGGGTCAATAACAGATTTAATGTTTGCTTTGAGGTCATTGATTACTGCTGGTGTATTGGTGTATAATTTTCTCTTTAAATAACACCAAAGAAAAAAATTAAGTGCAAGCTAATTGATGTCACCATTACGTGAGATAAAACGACAAGGAAATTTGATAAGTGATGGAGTTGTTTCGCCACGTTGCACTGTCCTACTGAAACCAAATATCGTCCAAGTCTGAATCATCATTTCTGTTGGATAAAAAGTTGTTCGGTAACTCAAGACAGCGTTCAATATATTCACTATAAAATGCACAGCAAAGAGTGCACTTGTGATTGCATTTCTGGGAATTTTCTGTACCCCGAATACGACAAATTAACTTATTGACGTGTCAATCAAGATGAATATGAGCTTTATTCCTCAACATGACTTTGTTGCAAAATGTAGCATCAACTTGTTTGTTTTTCAATATCTGATTGATAAATATGCCGTGTTACAAATGGTCTATCGGTTTCAATGCTTATGTTAATTGAATATTGTATGCTGTCAGATGCAGGTCTTTCGCCTTTCTTCAGAAATATTTTCGTTTGACCAATGAGTACAATGTTGTATCGTGATGTTGCTTTGTCGGTAACCAAACCAGTTCATCAATTTATTTAATTAAATTACGAACTATTTGCTGTGGAAACGCTTGATATTTTTCCAATTTTGCGCAAATTATTCTTATCGCTTCCGTAAATAATAGCTCATTTTTATAATACGCTTATAGACAAACAATTCGCTGTGGAATCGTAAAACGTTCCATGTTTAGATTACTACATACCTATCTGTGTCAAAACAAAAATTGGTTCATTTGAAATCCTAAAGTTATTTTAAATTTAAAGCTTTAATCACTGAAGGTTGATATATAACCCCCTGCTACATTAATTTTCGTATTGTGTATACGTATTTCGACAACTAAGTTGTCATCATCAGCAGATAAATAAACAGTGTCGTATCTGGAAAACTACGGCGAAAAATACCCGTACGAAAACCTGTACCTTAAAGCTTTAAGATTATTTTATTTAATTTTTAGGACAACCGTGTTGTTCTCTTTCTAGTACTGGCCTTCAACAGTCCACATGTCCTGGATTTTTTATGTTCATCAAAAATTAATTTCTTTTTTTATTTTTATAACGCCATTGTTAGCCACTTATTTTCCCACACACACAATGTAATAACATGAAACCCGTTTCTTTTTCAACGTCACAGCGTTAGGAATAATATAAATCAGTCTACTTACAGAACAATGTATGTGCATGCTTTTCTAGCTAATAATTAGATTGGATATACGCTACCTGTAAATGAAGAAACAAAGCATTAATAACATCGAACAATTAAAAAGGGAAAAAATAAATAACGCATTTTTAAATAAATTTTTGTGAATTCTAAAATTTATTGAAATATATGTACGCATCGGGCCCTTAAAATAATATAATTTGGTATTTCAATAATAGTCGAAATTCTAAAATTTCAATTACAATTAAGCTCAAAATAATTTGTTAATTTAATACTTTGTCGAATATTGTACGTACATAGAATTTATTTGAAATAACAGCTGAATGCGCAGAATACAAAAAGCTGTTTATACAAATTGAAAATCAATTCATAAATATTTACTTTGTACGCAGCATAATAAATTTAAATGCAAATAAACACACACAGGATAAACAAAATTCATTACATAGTCAATGTGAGAGCAATATAATAATTATTGCAGTCAATTATCAACAGCTAATCTTTTAGTGAAGGTATTTTATTCTAGAGAGATTTTCTTTGTAATATTAACAGGTAGTAGTTATCGGTATGTACCACTTTATACCTAGAATAAACACAGTTTGTCAAAAAAACTTTGCACATAGAGAAAAAATAAACGAACTTCAAAAGATGTATTGATTTCTAATTTAAGTAACCAACTCTTTTATTTTTTCCACACAGTGTTTTATAAACACTGAAACAGTTTCAGTGCAACGAACAGTAGCAGTAGTTGAGCCCTGAAGATGTGTATACGAGTTGATACGAATCGTCGGCAGTTATATCAGTGACGCGGAAGACGACGCGGAGTGACCCAGAAGAAGATGGGCAGATATATTCTCGTGTACATGAATGCTATGTATAGCCTATAAAAGATTTAATAACTGCAATAAAAATGCGGCAATTGAAAAAGGAAGAAAAGAGAGTGAGTTTAGTTTTGCAAAGGGTGTTTCAAATTGCGCGGATTTTTTTAAGAATAAATAAAATATAGGTGGCCCACTGAATTTATCTGGGTACGTGGGCATTTAAAAAGTGTGGTGTATGCCATTTATAAAAATGGCTTCCTACACGGTACAACAACGCGTTCAAATTGTTGAATTATTTCATGAAAATCAGCGTTCTGTGAAGAGTTTTTAAAAAATTTCCTGAATTTTATGGTTTACATAATCGTCCATCTGAAAGCACTATTAGTCGAATTATTACAAAATTTCAAGAGACCGATTCCGTGAAAGATCAAAGAAGTGAAAAATACAGTCGTAGTGGTCGCTCACAAGAAGATGTTGGTTTGGTTCGTGAAAGTGTTGCTGAAGATCCTGAAATGTCCATTAAACGACGTTCACAACAACTTGGACTTAGTGGATCAGCAACATGGCGTATTTTACACAAGGATTTAGCTCTAAAGGCATATAAGGTTCAAATAACACAGTAACTGAAGCCATTAGATCATTTAAAACGTCGTTCATTTATCGATTTCATCAATGAACGACCAGCTGATTTTTCTCAAAAAAATAATGTTTTCCGATGAGGCACATTTTGAACTTGGTGGCTATGTTAATAAACAAAATTGCCATGTCTGGGGCGAGGAAAATCCACGAATTATTCATGCGAAACCTATGCATCCTAAACGAGTTACTGTTTGGTGTGTATTATGGTCAGGTGGTGTAATTAGACTTTACTTCTTTGAAAATGCTGTTGGTGAAGCTGTAACTGTTAATGGTGATCGATATCGTCGGATGATAACCAAATTTTTGTAGCCTGAATTAATGAATATTTATCTAGAGGATATGTGGTTTCAAAAGGATGGCACTACACCTCACTTTGCACACGAATCAATTGATTTATTAAGAGCAAAATTTCCTGGACGTGTTATCTCAAGAATCGGTGATATTAATTGGCCACCGAGATCATGTGATTTGACATCGTTAGACTATTTTCTTTGGGGTTATGTGAAAAGTCAGGTTTATAAAAACAATCCACAATCAATTCCTGCTTTGAAAGACGAAATTATTCGTGTCATTGGTGAGATAGAGCCTCGATTATGTCAAAATGTCATTGAAAATTTGAACAAAAGAGTGGACGTCTGTGGAGCTGTAAGAGGAGGCCGTTTGGCAGATATTATTTTTCGCATATAAATGTCATAACTGATACTTCAATTACCATTAAAAAGTCTTTGAAAGTGAATGCAAATTATGTGTTTTATTTATTCTTTAAAAAAACGCGAAATTTGAAATGCCCTTTATATATTACATAAAGCAACAGAATTGCAACGATATTCAATTTTCTTTTTGTTTCTATAAAATTCAATTATAGCTATTCTCACGTCTCACATTAATAGGAATATAAGAAAAGCAGCGTACCCGTTTGTAACAACTAAGCTCAGATATTACTTAATCTCTAAAAGGATGAACTGTTCCAAAACTCCTATCTGCATAATATTATGACGCCGTTTTTCGTCTGTATGATACTCCATTATACTTCAATTTACTATTCTGTCTGAGTATAATTATTTCCTGTTCTCAGTTTTCTTTATTTCGATGGCGCAAACTGGGCCACGGACATCTCTCAGAAGTAGTAATTTCGACGAACTTTGCGAACAAGCTTTCCAGGAGTCGAGAACGAGAGAAATATACAATGCTCAACGCTTAATATTAGTTTATAATGATAAAGCTTAAATTGTGGGTGGAATTTAGGAATCCTTCGTAATAAATAAGGATGAATTATTCAAATAGAGTAGTGGAGTATTATGCTTAGTTATGAAGTTTCAAATTAACTTAAAAGAATGAATAGAAACTAAAACATTTACGAGGTAGAAGCACGCAGTTTCTTGCTTAATTTAGATACATACTGTCCGTTTTAAATACTAGAGAAATATTAGTTTCTTAAATAGATAGATTGTTGCTTTTTGTGCGGCACTAAATCTACAGTAAAAACGTCTATAAAAATTACAAACGAGTCAAAATTTCATCATATAAAGAAATTAAAAGATATGTTTTTGAATTACGTTATGCATCATATTACTAATGATTTGTTTATATTTCGGGAATAGCAAACAAAAAAAAATTTTTATTATCGAAAGTAGTTTAATTGCTTTCTCCTATATATATTCTCCTTGAAAATCTCCTTGAAAATCAATGCACTTTTACATTCGTTTAAACCAATCCGAAAAGCATTGCTGCTACTGTGAAGGCGGTATCTTCAAAATATGAGTTTTAAATGCCTCATCTGCCTCTTAGAAAAGAGAAAAACGTTGAACAAGAAGTTTATTATTCACGCATGGGAACAAAAGGAAATTACAGGGTGCTAGATCAAGGCTGTACGGAGGATGGCTCATCAATTCAATGTTTTGTCCGGTCAAATATTCAATTGTTTGAACCGATCGGTGAGAGCTCGTATTGTCATGGTGGAGAATGATCTGTCGTTTTCGGTTTGTACTCCTTATTTCTTCAAAAACTTTTGGCAAACAAATAGTTGTGTACCATTTGGAATTGAGCGTTCTACAAATCTCTAAAGGCACGATTGCAACGCGACCGGTTTTTCCGAGAAAACAGGCTACCATTTGTTTTGATGTACTTCAAGCATGAACAACTTTTTTTGGTTTTGGCTCATCTTGGAATACTCACACAGTCTACTGCTGTTTACTATCGGGCTCATACGTATAGATTCAAGATTTATCACCTGTGACGACTTTATAAATATTCTTTGAAGCACCGCCACTGTATTTTTTGTGCATTTCTTGGCAGCAATCGACGCGAGTGCTTTTTTGAGCGGTTGTCAACAATAAAAATAGTGACCGGATAATAAAACTGTCAAGGTAAATATATTGTCAAAAATGAAAAATTTCACGATGCAATCATCGGATCGGAGGCACTACTATCAGTGTTGCCAGTTCCGTAAATATAAACGATTACCCTCGTATTTCCCCAGTGAAAAATTGGATGATTTCCAATTTTTCGCAGTGTATGTCCGCTCCAATGCAATCCTCAATCTAGTAAGACATTTATGTAAATATACGTAATCAAACTATTATTAAAAATATTTCTATTTGTTATTTTATTGAAATAGATTGAAGAAAATGCCGTCAAGTACCCTGAATTATGTTTATTTGTATAGACAAATAATTAATTCGAATATGTAGATTAATTGGTAAAAGTATCAAACGTACTCATAAAATTACGCAACTTGTATTAAAAGCATCCGTTCCAATTAAAATAAGTGCGATACTTCGTTCTGTATGTATACAATTTTCTACTTCTAGTGTAATCAAACATTTAACACATCTATTTAATTTGTTAAGGTTGTCGCATCTAGAATTCTCCTGACTCTAATTATTTAATACAAAAATAGAGAGGCAACTTGCAAACCAGTATTTCATTTATAGTCTTAGCGAGTCACACAGCACATACAAGTAATTTTAGTACTTAAATAACACAGCTGTACTCTAGTTACAATATATCATTGTAGAGATGCATGTGCTTTGTACAGAAACAACATCCGACATTCTCTTGTACATTATGTTACAAAATTTAACTATATATACGTAATTAATACTCACTATTTTTGTTCTTTTTGGTCTGTAACAGGAACACGTCGAGCATAAATTACGTCTGAGTCAAGTGATTTAACACGATGGTGCGGGGAATGAAAATAAAAAGAAACAAGTTTATCGTTGTGTTTCTGTAGTCTGAAAATGTCATAATTGTGTTAGTAAAGTTAAGGTCAATATTTCATAACTGAAAATCAAAACATGGCTTTATAAACAGCTGTTAACCTTGCCACAACAATGTATTAATTCTTTTATTCACAAGTAATTACACAGAGATTAATTTCTTTAGCAAGAGCTGACAATTTGAGCTCGAAAGGATAGCAAATGATATTAGAAAAAGTAAAGGGTTTTCCAATAGGGACTTGACAACTTTTAATTCAATTTGTGAACGCACCCTTTCACTAATCATCGAACTGTCACTGTCAATTTATTCAGTAAACTTAACATTCTCATCATGGTAAAGTACACGAACGAACAACGTCTGCAAATTATAAAAATTTACTACCAAAATTCGGAGTCGGTGACCGCTACTTTAAGAGCGTTAACTCCGATTTTCGGTCGTAATTCTCGCCCTAGTAGACAGGCAGTAATAAGTTTAGTGCAAAAATTTGATTCCACATATTCGTTGTGTGATGTTGCCGTGCCAGTGAGACAACGGGTTGGTCGAAGTGTCGAAAATATCGCTGCTGTTGAAACGTCCGTAGCAAATGATCCAGTCAATTCCACGGCGTTCTCAAGAGTTGGGCATCGCCCAGACCACTTTATGGCGAATTTTGCCGATGGACCATTTGAAGCGACGTACGTTCTCCGAATGGGCTCTGGAAAAGATGCTCCAAGATGATCAATTTCATCGCAAAATCGTTTTCAGTGACGAAGCTCATTTTTGGCTCAATGGGTTCGTCAATAAGCAAAATATGCGTTATTGGTCGGGTGAAAATCCACATGTGCTTCATGAAACACCACTTCATCCACAAAAAATAACTCTTTGGTGCGGTTTGCATGCCGGTGGCGTCATAGGGCCATATTTTTTCGTCAACGATAATGATCGTCACGTTACTGTGAATGGTAATCGTTATCGCGCCATAATTACCGATTATTTTTGGCCCGAATTGGAAGATATGGACTTGGACAACATGTGGTTTCAGCAGGACGATGCCACAAGCCACACAGCACACGTTACAATCGATTTATTGAAGAGTAAGTTTGATGAGCGTGTTATCTCAAGAAATGGACCACTCGATTGGCCGCTTCGTTCGTGCGATTTAACGCCTCTAGACTTTTTTCTTTGGGGCTACGCCAAGCCATTGGTCTATGCCAATAAGCCGACAACGTTGGAAGAGCTCAGAGCCAACATTGAACGCGAAATAGCAGCCGTTTCGGCCGAATTGCGTGTCCGAGTCATCGAAAATTAGGTCCAACGAATCGACCGCTGCAAACGTGCCCGCGGTGGCTATATGAACGAAGTCGAGTTCCATTCATAAATGTTTTGTTTGTACTTCAACCCGATAATAAAGTTTTTGAAGTATGTATCTCAAATGGTCTGCATTTTACTTTGAAAAATAGTTGTCAACTCCTTATTGGAAAACCCTTTACAAATATCGAAAATGGCTAAATCGAAAAGAAATAATTGACGTGGTGAGGATAGAAGGAAGAATGAAAAACATAAGGTGTCCAAAGATTAGAGTAAATACTATGAAATGAAAGGTAAATAAAGAGTAGAATTGATGCTAATAAAAAAATGAAAGAAAAATGGAAGAAAAATTCATATTATGGAAATTTCTAAATGATAAACATAAGTATACACACATTTTTTGATAACAACAGTAAATTTACTGACTTAGCTATGTTAGCTAAGGTATGTTTCTGCACATGCTTTTTCTAACAATTATTTGCAAAGTAGCAGCTGAAAATTTCTCTGAATCCTTTATTTATTATTAAAAGGTCAAAAAGTTCAACAACGTTCTTTGAAGGATTTAAGTTACTAGATCAATTATACCAATTTTGAACCCAATATCGATTATATCGTGTGTTTTTTTTAAGAGCTTGAGAACTTAAAATGATAATACAAGACAGAAATATTGTTGGAATAAAATTTTTTTATTATAATCTGGTAGATAGTTTCATGGCATTTATTTTTTAAATATGATTTCCGGCATATGTCCGCCGCGGCTACGAGTTTCGTGGTCCATTCGATCAGTCCAATTTTTGACTACTTTTCCAATAAACCTCGCCGTATGGCGTTAATGGTGGCTTGAATATTGGCTTCCAATGCTTCAAGGGTTGCTGGTTTGTCGGCATAAACCAATGACTTATCATAGCCCCATAAAAAGTAATCCAGAGGCGCTAAATCGTACGAACGAGCGGTGCAGTGAACAGGACCACTTCTGGAAATAAAGTTGTCACCAAATTGACGTAGCCATTTAACCAGAAATGAGCTTCATCACTAAACACAATTCTTTGATAAAAATGCTCATCTTCGGTCAGTTTCAAATGAGTCCAATCAGCAAAAATGCGACGCAAACGATGGTCGTTTGGCTTAAATTCTTACACGAGCTGTTTATAGGCACGTAAGCCAAGAAGTAGTCGAAGGACAATGGCCAACAAGTTGAGAACGACGACGAATCGATATTTCGGCGTCTTCTTCAATACTTCGTGCTACAGCAGCAATATTCTCTTCGGTACGCACATTTCTCTATCATGTTGATGGTTTTGAATCAAGAAGAGTAAAATTAATGCGAAAGCGATCCTTAACTGCACGAATTGCTTGCTCACTAGGCCGATTATGTTGACCGTAAAATGGGCGAAGTACTGCTCTGTGAACTTCGTGAACAGATTTATTTGTTTCAATGTAAATTTCCACTATTTGGAAGCGTTGTTCTGGCGTTAAACGATTCATGGTGACTTACCAAACCTTACCGAACAGAAGTGTCAACACAGTTTGACATTATCAGCTGTCAAACCATAGTTATCGATATCGATAGTTTTCATGCAGCGTAAAAACACCCATTACAATATACTTAATAATTTTTTCAACAATAATATAAAGAAAAGTTTTACAATCGCGTACCTATTTTTTATTTTTAATTTTTTTAAAGGATGCTTAGTTAATATAGTGATAAGGAAATGAATATAACGCTTTCATTACGGGTCGTTAACCTTACATCTAGTATCAAGCATAATAAAATGTTGCAATTTATTTAATAAGAGGATTCATGACGCATATAAATAGGAATAAATCACTCTTTTTTGTCATTCAGTTGGATAGACTAATAGGACGAAGCGAACATAAACAGCAATAGGTCTGAGTCGACTATAAATTAACGTTAAAAACCAAACATATAAAGCGTAAGAGAAGGCAATGTACCATTTGAGTGGGAGCAGCAAAAAGAGTAGACAACACGAAATTAACAGAAACAAACCATAAACGCCCACGATATATCAGCACGAAACTGTTTATAAGGCACAAAGTTTCCAATAATATATTTCCTAAGTGAAAAACTTCCCTCAACATGGAAACAAATACAAGACGATGAGTGTTTTATTAATCTTCACGAAATGGAACTTGAATTTATGCCCTGTTGACACAAGTTTCATCAATCTCTCCGGCATTCTGACTGTAAAATATTACTCATGTCCCATTATTCCGACTTTTCAGCGAACGGTGTACAATTGATGCACTTTACCCTAAAGTGCACATAAATTTTAACTTCTGATACGCGGGATTTTGATGCTTGAATATTTCTCATTTTATTTCTGTTACTTTAAAACTTAAATATGTTCTAGGAAGTTATGTAAATTCGAAATTTCAAGTAACACCATTATAACTGCACGTGGTTGGAATTTAAATTAATTAAGGAAATTCGAGCCATGCCATATTGAGAACTTTAACATTTATTATTGAAATTGTAAACTCACATCCAATTAGATCTGTTTTTTATTTCTTTCTTGCAATATATTTTCAAAATAATTAACACAATTTTTGAAGATAATTATCTGAACTATACAGTACCAACTACAAAATAGACACTTGCGTACATTATTGGTGTGACGTATTTAAATTAAAATTACGTGTAGATAATGTATTATTACTTATACAAAGAAGAGTAAGCAAAGGAAACATCAGTAATTCAGGATATGCGGATGAGTTGGTCGTAATAGGAAGAGATAAAAGGAGCTTAGAAGAATTGATGCTGAAACTAGTGAAAGAAGCAAGAAGGGTTTGGAATTAAATCAGGAAGAAAAATGTTGATTATTAGAGAAAAAACAACACGTTTGAAAGAAATGAAGATTCGAAAAATTATAAACTTTAGATATCTCGGAATAATGTTAAGCGCGAAAACTGAAAGAAGCGGTGAAGTAACCGAAATAAATCGGAGTTGGTAACAGGGCGTACTACAGATACTTAAGATATGCAAGGATAAAGTAACTTTAGAAATATTCGAAAGGAAGCTGCTGAGAAAAATAATGTAAACAATATGAACAGAACAGGGAGAAATAGGAAATTGATGAACTAAGAAACTCGAGCAAGAATGCAATAAGAAAACACTGTAATAATTATAAGGGCATAGTGACTAAAATAGTTTGGACCATGGAAGACTTTTGGAATACTGAAATTAAAATAGAAAGATCAAATGAGGATAAACATTAGAAAATTAGAAATTGATAAGTGGACAGACACAATTAAGAATAGGAAGAAATGGCGAAGAATAGTGCGCAGTTTTTCTAGAATATAAGATCGGAGATAATAATTTTGGAAGACGAAGTATCTATAATAAAAGATTTTATTTCTGTTGGAATGCAAGCATACATATCGAAATTTGTTCGACACCGAGGCTCGAGGCAGAGCCCACAATCTAATAAACACACATAATATTGTA
Source organism: Dermolepida albohirtum (assembly GCA_031893035.1). NCBI lineage: Eukaryota > Metazoa > Arthropoda > Insecta > Coleoptera > Scarabaeidae > Dermolepida > Dermolepida albohirtum. Next base: position 268,541 of record JAVIWB010002900.1, read on the forward strand.
TTAAAGGAAAATATATATAGAATACTAAAGTAAGTAGGAAACATTATTCACACTTAATCAACTTTACAACTAGATTTTGAATACCCTCTTCATAGATACTTGCTGCCTTCTCTGATAACCAAGAGGCACTCCCGTTTTCACGTCATCGTCATCGCTGTAGTGGTTGATAGTGGAAAAGATGGAAATCGCTCGGCGCAAAGTCGGGTTGTAGGGAGATTGTCCAAAACTTCCCAGGCAAAAGGGTCCAATAAAGTTCGGATCTGAGCTGCGGTGTGAGGCCTTGCATTGTTATGGAGTAGCAAAATTCCCTCTGCCAGCACCTTTGTTTTGAATCGCTCTACGTAGCTTTCGCAGGGTTTGGCTGTAGGTTATCGAGTTTATTGTAGTTTCGCGTTGTATGATGTAGACCAACAAAACACAATGCCTATCTCAAAACACGGTCGTCATTACCTTTCGCTGGGACAGAATCTGTCCTTTACAGGAGAGTATGCGCGCCTCCACTCCATGCTCTGTTGCTTCGACTCGGGCGTGACATGTGAAACCCATGTTACGACTCCCGTTACGATACGACTTAATAGGACGTCACCTTCGTTATAACGAGTCAAAAATTTCAGCGAACACTCAAATCTTTTGTTTTTACGGTCATCTGTTACGAGTTTAGGGACCCACCAGGAGCACAGTTTCTTAAACTTTAACTTTTCATGAACGATCTTGTACAGCACTGATCTCAACACTTCAAGAACATTGTTTGAATGAGCGCTTATTGTGAAGCGTCGGTTCTGAAGTATTTTCACTTCAATTGAAGCCACCATATCGTCTGTGATCACACACGGGCAACCAGACCAGGACTCATCATGGATGTTATCGCGGCCAGCTTTGAAATCTCTGATCCGTTTACGCACTTTGCCTTCACACATGGCAGTGGCCCCGTAAACTTCACAAATCTGCTGGTGAATGTCTGCAGCAGACATGTTCTTGCCGACAAAAACATATTACTGACGGTACCTCGCACGGGGTGAGCGATCCGATAATCTTGAATATTTTAAAGACATAGAACAGAACGTACAGGTTACCCACACAGCCGCAACTGGGCACAGTTGTTCCCAAAGAATGTCGGGACACAATGCAAGCAATGTTTGCGGCGCGCGCATCACTTATTAGTGTATACAACAAAACGGCCCTTACTTAAAAAACACGCCTCGAATATATATACATAATATATATATATATATATTGTATATATATATTCATCTTGATGGTTTCACAGTAACCATATGAGTCGTTGGTTTCTCGGGTATTGTACAGTGTATCTTACCGGTCATTAGACAGACCATTTCAGCGACGTTTCGATAAGGTCACACTCATCTTCTTCTCTTGACTTTGTTTGCCTTGAAAAAGGCGCCTATTTCAGGGTGAACGAACAATTCGTATATTTGTTTAATAATTTATAAATTCAAAAAAATTACCTACGAACCTAATAATGTATTACATAGTTGCGTTTTCACTACTTTAAAATATAAAATATGAGACATCTCGTTTGTATTGGATGGTAATATCCATCTCTAATGGCCTTAGGTACATTTTTACTACTTTCTAAATTTAATTTATTAACTTAATTATGGTGCATAATATCATCGATTTCTTCTTTATTGTCATAGCAATAGTAAAATATTTTTAAAGAGTTTTTGCAAAATATTGTACATCTTTAAAATATCTATGCGATTTGTAAATGCTTCCCCACTGCAACAAAATTTTTTTATTTTATAAAGCTTTTTCCTTAGATTGTGAATGATTACATGGAGGTATACTTTTTTCTTCTCTTGTTAAAACAACACCTTATCCAGAATGGTCTTGGAGCAAAGGTGCGCGTTTTGTCAAATATTCTTACCTAACGTCCCTATAACGTCTTTAGTATGTGAATCAGAGTTGGATTTTTGCGTTATGCATGACACACGTTAGGTTCAATTGAGTACCCTTCGTGTGAAGAAAAACGTGTCGAGTCCAACTAACCCTTGGCTTCGAACTGGTTTACGAGAGCTGTTATTCCGAGACCTTGATTCGGAATAATGTAGGACTCTGAATTGAAGGACCGTCGGGACCTACCACTCGCCAAATGCCCGGATAAGAGAAAAGAATCGCGAACGGGGAATTCGGAATGGGAATGATAATGCTTTTTCGTATTTACTTGTCTCGTCTCAGTGGCATAAACCAAACTGGATATTATATTCCGTCTTTCTCACTAACACTCTGCGTGTGGCTTTTTGTCCTATATCTAAATGTACGTATCCGGTATTATCATAAATTTATGTTATTATGGAGAGAGAAAAAGCCTCCGGCATTCCTTTTAAGTTATTGACGCTTTAATATAATGGAATAGCAAGCGGATACCTTTTCAGGAAACAAATTCGATAATATAATTTATTCAATAATGTAATGTAGATATCTCTTATTACGCTCTTTATACATTTTCTTCTAATCATTGTTAAACAATTCAATAGAACAATGTAAGCAGTATTTCCAACAACTATTCTATTGTAGAATTACAGCTATTATTTACTGAATATTAGAAGAAAATGTGCTAAAGTGATACCAAAAGAATTGTACATTTACATTTGAAAATACTATTAGAAACACAAAGATAATTTATAAAAATTCTTGGTAATCTTTTACTCAGCTTTAAATAGATCATTCAAGTTTTGAATAATTAAAAAGGAAAAACGTGACAAGGATATCTTCTTGAAAGAGTAAATTGAAGATTTTTGACATTTTAAAAGCTTAACGGAAAATAGCAATAGAGTGACCGTTCAAATTTAATCTGCAAATTTGTTTTTAATAAATAAATTAGATAACAGTTTAATTTGAGCAAGATAGACGACATATTTTTTATAACTTTTGCGAACTATGCGTTATAGCTAAACCTGCAGAAACGAGTGCGCACTCACTTGCGGCGATGATATATTTCGAAAGCGGTCGGATATACCCGAAGTCAAGATTTATATGCGTATGGTATGTGTATGAATGCCAAATTAGATTGATGATGGCGAATCGGCGAGTGTTAATAGATTTCTTAACCGATTTTCGATATTAGAATACACTGGCACTATTATTTAATGTATTGTTTGCAATATCAACATTTTACCGTACAGTATTTTTATATGTAAAAGACATGTTAATAGCAAACAACAACGGTGAGCAACGTGATGTACCAATATTATAAATTTCTATATGACTTTATTTTTATATCAAGTGTGTGCAACATTTCACAAAATATTGTAGACAATGAAGAATTTCGCAACTTTTGAGGGAAATACGTTCCGGAATAGGGATTACCAACAAGACGTCAATTACAGTATAATTTTCCTCTGATGAAAAACATGATTACGGTTCAAAAGCAGAGTGAAAAGATTAAAAAATGTGGCTGACGGTAGATGAAACAACGGATTCAAGAAAGAATATTATTTTAAATGTGTTAGTGCACACTTTAAAAAGCGGTGAGATTTCCTTGATTCTTCTTTTACGTAGTAGAATATGACAGAAGATAAACGCAGAAAGGATAGTAGAAACTATAAAACATACCTTTGGGAAGTTCAATATATTGGCAATTCAACTTGTAATGTTGGCTACAGATTCGAATATGGTTAAAGCTAGAAAGTTACTAAAACAGGCTTATCCTCAATTGATTCATGTAACCTGTTTGCTTCATGCATGTCATCTTGTAGCTGAAGTTATTAGAAGCAGTTATCCATAGGTATACCTATTTATAGTTTCTATCAAAAAAGTTTTTATTAAATTTCCAAAACGCATTCGTGTGTTTAAATAGGCTTGTCGAGACATTGCCGAGCCACCACAGCCTGTACTGACGATATGGGAAACGTGGTCAACGGCTGGTTTCAGATACAAAAATCCATACTCAAATAGAGTAAATTTCCGAAAATTATTCAATTTTTTTAGATACTATTTCCAAATTAGAGAACACCAAGCTGTTATTACATGAAGCGCTAAGTATTGTATATTACCTCCAAGGCTCGTTAGGAAATCTAACAAATAGTACAGGAAGATTAATAACCGATAAATTGTGTGCAGTTATAAATAAGAATCCCGATTTTCAAATTATGGTGCGTAGAAACAAGCGTTTAACTGAAAACCAAGAGTGCGAGTATAATGTGAATGTTCTTTTTAAATTCGCAAATATCACATCATTACGCTCATTTTCCAAATACACCAATATATTTTCACCTCGCCCTAGGAGTATTACTGAGTCAGCACTGGAAAGCATACTAATGACACAATACCACATCAAATTTTTGCGTCACACTACATTAACAACACAAAGAGGAACTAAAATATTAAGTAATTACATTTATTATTTTTAATATTGATAGTAACTGAGCCGCACGCTACTGCGAAAGCACACGTTTCTGCAGCTTTAATTATATAGCTGTGAGAAATAACTGGACTACTGTTTGTAAAACAACAATAACTAAAATGAACCACGGTTTGTAAATTCCCGACGACTAAATTAAACAAGGGGTTGTAAGTTCACAGAAACTAAGATGATCCACTGTCGTTAATCCGCAGAAAACTATATTGAACCACGGGTTGTAACTCCGCGATTTTGGACTAAGGGAGCATAAAAAACTTTGGAATCGTACGCTATAACTAATAGTAACTCTTGCTGTAGATTAAAGTACGTCTCAACAAACATATTCGCATAGTTCGTTGGGTAAACCTAGACTATACAGACGACGATTGACCAATCACAGGGCGTGAAATAAGCACCTGTCCAGCGTAGCACAGCTCGGTTACGGAATCAAGTTTCAAGTTTCGTTGTTGAACGAATGAAGTAATCACGGCAACTGTCATTTTCATACGTGAAAATCTAACTTCGAATTTATAATAGAAATAGTAATCATAGAAGTTAATTTGGGATACAGCAGAAAACATATACATAAGTATACATATGCTTCACTTTTCAGGCTTGAATAGTAATACATTGCTGTAGATTTTAGACTGATATTTTCAATGTAATTAGTGTAATGATAAAATATTTTATTACGAAAATATTTCTATTAAATGTATTTTCAATAACATAGTAATATACGTACTACATACATAATAATACATACCACTTAAATATGTATATTACATTATGATACATTACAATACGTATAAAAATATACAACTGAATTTTTGTCGAAGGGTTTCAGTATTTCTTGTTATTATTACGAGTATCAATAAGCTTCAAATATTTTCTCTTCATTCTTTTAAAGTAAGGATACGGAACTTTAGAAAATACAGTACATAGAAAACCTGTCCACACGGACCGTACCTGAAAGCAAAAATTGGTCGACCAAGGTCACAGCAACGAGGAAGCGTATAGAATACAACAAACTCTACTAGGAAATGGATATAGTACAGTTTCAATGAACAAAACGCTATTTAAACGTCGAAGAACAAAACCGGAAGAGCAGAGTGAGCCAAGAGCATTTTTTACTTTGCACAAAGTGCAACATGCAACAACACAATACAAACGTATCAGTGGAATGTTTAAGAAACATAATATTAACATGATGCTTACCATTAAAAGCTAGGCGACATACTACGAAATTATAAACAGAAAATATCATTGGAGGACCAAGGCGTATACGAAAACCCATATGGGGATTGCGACCTATATAGGCCAAACGAACAAGAGAATTAGTGTCGGAAGAAAAGAATATAAATTAGCGGTAAAAAAACAGGAATCCGACATACCTGTAGGGCAACATTTTGTTACAACAGGGCACAACATAGACTTCGAGAATAAGAGGGCGCTCGCTAGGAATACACATTTACAATCTAGAATCACGAGGGAGGCTATAGAAATAGAAAGGCGCTTGAATAACCTGAACAAATGAGACAATAGTCAACTAACTACTTTCATTTATATGGCGTTTTGTAGTGAAAAACATATATATATATATATATATATATATATATATATAATCCAAAATAATAATGTTAGTCGGGTATTCGGTCTCTATTAGGAAAATTAAAAACCAATACTTTGTTTTATACTCAATATTTCGCTATAAATTTACAACTTCATCAGGCGTTAAAAAACTAGATTAATTTAAAATTTATTAATATGTGATTTGCCATTCTTACTATATACTACATACAAAACCGTAAACTATTATACTGAGATGCAATCATATACACGGTCGATCAAAGCACTTTTAACAAATTTTATATATATATATATATATATATATATATATATATATATATATATATATATATATACATAGATATACATATATATATACTCATTAGTATGTTCCTTTTTTTCCGTTTTGCCGTTTATAACAAATAATATAATTTCTTGTGTGGTTTTTTGAGGCAGTGTTGATTGAGAAATTGTTTCATTTATTTACGTTTCAGTAATATATATATATATATATTGCCTTCTTCAGAATTTTATTATCTATTCAATATTATATCTACAAACAAGCTCTTGCTAAATATACAATATACAATTAAATAGTGTAATTATATTACAATTAAAATTTTTTTCGGTTAATAATTACCTGCCTCACCAAACTCCAAACATCCCTAAATACTGTCCAAAAATGTGTCACATCTATAAAAAATTTTTTGTGTAGGTGATTAATCATACTTTATTATTTTCCATATTTTGGATGTATTTTATTTCTACACATCGTTGAAGCAAGGAGATGTGTGTTAAGTGTTTTGATGTGAGTATAATTTTTTTTTATTTTATTGTTATTAAAACCATGTGTGTCTGTTTTCCATTTTGTGTATGCATGGTCGTCTCTTAGGGAGGATTATATTTTAGAAGAATATATTGCTGATAAATTTAACGTATCTGTTCTGTCGTTTATTGAGTTTTTTTCATTTCGTATGTGAATACTTTTGTAATGATTTTTGTTTTTTTAAAGTTAAATTTGTGTTTTTTTGGCTTTCATGTTTTTTCAATGCTGTAATGTTAGAATATTTATGCTCATTCAATTTATCTTGTAAATTTTGCATAGTTTGTCCTCCTATATATACACCATTATAAGTAGATTGTATATATATATATATATATATATATATATATATATATATTGTCATGAGATAAAATATAGGAGAAATATTATTTATTTAATTACCAAAGGTTATAAACATTTATACAATCTTTAAATGATCCTCATGTATGAATAGTGAATATCGGAAGAAAATTCTACATTGAATGTATATAATTAGTCACGTATTACACTAAGAAATAAATTAAGCCTAAATACTTACTACTAAACAGAGTAACAATCTTATTTAATATTTTCATAGATATATATTTCAAATTTCTCAAATTTAAAATACTTAAACCACATAACAGGTGGGGCAATAAGTATCACCGTATTAGAAAGTGCTGCCATTTTTGCAAATGGTATCGTATGTCAGTTTGGTTTTGACATTCATGAAATAGAGACGTGCGAAAGTTATAGTGAATAATAATGAATTGATATATGCCTCAAGAATGCGCGATTGTGGCAATGTTTGCGCGCAATAATTCGTCAGTGGTGTTAACGCAACGTGAATAAGCAAAATCCTCGGTTCTGGGAGACGAAAAATCCACGCATAGTTCATGAAACACTATTACACCCTTTCGAAGTTACCGTGTGATGAGCACTTACGTCGGAAATGGTGATTGGACCATATTTCTTTAAAGGAGCAGACGGTAACGCTATTACTGTGAACGGCGACCGCTAGATAACCATGCTGACTGAATTTTTCTTATCAGAAGTTGACAATCTGCATTTGAAGGACATGCGGATCCAACAGGACGGAGCCATTTGTCATACTGTACGCGACATAATGCGTATTTTGAAGGACGCCTTCCCAGCGCGCGTAATCTCGTGTTTCGGTGATTTGGCTTGGCCAGCCAGATCTCCCGATTTGACTACCCCGGACTTCTAGCTCTGGGGATATTTGAAGTTGTTGGTGTAGGCGAATAAGATTCGCACCTTGAAGGAATTAAGGAACAACATTCGAGTCGAAATTGACAACGTGACACCACAAATGCTGTGCACAGTTATGCAAAATTTAATCAAGAAAAAACCAAATTTGTATGAACAACGGCGGCGGCTATTTGTCGGCCATAATTTGCCACATTAATTGAAACAAAATTTATAAGTGCGAGTAAACATAATCAGTTAAAAACAAAATGAGTTTTCACTTTAAACAAGAGTTATAGCGAAAGAAAATCAATGATTCTTTTTGCCCCACCCTGTATAAGTTACATATGTATATTTTGGAAAATATGTGTAATTTCTACATTACATGCATCTCTACCCTTTCGATCTCCCCAAAGTAATCGCAGCTATTGTTTTTTAATCTACTCATATCTCTTCTTCTCTTAAAATAGCGTTTTAGTCTTTTCTTGTCTCTTTATCTTTAATCGTATTCATGCAAGCCTCCTATTTTTCTATATATTGGCTTTTCTTGTTATTCGTAGCAAAAATGTCTTCCTTTTACTTTTATGTCTCGTTAATATCCTTATTTTTTCTCAGAACAAAAATGATTTCTTTTAAATATAGATATAAAACTCGCAAATTAGCATCCTATACATTACGCAACGAGTAATTAGTATGAATTCTATGCAAGATTATTACTCGCGTGACGATATGTACGTGTTTATTAAAATCGTAATCAATAACGATCGGAACAAACGAGCAGAGTGAAGTTTCTTAGTAAATTGCTATATAATAATAACATCAGCTGGTCACACCTGCTTTCGCGAATTCGTTTCAGTATATATCTTGTTTCGCAACTCGTTCTACTGCATCATCTTATTTGCCAACAACCCGCTGGAGTATCTTGATGCGCCCACTTGTTTACATCACGTATCGGAATGGAAATATTTTGTAGACACGTGTTTGTGAAGGTAGTACTTATGGAATACAAATTAAGTTTGTTTGCGAGATTCTTCTTTCTAATAAAGTCGTGTCCACGAGTACTATAAATAGGAATGGATGTAAAGCCAGTGTATTTTGTTCAAGAACTACAGTAAAACTTCGTTTATCTGTAATATTATCGACACACATCTCGCACGTTTTGTATAATCAAAACTTAAATAATGAGGAATATTTTTACAAAGTAAATAAATAACATAGGAGTTTCAATTATAATTTAAGAGTTATTGCTACGATTATTCTTTAGTGACAATAAATCAAATGTAGAAATACAACTAAATAACTTATTAATAATTCTGGTAATAAATAATCTCAAAATAGTAACTACTAATATCATTAGTAGGACTAACTAATTATTAGGATTTTCGTATATCAAAGTCAGTATCACTTATCATTCTAGATGGAAAATCCTGGCTTTGTCTGTTATCGCGAGTTTTTTGTTCTAGAACGCCCACTTCCTTAAATGATCTCCTGACCTTCCTAAATTTCCAACACATTTTCGTCGTATCAATGGTTCAATAGAACATCCCAAACTTCCGCGTACCTATACATATCTAAATTCTCTTTCTCATCATCGAGTACAAAAACATGTTTCCAAAATCTCCTTAATCTAAAGAGACATTCACTTCACTTGTTGAGATTGTGTCAGAGGGTTCTTTTCCTTTCCTAGCAGCTCAGGGTAAACCATCGCATCAATGGTTCGATAGGGCATCCTAAATTTATGTATGCCTATACATACCTAAATAGCCTTTTCCAACATGAGGTACAAAAACATGTTTAGAAAAATTCCTCATTCTAAAGAACCTTCTCCGTGTCTCAATCTAATTTATTACTTCCAGAACAGAAATTATGAAACCAAAACCTAAGATAATACCAACTATTCTAAACATGTATTCAGTTCAGAGATTCAATTCATCGCATTTTGATACAGCATTTGGGACTGAGAAAGGCTTGTACCACACAAGCTAACTGATGATTAAAAATTGCTCCGAATTCAACACTGTACAAACTTGATTAAAGACTCGAAAAAGGACGAAAACTTCAGTTATTCTATTGTAACCGGCGATGAGACGTGATATTTTCAAACCAGATAAAAGTTGTCAGGAGACGTCAAAAGTGAAGACAATATTGATTCGTTTTTATGATTCGAAAGGCGTGGTGAATAAAGAGTTTGCGCCAACTAGTCAAACTGTCAATACTGTATATTATCTTGGTGTTATGAAGCATCTTTTGGCGCGTATTCATCGTATACACCCTCAATATCGTGAAAATGATAGCTGGCCTTTGTTACATGATAATGCACCTATATCCCATCGCTCTAACTACCAACGGTATTTTAACCGTCAACTATTCACCGTATTTACCGGATTTGGCCCCCTGCGATTTCTATCTATTCTCCAAACTTTGCCCCAAACATTTGTCAATGAAAGGACAGCGTTATTTCAAAGTCTTTAAAAACGCGTTGACAGCGATCTTGAAGTACACCCCTAAAGATGAACTTAAAAATTCATTCGACATGTTAATTGACCATGCAGAATATTGTATTGAAGCAGGAAGCAGCAACTTTGAATAAAACGAATGAATTTTACCAAAATAGAAAGCTTTTATTTTTATTTTAAAAAAGTTTCGTTTTCTCTGAGACAGACTGTGTGTAACCTTGTACCAAATAGACGAACTTTAATTTTCAGTCCAACAATGTCTAGATCATCAGCGGCTCAGCAATGTCTTCTTGCAAGAGTGAACGAAACCTCAGAGAGTGAAATAGCAGTGCCAAATAAATAAATAAAGGAAATTTACAAGTCAAAAACGTATTTTAAACAAATTCAAAAATAATAATAATTTCTTTATGCGTTTATCTATTTTTTAAATCGCAAAGTGCTAATAAACCGTGTACATCGAACAACAGATAATACTGATTACACTTGCTCAAAGAATCTAATACATATACAGGATATCTGGATTTTTTAAAATATTCTGTCGACAGCATTATTAAAGATAGTATCGAATGTCCTGCATTATGATTTCTGTTAGAGGTTCTTTTAAAAATGATTTTCCTATGTTACAGGAATATGGAACTCACGGATCTTTTAATATGATGCCAGAAAGAGTGCATTCGATACGTCAAATCAAAGAAAGGAATGGATCCTTTCTGGCACAAAAAAGCTTTAGCAACAACAAACGGTTTACTTACGACAAAAATTTCTCATTACTTCCCGAATTGAATTCTTTTGTCAGACGCAATCAAGTTTTCGTATAAATGAAAACGATAAAGGCAATATAATGTGTTGGTGGAAAGAATATTATATGTTAGGTTACGTAAGAGTTGAATTCAATAAATGCGAGTAGTGAAGATTGGCATGTTTTATACAGAGAAATTTGAACAGTTACGTATATATCTCTTCAAAGTAGGATTACGTTACCTACAATCGAAAATATTATATTGTGAAGAGCAGATACATTTAAACAATTTTTGAAACATAAACATTGAAAAATTCTAATTTTAACCGCATTTAACATCGCGGTTACATAATGCAGAAATTTTTTAAAAAAATTCTACACTTTGTGCGAGATTTGAACTGGCGATATCATGTTAATCGGGTATGTGCCTTCACCCTTAAACCACGGAGAACGGTGAATTCGAGCCTTCTAATTATATACAATAAATTTGCTTTATTTGAGTAGTAAGTGAACAGTCTTTAGCTCAAGAAACTTGGTAAAAGTCCAATATCGATAAGTGAATATATTCTTATTTTTAAGGACGAAACAAATGATGATATTAAAGCTGTCTTAGAATTCATTTGCGAGAATTAATCTCCATCGATTACAACCATAAAACGATGGATGTAAAACTATTATTAGTACCCATGAAAGTATACGCTTCTGAAACAACACCACGCAAAAAGAAGAGTAATGAAAGCGATATTGGGTCAGGTGAAATTTCCGAAATTTACAGAGCTTAACGGAGAAGACATAGTAAAGATACAGAAAAGCAAGGTAAAATCGTTAGAGCATGTACGGAAAGCAGGTACATAGGCGGTAGCGTTTTTAATATTACAATGGGAACTAGTAAGAGGAAGAGGGCGAAGAGGATCTAGAATAAGACAGATGAATCAAGTGTTGGACTTGAGACTGTAGGACAAGATAAGAGAAAAAGTATAATTATGATCCACCCGAGGCTATGTAGAAAGTTTAAAGAGGCGAAAATCAGTATGGAGTGTTGGAACATTATGAACATGTATAAATGTCACAGGTAATTGAAGTGCCTTTCTTCATGTAATCAACTAACAAAATCGCCTGATCCGGAAAACCTTTGGAATTAATTTTCCAATTGAATACTGTGTTCCCTCATTTTTTGATGGCGGTGATTCTTTCTGTACCTACTTCATTGATTTCTGTTTTGTTGGAGGGCTCTAGTAATGTACGCAAGTTTCATCACCAATTTTCAAAGAAAAAATCTCAATCTTACTGCAACACCTTCAAATCTATCCAGCAAATCTCGTACAAATATTACTAAGAATACATCGCGCTAACTCTTTGTCCAATCACCAAATTTTCATACAGCATTTTCGAAATAATTTTCTCTATCTGAACTTCCTTCGCAATAACTGAAGGTTTAGCTTTACAATCCGTCACCATCAATTTTTTTAAGTGTTTAATGTGTTCTGATTTCAAGATGTCTACTAAAAATTGTTTCGACCAGAATTTTACTTCATAATATGATAATAAAACATTTTCAGCTTGTACATCAATCACTCGTTCATAGGTAATTTTTGCATCATTTCCTTCTAGCTGGCAAAACGACAAAAATCTTTCAATTCCAAAACTACTTGATTAAAATACTTATAAAAATGGACAATACTTTAAGTTTAAAAATCATTACAATTCATTATTGTTTGACTGATTGTTAGTTGGTTACTTCAAAGTTATATTTTATTCTCTTACACTGTTTCCAATAAATTATATTTCGTGTAAAAAAAAATCACATTATCCCCACTATTTCCGACACTATTATCATAAAATACGCAATATAAAATCCTAAAACTGTCTCAAGCTAACAAATTTCCTTGATAGATGTGTCCAACACATAGAGTTCATCGATCGTCAAGCTACATTGCTCGCAATTACTTTCTCGAGGAATAATTGGCAATCAAAACGTCAAATCAATGACGGTTAACTGTCTCTAGAGTCTCCGAGGTGCCATTTCGTGAGATTGATGAGTATCAGACATTTAAAGGTAATTATTCCAGCTCCGATTTTTTGTCAGCGTATTGTGATTTTTACGAATACGCTATCTTACCGATTCGAATCTTTCGAATTCATTAATTTTAGTTTAGGACAGAAAAAGATGTCAGGAGAAAAGAAAAGTGTTACAAATCTCCGGCAAAAAAAACTTCGAAGTTTTTAAATTGGTAATTTTAAATTCATGTTATTTTCGTGTCGTTTTTCGCCATTTGGTATATTAAAAGGAATTCCTCAAGATCTGGAATTAGAAGAAATGTACGTACATAAATATATAGGATGGTATAAGTCATCTTTGTTGAACAACTTGTATTCTTAATTAATTATGTGATTAATGTGACTGCAAAAATAAGTAAAACATATACAAGGTACTTCACCAAAATTAGTGTAAACATAACGAAAATGTATATGCATCAAGAATTCTTTTACACCGCATTTGGAGAAATCATGTAGAACACAATTATTCAATATACTATTCATTAGCTTATGATGACAACCATTTTCGCTCTGAAACTTTTGCAGACACGCTGTAATGCAGCGTGAAGACTAGCGGTTCTTAATGCATCGCATTGGGATGTTGGGATTAGATCATCCTCCTCAATTATGTTTCATATATTCAGGGGATTTAAATCTATGTTGTTGGGAGGCTAGTATTCGTTGGACCAAAACATTCCGACGTTGTCTGAGAGCGAATTTTGGACAAAATAGCTGCCACGAATCTGTGCATCATCCTGATGAAGAATATGTGACTTTCCAGAGGTTAAATTTCCATCCATGACTACCACATTCATCAGAATGTGTATATATTTTGTAACAGTAACAGTTTTTTTGAAAGATACGTAGTGGTATGGCATCACTATCACTGTACACTTAGTACGTAAACGCTGACCAAAAATCTAGCACTGGAAACAACGAGGGCATCTTGCGATTGTAGATAGGCAAACGGTCATTCTTCGATTTAATTTTAACACAATGGTAAAAATTTTTCATTGGAAAAGAACCTCATACTTCTAGTTCGGTTTTTAAGGTACACAATAGTAGATTGCAACTCGCTTTATCCTGACAGCTTCTGAGAATATATGTAGTATATTTAATGTGTACGATTTGCATCGAAGGTCCTCCTTCGCAAATCGACGCATTGTTAGATCCTTTACACCAATCTGTGTTTGTTTTCGGAACTGTTGCCTTGGGTTCTCAGAAATCAGCATTTGAGCTCTTTCGATGATTGGGCAGAATTTTGCGCGGCGTTGTTTTGAGTGATTCTTTTTCGCCAGCATGCTTGAAACTTCGATGGGTTTTGTGGAACTGTATATTTGGCCAAAACGTCTTAAACGATTGATTTTAGGTAATAAAAGGAGCTAATTATATCCCTAGCTGAGCACTCAGCGCGAAAGCTTTCAATGGTTGCATTTGATTTCAACATATCGGTTATTTTAAAATTATGATTTTAATCGAAGCATCAGGTTTTCGTAGCACAATAGTGTCAAAAATTCAAATTAATCTGATACTGAATATTTTGGAAATTACAATACCTTTTTCTACACATTGCTAAGTCGACATTCGTCAGTTCTCTAACATTATACTACATCTAAGAATTTTAACCTTTAATCTTTTAAATTAATATTTTTAAAATATCATATTGATGTATGAAAGAAATATCTTCTGTCATTTCGTCATTACATTATTCCCAAAAATTACAATTTTTTCAACTTTGATTACCATATCTATAATAAACGATATAAACATTTTGTTAAATATCGCTACATACACAGGAAAATATACGAGGGCAATTTAGAAAGTAACATCCGTTAGCGCGTAATTCGAGTTGTGTGGGTATCGACACCATTCGTGTCTAGCCATCCACAATAAGTCAGTCCCCAGTCGACTGTTCTAGTGAGTATAGTACTTCAAAAACAAATCGTCGTCAAATGTAAAGTACTTACTATAATAAGGTTTCTGTTGACGAATTACATAAGCAAATATTCGTCGTGAGCTCTGTAATATCTATGAGCAAAATTAAGCAAAATTGTACAGTAATGGTGTCGTGTATTTAATAATGGAAGAATGAACATTCATGATGAGAAATTTGGTGATCGGTTACCTATAGTTAGTGACAAACTCGCTTAGAATATTGATGCAGTCCACACGTGAACTAATCGAATAACAATTGACCGACGCTGTATAAATAAGCGATCATCTGCCTCTGAATCTAAATGTTTGTATGAACACGAGGGATAATATCCGTCGATACATACGTGCCTTAACAAAAAAAATGCAAGTTTTTTAAATAAACAATCTATTTCTCAGTACAATCTCCTGCTCGCCCAGAATGCTTATTGCAATGAATATTATAAATTAGTAATGCCAATGGACTCATTCGCTGAAAAAATTTTCCAGCTTTGGAAGTAGATAATAATCGCTGAGAGCTAAAACTGGGGCACGAGGCAAATGAATCACTAATTCAAATCCCAATTTATGAATTTTGACTACGGCGAGCACAAATTTGTAGGCAGGAGCGTTATTCTGATGGAAAAGCGCTTTCTCCTTTGCTAAGTGAGATCCTTTGTCCTTGATTTTTTTGCTCAATTTTAAACAACTCCATGAGAATCCTAAAACAAAGTTAACATAACCTTTCCTATTGACGAAACCGTTTTTACTACTCTTTGCACGTTTAAATTCGGAACTCCAGTTTTTAATCATTAAAAACGAAGGAGCTGACTCTAACAGTATCGAATCCAACTCTAAGTGCTTTACCACTGCTCCCAACTCAATCTGTTTACAAAAGCACACGAGACGTTCATTCTAGCACACTGTCAAACACAGACTAATTGGCAGATCGCTCTGTACCGGCATATTTACGTACCTAATAAAGGACAGTTCTATAAGAATGTTTTCGTCGGAGTCGCGTCAACTCTGCGTTAGGTCACGTAGTTATCGTACCATGTTTGTAAAAGCAAAACAATAGTAAGTCCAAATCTTAATAAAGAAAAAATAAGTTACTTAAAAGTTTAAAAAAAATAAGAGAAACGCAAATACGAAATAGCTAAGTTGAAATATTTATGGTTTGTTTCTAAGTGATCTAATCTTTATAATATGGGGCCTTATTGTGCTTCTCACTTAGCAGTAACCAGGGACACAACGATTAACTTAGTTCAAGAAGACATCGATTTGGTACATTTTGTGACTTTTAAGAAAATACAATATATAAAAAAAGTAACAGATTGACGAAAACTATGCGGAAAATTTAAATATTATTACTTATTTCACTGTCAATAATACTGACAACTTGTACCGTTTCGACGCAGCACAAAGACAGTCATCATCATTCTTCACGGTCTCTTGTGCATTTGAGATCCCACGTAACGAAACGAAGTAAAGAGAACGATTTTGCGGTGGCGTCCGTAGTCAGTGAAGTGGTACAGATGCTGATTGTACGCGTCACCTACTACCATCTCGATGCCGCTCTGCCCTCTCCGAATCAATATTTGGTGGCGTCTCGCGCTGTATTGATATCAGATCTGGCGGAGATTGTATATTATATCGGATTTACGTGTTCGGATGAATGTAAGGATGTGGTTTAGTGTCAGACTGATTTACCGACTTTCGTGTGCGCCTGCAGCCCGATACGCTTTGAATTTCCTCCGTTTTCGGATGGGAGCGAAGGAGCTGACACATAGAATCTAGGCTATACGTCGTAATGATGGTTCTATAAAGCAATAAAGTATTTTATATTCGTGTGAACACGTGCATTACTAAATACGTACATGTGTATAGATGATATACATATGTATAGATATTTGTTATTTTCTTGTGTGAAATTTATGCAGTCTTGATTTCGTAAGAATATTTGTTTTTATTACTTAATGAAAATACATTATACACTTGCTTCGGAACTCTTCTAAAGTTCATTTAAATTTGCGCAAATATAGCTAAAAGTTTTTATGATTCCGTAACACCGACACTCAATGTGCATAGCTCCACGTTGGGCGCCAACTATGTAGTAACAATACGAGTTTATTACGTAAAGTGGAAATAAAATTAATAAAATGTAACAGTCGTCCATTATAAGTTTATGAACAGTATTATGTAAACCAAAGATTACGAAACCAAATAGTCCTTCTCTTTTTCTCTTTTTATAAAAGTTTGTCCTTATAATATATTTAAATGTTAAGGGTAAGTTCTGAAACTTATGTATCGTAATACTCATATAACTTAATTAGATAACGGAACGAAGGAACTCCGTGACACTAAAAAAAAATAAAATCTAAATGAATAACTAAATGTCCTGCTTTTTTATGAATTAAATGTTATCTCTTATGCTTTTTTTAATTTTTTTATTAAAGTTTTTATGAATACCTTGATTATACAAATTACATTAAATTTACTGTCTCTTCAAAATACATTTGCTTCACGTCAGACTCTGAATTTTTTAACTTCTGTAACAACTTTTTTCAACGTCGAATGAATGTTATGTATATAACGGGTGTTGTTTTAAGAGCTGGAGAACTTTAAATGATAATACAAGACAGAAACATTGTTGGAATGAAATTTGTGAAATGAAGTAATCTAGTAGATAATTTCATGGCATTTATTTTTTAAATATGATTTCCGGCATGGTTCCACCGCGGCTACGAGTTACATGGTCCATTCGATCAGTTCAATTTTTGACTACTTTTTCCAATACATCTGGCCGTATGGCGTCAATGGTGGCTTGAATATTGGCTTCCAATGTTTCAAGAGTTGCTGGTTTGTTGGCATAAACCAATGACTTAACATAGCCCTATAAAAGATAATCCAGAGGCGTTAAATCGCACGAACGAAGGGGCCAGTGAACAGAACCACTTCTGGAAATAAAGTTGTCAGCAAATTGATTTTGCAATAAATTTATTGTTAAATGCGCTGTATGGCAAGTTGCGCCGTCTTGTTGGAACCAAATGTCGTCGATGTTTAGCTGATTAATTCTTGGAGATAAAAATTCAGTCGGCATGGCTTAATAGAGCTCGCCATACACCGTAACGGCAGCTCCTTCCTCATTTCGAAAGAAATAAGGACCGATGATGTCGCTAGCGTGTAAACCGCACCAAATAGTCAATTTTAATGGATCGGTGATTCGTTAATGGATTGAGGATTGTCTTCGCTCTAAATACGGCAATTTTACTTATTGACGTAGCCATTTAACCAGAAATGAGCTTCATCACTAAACACAATTCTTTGATAAAAATGCTCACCTTCGGCCAGTTTCAAATGAGCCCAGTCAGCAAAAATGCGACGCAAACGATGGTCGTTTGGCTTCAATTCTTGCACGAGCTCTATTTTGTAGGCACGTAAGCCAATATCCTTACGTTAAATTTTCCACGTAATCGAAGGACAAAGGCCAACAAGTTGAGAACTACAACGAATCGACATTTTGACATTTTCTTCGATATTTCGCGCTACAGCAGCAATATTCTCATTGGTATGCATATTTCCTTGTCTTGTTGATGGTTGAATAGAGAAGACTTATGTTGCAAATATCAATTTCCGATGCAACTAAAATAAATAATAATATCGAGTTATTGTTTATTTTAGTTTAATTTAGATTAAATAATTATTGCATATCTATCTCAGTTAAGTTAGTATGAATAACATATTCACTGTTATATCTTTTCTTGTAAACTGATTTTATTTTTATTTTATATTTTAGTCTAAATGATTGTGGAAAAGGTTTTTACTTTATTATATTGTTTCCCAAAAGTGGACATAGAAATAAGGAATATTATTATTATTATTATCTATAGAACCATATGCTTTTGGAAAGGATGTGAAAGCTTATAACCCACAGATGGCATATTACATTTTGCTTGAAAGACATGTCATCCATCTTTAATTAATAATTTTTCTGTTTTCACCATAAGAGAGTCGCTTGTATTTTTCATCATCTTAGAACGTGTTGGTATAGCGTCTTTTACTGTTAGTTTAGCATTCTTTTTAATGGTGCGAATCGTAGAATCGTTTTAAGTTATGCAAAGGAGCAATTTCATTAATTTTGAAAAATCTTTGTCTAACATCTGTATAATTTTTAATATCATTTCTAAATTTAATTGACTTCTCGCTTTCTTTTTAATTATTTTATTTAATATACCGCTTGATGAGGCTACTGTTTTTCAATTTAACCACGTATATAAAGCATCTGTTTTGATATACTGTCTACATTTATTACACAACACTACAACTAAAACTAGAATACAACACGCACAAATTCTGGAAAGTCTCGAAATAACTAAATATATTATTGATGTAGTCAGTCGTCTTTAAAAATAAAAAATATTAACATCTAATGTTGTAGTGAAACATTTAAAATTTAAAAAGTTTCAACCGACAGATGGACGAACATTAGTGCGAAGTATCTGGTAATCTTAATTAATAATGACATAGATTCTCCTACTTTGTTATCCCAAGTGAATTTTGCTGTCCCTGCTCGTACTGTACGTACATTCAACCCACTGTTATTATCTAGAATTAGAACGAATACTTTCAGAAGGGCGTCATTATCACATATTGTTTCAAATACCATGAATTTCTTTCCGGATCGTTTTCGGTAACATTGTTTGGATCCCAAACTATTAAAAAATATTTTCTTGCTAAGTATTTGTTCTTATACTCATACATATAGTTGCAGAGAGTAGGTACTCATATATATGTACGAACGTTTTTAAATTCTGTTTTATCCTGTAATTGGATTGTGACTATTAGATAAAAAAATACTTTAAAATATTATGAAACTAGATATGCTGGTATGTGTGTCTGAGACACTTCATGTTATACCCATTGTGATTTATCACAAAGCTTTCATTTTTATTTTCAGTAACGAAGAACATTAGAGTAAGCATTTCTTCAACAACTAACTTTGTTTACGTTTCTAGATATATTTTAGTCTTACCAAAGCAAATTCGCAAT
This sequence comes from Dermolepida albohirtum, assembly GCA_031893035.1. NCBI lineage: Eukaryota > Metazoa > Arthropoda > Insecta > Coleoptera > Scarabaeidae > Dermolepida > Dermolepida albohirtum. The sequence goes on from JAVIWB010002900.1 coordinate 288,670, forward strand.
TAGAAAATAGCATTCTTTCATATAGTAATTCCAAAACTATAGAAATTTCGTTAAGATATAATAGGCGTAAACATTGGAATTCGAACGATAACAAATGATCTTATATAAAATTTCACATTTCATCCTCATTTTTCAATATTACAAGCTGATACACATATTAAAGAGAATCATTAGTTTGTAGTGAAACATGTCACAAAACATACAAAAGAAAATGTGTGGGAAAATTTTTTCTTTTCCGTTCAGCTATGTTAAGATCATCTATTGATTGTAATGAATAAATATTTCCTGTGGAGGATATTATTAGATAATAAGGTGTGAGTATTGTAATTACTCTGACTTGTTAGCTGTAATCAATTCAGTTCTGCGTCAAATCAATTTCCTCTCAATTAATACCCAATGTGATGTAGTAATCCTATCCTATTAGCTCTGTAATTAATAAGGCTTAAGTGTAATGATTTTCATATATCTATGTCGTTATCGACTTTTCTACTTAGCTTTAGCAATTACAATTTATATTTTAAATTATTGTAGAATAGTTTTTTCTAATTTCTGTTAATGAGAGTTTCAACAGCAACCATACTTTAGAAATGAAAGTTCTAGCTGTAATCTCAAACAAAGGATTGCAATTAATTATGATTGATGTATCAAGCCATAATATCAAACACTAGAATCAGATTTAAATGAAAATATCTGGAAATTCTAATAAAACGAAGTCAGTAAGTTATTACTCTGCAAATTTGATTTAAAAAAACTTATGTTACCACTTTATAACAATGCGAAGATGAAATTTTCGTGTTCGGTACTATCAGAGCGCATATAAGAATGTTTTAATTAAGGAAGCAGCTCTAATAAGTATAAATATTAATGTTAATATAGGAAAGTATCTAACTATAAAATTGTGAAAATTCACAAACTTATTGCAAGATTAACTATTCTTAAAAAATGAAGTACAGTTCTAGTTATAATCTCGAACGAAAGATGACAATTAGGTACGATTGTTACGATATATCAAGTCTTGACATAGGAGATGAGAATGAACATTAAACGAAGAGATCTTGCATTCGAAACGAAGTTAAATTAGTTAACTATTAATCTAGGAGCTTCTAAATCGCCCATTTTATTAAATAAATTGAAATTTGGGTTTATAATTAAATGCGCCAGTATGTACCTATTTATTTAGTATATGATATTTTTGAGACATAATATAATTTTTCGATATAGTAAATAATGTATGAACACATAGTTCTCTCGTTACGTTGGATTATCGTTTTGATTCTAACATTTAGTGTGTAGAACTGCCGAACAAAGTTAGACCACATAACGAGCTCTGGTGTGTTTTGTACATTGAATCTGTATTATTGTATTGGGTTGGCAACTAAGTACTTTCGGTTTTGTAGTATAAAATAAAACACTTTTCTTTAAACAAAGAATAGTTTTTAATCAATTATATATTTTCCATTTTGCTCAATGACCTTTTGCCATCTTTCTTTCATCTGCATGATTCCGCGCTCATAAAATTTCTGGTCCTTATCAGCAAAAAACTGAACCAGGTGCGAGTGAAGGTCATCGTCATTTGTGAAAGTTTTACCATTCAAAGAATTCTGCAAACTTCGAAATAAATGGTAATCAGATAGTGCTAGATCAGGGCTGTACGGGGGATGTGACATCACTTCCCAGCCAAGCTCCAATAGTTTCCAACGAGTTGCCAAAGATGTGTGAGGCCTTGCATTATCTTGGTGGAAAACTACACCTTTCCGATTTGACAATTCTGGCCGTTTTTCTTTGATTGCTTCATCCAGCTTTATTAATTGTTGACAGTAAACATCAGAATTGATCGTCTGGTTCCTTGGAAGCAGCTCAAAAAACACAACACCTTCGTAATCCCACCAAACTGACAGCATGATCTTTTTTGGATGCAATTCAGCCTTCGATGTGGTTTGATCTGGTTTATCGTGTTTGCTCTATGATCGTTTTCGAACTATGTATGTTACTGTAGAAGACCCATTTTTCATCACCAGTGATGATTCTTTTTAAGAAAGGGTCGGTTTCATTTCGTCTAAAGTGCATATCGCAAAAGTTGATTCTTTGTGTTAAATGAATTTCTGTCAGTTCGTGAGGTACCCAAATATCAAGCTTCTTAACTAGCCCAAGACATTTTAAATGTTTTTCAATTGTTGTGTGCGATACATGTAGCCTCTCCGCAAACTCTCGAACAGTTATATGCCGATCCTCTTCAATTATGACTTTGATTTGGTCATCATCAACTTCAGTAGGTCGACCAGAACGTTGCTCATCTTTGAGGGAAACATCTTCAGAACGGAATTTTTTATACCAATTCTGACACGTGCGCTCTGTTAAGCAATTAGCACCATAAACTTCACATATCTTTTTGTGAGCCGCAGCAGCTTTCTTTCCTTTACGGAAATAAAATAGTAAAATGTGTCGAAAATGTTCGTTTCTGCACTCCATTTAAATTAACCCACAACTAATAGCTTTAATAAAAATAACGCACTACTTACTTCTGAAGTTACGTCAATGTGACTAGTATCACGCGACAAACGGTAAAGTACAGCACTAACATACGTTATACAAAAAATAAAGCAAAGCTCTCTATCAGCAAAAACCGAAAATACTTAGTTGCCAACCCAATACATTGAAGCTGTATTATATCCATTTTAAGTTAGAGTTTGCTGTTCTCTGCATTTCCTCTTTCCTGTGATTTTGGTCGGCCATTTTTTACTTTCAGCTACCGGTCTGTGTGGAAGGGTTTTCTGCGTAATGTATGTTCTAAAATTACGTTCCCTTTCTTTGTTACTAGAATTTCCAAGAATGGTAGATTGTTGTTGTCTTCAGTCTCCATAGAATTGTATTTGGGATGTATTGAATTTAGATATTCTAGAAGCTGTTTAAGATTTACTTGACCGTACGGCGATAACACGAACGTGTCGTTTACCTAGCGTAACCAAAGCTTCGACTTATTATCTGCTATTGCAAAAGCTCTCTTCTGAATTCTGAAATCCTCCATATATATATATATATATATATATATATATATATATATATATTATAGGAAACTTCATGGAGGATTTCAGAAGAAATATTTTGCAACAGCATATAATAAGCTGAAGCTCTGATTACCTTACGTAGACGACACGTTCGTGTTTCTATATACATATAGGGAGAGAGAGATCGCAAACAAAAATCAAGTGTTATTCTAAGTACTTGGCTGTATAATTGTATACAGGAAGTCTTTTATATTCCTCTCGTAAATCACCAAGATTTACGAGATGTTACAAATGCTTATCTGTTGTTCTATTTAAGGTGGTTCAAGTTTCTTGGGGCAGGTCGAAACTGGGTAAATTTTGTTTATGCTGTGCCTCCAACTGTCAATTAATTCTTGTATCCAGGCATTGGTAACTAAATCATCATTTAAAAATTTTATTGCTGATCTTATAAGCGATCTTCTACAACTAAATAAATGCCCACCAATATATTGGTGAATAAGCAAATTTGCGCTGTACTGCATCTCTTTGAATTCTTCGATTAAACCAAATGTTCTGCAATGGCGAACAAGAGAGATGCGATTTAATTTTAGAAGCCATTATGTTGGTGTAAACTTAATTGTATTACCGAATAGTATACTATACTTTCCTCACATGCGTGCAATTTATCTAAGCAGGCACGTGGTACTCCACGATAAAGAGTACAAGTTGAGGAACATAAAATAGAAGCTGATTGTCATGTGCTTGCACGTAATTACTGAATGATATTCTTTGTGTTTAGTTTTTCTGCAGTTTTGGATAGGTGATTTTTGAAAGAAAGTATTCTGTCAAGTACAACTCTTAAAAATCTTAAGATTCTGTTGTAAGCAAGGCCGTTATTCTCGTACCACACTTTCGTTTCTTTTTTATCGATTGGTTGTTCAAGTAGAAATACAAATTCTCCGTTTTGCTCTACTAAGATGACTTAGTTTACAGAAGTATTCGTCAATACGAACCAAATACGATGCAGAAATTTGTTATCATGTTTTTCATGAATCTATTTCTTATGGCAATTTGAATATAATTATAGGCTTATCGGTGACGTTTAGACTAACAGAAGAAAGCCGTTTAACTTCTCTAAGCTACTGGTTGTTATTCCTTATAAGTACCTGGGAAGCTCTTTCACTGACCATATTACTGATGAGCTTAGAGTGGTCTTACAAGATGTATTACGGTGATGAGTTTGAACAACATATTATCCTCCTGGACAGTATTAGACACTAATGTAGACTGTCATTAGTATTTCTGAAGGTCTGTTTAAATGCACATTGTTGGAGGCAGAGCTTGTTCAACACAACTGCAAGTTTGATGTATATCCAGTTTTGCAATTGGTATTTCCTTCGGGGATTTCCAATTTCATCCTTTTGTAAACTAATCTTTCCAGGAGTTGATAGGTGTGGCAGTAATGGAAAAGAGTGGTAATGTTTGGGATCGTTTGCGAACTTAACAAGCTTTAATGAAACTATTCTCAATTTTTAAAAAATGAGAAATATTTTCGAATTATGAAATATCAATGAAGTTTGACATCCTTTCCTGGTATACTTGCTAATGTGTATGAGAAATTCCGAGTGGATGTTATCAAAAGCAGTTTATCAAATTTGCATCCTTTAAAGTTTCGGATAATTCCTGAATCGTGAAAAGACAAGAGCACTCGATATCAATTGCTGTGACCCAGAGGTTAGTGAACCCTCGTTTCATTGAGATAGTATGATAAGTAATTATTTAAACCTTTAAAGTTACTGGAAGCCTGGATCCATTATATAGAAGGTGGAATAGAACTTATTTGATGAACATTATCGTTAATGCAGGAAAATATTTACCAACAATATCGTAAAAGGAGTATCTCAAAAGCTTTTCAATGAAAATTAATAATAAATAATTTAAAGACATAAATTTGAAATAATTCTTTTTATTAATAGCAAGTTGAGTGATTTAAACACATCAAAAGAAAGGGTAATACGACATTGGACGAGAAAAATGTAACGAGAATTATCTAAACATAAAAACATATTACACACATTTCGACGTGGAATACGAGTATAAAATTGAATAAATATTTCAGTAATAAAACAATTTACGTTCTTATAATTATGTATTTCAATGAAATAATAACATTTATTTAACTTAAATTTATCTAAACCCAATAAGTAATAAGCATTTCTTTATTTAATGAAGAACTTGTATAATACGTATAATAGTGTTACAAAAGATATATATAATCAATTGCAAAATAAGCACGCTAAACTTTATGATATTGTTAGTGACTTGTTCAAACGAAATATCTTTTATCCAAACGATTCCATTCTACTGGTTTTCGGGATACATTCACCAATAGTGAACTGTGTAAATTGACCTTTAACGATTCTATCATGGGCATAGCTAACGTTGTTCTAACACAGACCGGAATGGTCTCGAAAGTGACAGAGAATAAGTGGCGAGCACTGAATGACAAAATTACATTTCTACGTTGATATTTTATCTGGGATTCGTCAAATAAAGAATTATTTCACACGTGCGTATCCAAGAATATAAAAAATTTGATATATCTATAAAACTATCAAATCAAAATATAGGGTCTTAATTTGCAGCGATATTCGTCTATATATTTTCTTTCTATTTCATTATTATAAGGTCTAGTAAAAAGAAATCCATTATTTTTGCATTAAATTGAAAGTTTTATTTAGCATAGTTAGAATGATATGACTTAGGTCAAATATGCACCGTTTTGTTCGATAACTTGTTGCCATTTTGAAGGTAATTTCATAATGCCTCTCTCATAGAAACCCTCGTCCCTATTGGCAAAAAACTGGGACAGTCGATTTTCACAAGCTTCTCTTGAGGCGAATTTTTCACCAGCAAAATCATTCGCCATAGACAGGAACAGGTAGTAATCACTTGGTGCTAGGTCCGGACTATAAGGTGGATGCATAAGAACCTCCCAACCAAACTCCCGGAGCTTCTGGCGAGTCACTATCGATGTGTGTGGCCTGGCGTAGTCCTGATGGAACACAATTCCTCTCCTATTGGCCAAAGCTGGCCGCTTCTGGGCGATTGCTTCCTTCAGACGGTCCAATTGTTGACAGTACAGGTCCGAATTAAGAGTTTGGCCGTAGGGAAGCAGCTCATAGTAGATAATTCCTTGCCAGTCCCACCAAACACACAGCAAAACCTTCCTGACCGTTAAGCCTGGCTTGGCCACCGTTTGCGCCGGCTTACTACGATTCGACCACGACCGTTTTCGCTTGACGTTATCGTAAGTGATCCACTTTTCATCACCAGTAACCATCCGCTTCAGAAACGGATCGATTTTGTTGCGATTCAGCAGCGATTCGCAGATGTAAATTCGGTCCATGAGGTTCTTTTGCGTTAACTCGTGTGGCACCCATACATCAAGCTTCTTTTTGTATCCAACCTTATTTAAATGGTTCCAAACGGTTTTTTGTGCAATGTTTAGCTCCTGGGCAATCGAAACAGTGCTTACATGACGGTCGGACTCGACGATTTCCATTATTTTATCGATATTTTCGACAATTGCCTTCCAGAGCGTGGTGCATCTTTGACATCAAGATTACCGGAACGGAATCGACGAAACCAAAATCGCCCATGATTGACTGTTACAGTATCAGGACCATAAACACTATTCACATTTTTAGCCGCCTGGCTTGCGTTTTCGCCTTTATCGAAGAAAAACTGTAAAATATGGCGTATTTTAACTTTGCTGGTGTCCATCTTTGACGCGCGCTCAAACAATATTAAGTCAAGTAATCACAAAACTGTCTGAGAAGTTCGTTTAGTACGAAATCTTATCTTTCGAACGCCATCTAGCGAAACGCGATCGCACTTATACAACGCGAGATACAGATTACTAAAGCCATCTATTGGAAAAATAATGGATTTCTTTTTACTAGACCTTATATTTTTATTTAAATGTGTCTAAAAGAAAATAAAAAATAGGCAATTAAAAAGGTAGTTTATTAAAGATACTTTTACAACTAAAAACTAACAATATATCTCAAGAATCTGAAAACAAAAGAGAGAAAAGAAAGGGATAGAACCCAATGCAATAATTGCAGGGGTTTTGATAGTACTACATAGAAGTGTTTTATAAAGTTTTACCCACATTAATTAATAGAAAACTTTAAATACATTTAAATACACAAGTATTACTCAGTTCATTTCAGAAGCATAGAGAAACAGAATATCAAATATACAAGTTAAAACAAGTTCTGATAAATTGATTTTAATATGAAATTACTATCTACATACTGCACTATCTATTGACTTTAAAACAGCATACGATTCGGTACACAGAAGTAAACTATTCGAAGCTCTACAGTACCTGGTAATTAAATTAGTTCATTTAACAATTTTAGAGTCGTAATGATATTAAATCCAAACACACGATATTAAAATGAACTTCTCTGGTAAATTTAATGGAGGTTGTGGTTGATTAAAATAATCAAAGAAAGATAAATACAACCCTTTACAACATAAATGTTCGTATTCTGTATACGTTTTTCGATAACTAAGTTGTCATCATCAGCAGATAATTAATCACAGAGTAGCAGTTGTATCCGAGGTAAAATTCGCACAGAATAAATCAGCACTAAAATTGTAACCGTTGAAAGCCAAATACACACTGAAAGAATCGAAGATTGTAAGTTGGATGACAAAGAAACTTTAGTGCCATTCAACATGACGTTATTTTCTTCAGTACCGATTTCAGAGACTTTCGTTATGAAATTAAGATTGAACTGGGAAAAGTAAATGAATATTTTCCATTGACAACATCGTTCACGCCCTTGTTTTTCGTTCTTCGTTCGTTTGAACGAAAGAGGGAGGTAATCATTTTTCTTTTTCGGAAAACTACGGCACGTCTATAGAGGACAGAGTGTTATTAGCATTTAAATGATTCCTTTAAAGTTCAACAGTTCAGAACTTTATGTCTCAATAACATAATAATCTTAAACATATTACACCTGTATTCATTGGAAAGACATATATTTATTTCTCAACATAATCGCCTTTCAGCTCTAAACACTTTTCTCAGCGATGTTCAATAAGTTCGATATCCTTTTTATAATAAGAACTGCCTTGCTCCTCAAAATGGAAATCATATGAGGTAGCAACTCAAACATTAATTCAATAATTTTGGCCATTGCAATAACGTACTTGTGAGCTGGTGCATTGTCTTGATGAAACAACACCTTCCTCTTAGCCAAATGCGGCTGTTTTTGCTTGATTTCTTCGCTCAAACGTTGCAATAAGTTCGCATAATTCTCGCTGTTGATAGTTTTTCCTTTTTCAAGATAGTTAATGAAAATTACTCCAAGCCCATCCCAAAAAACCGATGCCGTGACCTTGCCTACAGATGAAACGGTCTTCGCCTTCTTTGGAGCCGGTTCTCCCTTTTGAGTCCATTGTTTTGATTGTTCTTTCGTCTCGGGTGTGAAGTGATGGACCCATGTTTCATCCATGCTTATGAAACGGTGCAAAAATTCTGCTTTGTTGCTGTGAAATTTCGCTAATACTCAATTGAAACACCTTCACGACACTGTTTTTGCTCGAGCGTGAAAAAACGCGACACCCATCTTGCACACAGCTTCCTCATGTCCAAATTTTTAGATAATATGCGATGTACCGCGCTTTTTGAAATGCCTACTATGTCTGCTAGCTCGCGCACCTTCAGTCGACGATCATCCAGTACCGATTTGTGGATTTTCTTCACCATTTCTGGAGTCGTCACTTCATTTGGTCGACCACTGCGATGGTCGTCTTGGCAACTCGTACGGGGCCTCCTTTAAACTCTGTTACCCAATATTTCACTATTGTAAACGAAGGAGCAGACTCACCCAGAGTAGAATCCAGTTCAGCTTTTATATCGGTTGGGCTGAGGCCTTTCAAATAAAAATATTGTATTCACTGAAAACGTTCACTATTTATTTATGGCTGCCAAACAAATACTAAACAATGTGGCGTCTTCAAACTTGAAACATATGCTTTATAGATTGTGTACTTTCTAACAGTGATATTTTTCAAACCAACTACCTCCATCTCTATGTCAGGTCGGGTACTTATAGGACCACTCTCATATTGATAACATACCACCAGAAATATTTTTCAAATTGTTACACAGGATGTCATGCTTGTTCTGTAGTCATCGTAATAAATTATGGTTTTTGCGTTGATAATGCCCAAACACAAATGTTATTTCCTTCTTTTGGCACACCTATTTTCCATAAAATAACGTTTTGTCTTCCACTATTTAAACAAAAAACTATGTAAGTACATAGTCGTATGTTAATAAATACAAACACTAGTGTATTTTGTTTATCAGAAACATGCATTTGAAGTATTCCGACAATATAATTTCAATAATAGGTTGAAATTTCTTTATATATAAAGCCAGGGTTTTTCAAAGAAAGTCAAAATAAAAAAAAATTATTTGAAGTAATTGTGTAATTGCAAATAACATATCTGATTGTCGTTCTTAATTAAACACCTTCCAAGCGTTCAAGTTTGAACTAATTATTCGTACCATACCTCCTATAATGAAATTCCAACTGTGTGTTATTCACTGAAAGTCAGCCTAGAATGAATTTAATCACAAGGAAGTATATAATGCAGTCCTAGTTGGATGTAGCAGAGTGAACACCTGAAACTTTAAGCGATTCAGAGCGCAACTTAAAGCAAACTCAGTATCCTTCGAGATGTATGCAAATTGCATCTGTATACAGTGCAATTACAATTATTATTACAATTAGAAATTGCTCTAAAATTGTCATGAGACACTAATTTGATATGTTTTGCCTAATTTTATTGAAGATGATTAATTTATAAATTGATGTGAGTGTTTTTTCACAAAATTTGTAAATTTAGTAACGTAGCGAGCTCCTTAATCTTGAGGATAGATGCGCTTTATTCAAATGGTACGTAATTGTCATCATCATCAGCTTCATCATCTGATTTCTCTCTTCCTCCATTTCTCTCTTTAATTTTCCATGAAGGCATCTCCATTCTTTTCTATTTTTAGCCATTCGTTTTACGTCTTCCCATCTCATTTCTTTTTTCTTTAAAATTTCAGCAATATTATTGTTACATATGGTCCTGAGTCTCCCTCTTCTGTTCTTTCCTCTCTTCTTGGCTCCATATATTGTCGTCACTTGTCTGCTTTCATCCGTTCTAAATAATTGTCCTGCCCACATTAGTTTCTTTTCTTCTACCTTATCTTTCAGTGACTTATTTTTGGTTATTTTCTAAAATTTTTGTTCCCTATCTTACCTAGTCTTTTGACTTTTAAACTTTTCGGAGATACCTTAATACCTGCAATCTTTTCTCTTGTCTATCATTTAACACGCAATTTTTCGTTCAATATGTTAGAATTGGTATTTAAATTGCTTCATACATCTAGTTTTATAGATTTTGCGATTTCTATCTTGTTTAAAAAATTACAACATATTGCGTTAAATATGTTCGTCCCTTCTTTAATTCTATTGCATATTTTGTCTTCCTGAATTCCCTGTTAAATATTATTATTACCAAGTACTTATAGACTGACAATTATTCTAGATTGTTCTTTCTAATTTTAATGTTGAGTTTCTTCTTGGATATATGCCGTGACTAGTTTTTTCTCTGTTAACACTTAAATTATGTTTTTGTAAAATGTCTATTCAGTGTGAGCTTTGCCATGGATCTACGTGCGACGCTGCGGTTACAAGTCTGCTGACGATAATAACTTAGTTGGCAAATTACGTTACAGTGTACGAACATTGACGTGGTAAGGGGCTTTTAGGTAATTTTGATGGAGCCTGTGGTTGATTAACTTAATCACTGAAAGGGTTATAAATATATCAGCCTTCAGTGATCAAGAGGTTTTTGCTTTTTTTGACTAATTTGCTTAAACACAGCTTCCAAAAAAAATTACCGATGTTAATATTTGTTTCTAAACCTTCGGCATGTCTTGCTACAAGCACTAAATGGTTCGCCAAAGTAGAGGCTTTTATATTAATTCTTCTTAGATTTCTGTATTCTATTTCGTTCTATTTCAAATTTCTTTAATGACCTTGTCTTTCACATATATATGAACAATAAAGGTCACAACACACCACCTTGTCACACTCTTTCTTTATGTATAAATGTGTAGCGTTAAATTGAATGTTCTAACCTTATTTTGAGTATATCGCTACATGCTCTTAATGGTATTTATAATATCTTTATCTACTGCATTCGATTTTAAGCTTCTCCCAGATGCGGCAATTTTGTTTTTTAACATGGCCACCAAGTTCAAAATGTGCCTCATCGGAAAACAGTATTTTTTGAGAAAAATCAGCTGGTTATTCATTGATGAAATAGACAAATGAACGACGTTTTATAGGATCTAATGGCTTCAGTTCCTCTGTTATTTGAACCTTATATGCCTTCAGAGCTAAATCCTTATGTAAAATACGCCATGTTGTTAATCCACTAAGTCCAAGTTGTTGTGAATGTCGTCTAATGGACATTTTAGGATCTTCAGCAACATTTTCACGAACCAAACCAATATTTTCTTGTGAACGACCACTACGACTGTATTTTTCACTTTTTTATCTTCCAAGGAACCGGTTTCTTAAAATTTTTTAATAATTCGACCAATAGTGCTTTCAGATGGACGATTATGTAAACCATAAAATTCACGTAATTTTTCCAAAAACTCTTCTCACAGAACGCTGATTTTCATAAAATAATTCAACAATTTGAACGCGTTGTTGTACCGTGTACGAAGCCATTTTTATAAATGTCATACATCACACTTTTTAAATGCCCACATACCCAGACAAATTCAGTGCGCCATTTATATTTTATTTATTCTTAAAGAACCGCGCAATTTGAAACACCCTTTATTTTAGTAAAATACCCGTGTCGCTGATTCTTTTTTAACTTAAACTACGTTGATTCTTTTGTTTCTTTTTCACACAGTAACTCTTTTGTTTCTTTTTACACAATGTTGTTTTCATTATTCATTTTCTACATATTTCGAAATTCCTTAATTTAAAATAAATTAAGTTTATTTTTACCTTAACCCCAATCTACGAATAAAATCCCTAGATATAATTTCTCGCCTCACATTTCTCATCAGTAGCTCACATATTAGTCGGTTCCATTTCCGACTAACGCCGTCATTCCGTCATCCCTGAACATTTCTTTGTATTCTGATCGTGCTCGAGTCCTCATTCGAGAACTGGTTTATGAGCCAATTATTTGACGGTGTTCTCTTACCTTATCCCGGAACATCTTGTCGCAGTCATAACCACGAACTCGAAATTAAACGCGGCGTAATTAATTTTGTGGGGACGGACGGCGGCGGCTCGTACACGATGGAAGAAGCGAATATTGAAGGGAGTGAACCCAGGACGCAAAATGCGGCGCAGTTTGCCTTGTTTTGAGGGCAATTCACTTACAATTATGGTGTAATTAGTGATTGTAATTGTTCGCTAGATTTCGACATGCAGATTTACCTACAGCATTTTGTTTACGTAACTTTGTGAGCATTTCAACTAATGTTCCTGCTTGTCATGCCTATAAGTGAAATTATAAATGGAGGAATAGTGGTTTGTTCGAATAACATTATAACAGTATATATACAATGTCTCAAATTAAAAACTAAGGACTTTTGTAAATGCACAACACCGAAAAAATTGTATTCAATTTGATAGAATTCTTCGATTTATTTCTTAAGTTATCTGTAATTTCGAACTAATATATAAGGTTTTATGTTTATATAATACATACATATGTATTTAAATCTGGTAAAATTCTATGACATAAGAATGACAAATATTTTTTCTCCGTTTCCAACATGAAAAAGGAAAAAAAGTAATTTAAATTACGTTATTATTAATACTTTCAATAAAGTGTCACATATTTTTATGGTTATTAAGCAAATTACAAAGAAATGCTTAGAAATGCTTAAAAGCTATCTCAAACTAACTTGAGTTATTTTTGATAAAGGCTTAATATTTGGAGATTCTTCAATTATTTCATAATCAGCTCGACATAAATTATTATTCAACTTAGATTAGGTTAGATATCCAAATAATCTATTCAACTGCAACCCCAGGTCTATTATCTCGTTAAGGTATTTCCTCTAACTTCATTCCTTTAACTAGATCTAGTAGCTTCTAGTAGTTTTCTATGTAGATTTTCTCTTCAAGATGTACATCTTTCATTTGTAGAAATCACGTTCTTGTCAAGCTTCTATATTGCCAGAGTACATGGATCGTAGTTTTCTCTTCTACTTGGTAAATCGACGTGCAGTTTCTTCCATCAAGTTTATTCACCTGATTTCGATTCCGTCTCCTTGTTTTGTTTTGAAGTTGCCTGTGTACTATATGGATTCTATCTGTACAGTTGGGCTTTCTTTCTTTCCTCTTTGTCTGGTATAATTATTCTATAATTTATATCAATGTTGAACTTTTGACCTACGATACTGTTTAATCTAATATATTCTAGAATTAGTGCGGTTAAATTTGTATTCCTTCCACAAATTTAAACGCACTAATTCTAGAATGTATTAGATTAAACAGTACCACTATTCCAATACAAAGCACACTTTATTGTTATTCCTCCAAAACAAGCAATCATGAATGTATAGGATGTGCGCTTACTATAACATTTTCAGCAACAGTGAGAATATGGATATCAACTTTCCGAAGCCATTAAAAAGGCGTCGACAACGATCTTGAAGTACATCTCTAAAGATAAACTTAAAAATTCGACATGTTAATTGACGGTGCGAAACGTTGTATTGAAACCGAATGCGCCTACTTTAAATAAAATAAATTAATTTTACCAAAATACTAAGCTGTTGTTTTTATTTTAAAAAAGTTCAGTTTTTTCTGCGACAGCCTGCGTAAATTACCACAATAATGCTGCTTCTCCCATGGGTAATATAAAGTGTCCCAAAATTAACGCAACATTTGAATTAAATAGAAAACACAGTTTTTACTCTTTTGACTGTTATTTTTTTATTGAATCATAAAGTATATAGGATATGGTTATTTATGGAATAACACATCGGACAAATGGCCTCCACGGCTTTGCATGCACATACGCACTCGTTTGTCGAAATTTTCCATGACCATTATTCATAAATGTGGCCGAATTTCGTTGATGCAGCGTTGAATCTCCTCCTTTAATGCACGGGTGGTTGTGGGCTTGTTGACAGAGACCTGTGATTTCAAATAACCCCATAAAAAGATATCTAATGGTGTTAAACCACACGATCTAGGGCGCCAATTCTGATCACCGAAACGAGAGAGTACACGACCTGGAAATGTCTCATGCAGTATTTAAATTGTTTCACGGGCTGTATGGCATGTTGTCTTGTTGAAACCACATATTGGCCACATCAATATCATCCAATTTCGGCAGAAAGAACTGTGTTATCATGTCACGATATCGTGCACCTGTAACAGTCATTGCTTGACCAGCCTCATTTTCAAAAAAGTATGGTCCAATTACGCCTCCAGCCCAAAATCCACACCAAAAAGTGACACGTTGTGGATGCATTTGTTTTTCGACAATTACATGTGGGTTTCAGAACCCCAAAAGCGGCAATTTTGGCGATTAACAAAGCTATCAAGGTGAAAATGTGCTTCATCGCTTAAGATGATTTTGCTCGAAAAATCAGCATCTATTTGTTGATGTTCAATAATCCATTCAACGAACTCTCTTCGCTGTGCATGGTCATTAGACTTCAGTTGTTGTGTTAATTGAATTTTGTAAGCATAGAGACACAGATTTTTAGTGAGTATACGCTATAGAGAGCTTCTTGAAATTTGCAATTCTTGTCCACGACGCCGAATTGAGGTTCCTGGATTGTCGCCGCACTGCTCTCTCACGCACTGCTTCGATATTGACATTTGAACGGCTTGTTTTTGGACGACCAGTGTTGCGTCTCCAACGGATCCAGTCTCCCTGAATTTTCCAATTAATCTCTTCACAGTTGACGAAGTTAAAACACTATTCCGACCATATTTTGTATGAAATTTTCGAACTGCGGCCGCTAAGCTTTCATTATTTTTGAAATATTATTCAATAATGAAGACACGTTGTTCTATCGTGTAACGCTCCATTTTTACCAACCCTAATTGTCGAATTGTTTTTTTTTAGGGTTGCCAACACTTTACTGCACAAATGGCGACAAATTCAAATCTTGCGTTAATTTTGGGACAGCCATTATAACATTTTCAGCAAGAGTGAAAATATGGATATCAACTTTTCGAAGTCATTAAAAAGGCGTCGACAGCGATCTTGAAGTACATCTCTAAAGATGAACTTAAAAATTCATTCGACATGTTGAGTAACGGTGCAAAACGTTGTATTGAAACTGAAGGCGACTATTTTAAATAAAATAAATGAATTGTACCGAAATAGAAAGCTTTTGTTTTATTTTAAAAAAGTTTCGTTTTCTCTGAGTCAGACTGTGTGTAACCTTGTACTAAATGGACGAACTTTAACTTACAGCTTGTGTAAATTACCACAACAATGTTGCTTCTCCCATGGGTAATATACATATGTATGTACATATATATGTATGTTGCACCTTATACGATATCTTATCTATTAGTTTGTTCCTTTTAACTAAACATATCTTTCCTTGAAAAAATCTCTTACGTGTGTATGTCTATAATTCATATTCACATATTATGTAATTCTAGCCTTGTTCCTAGCTAACAACGTAGATCAAAGAAACTCAAAAACGAACCAAGTGACACCATGCTCCAGAGAAATGTGTATATATATATATGTATGCACATAATTGAAGAAATACCACACAGGAAAGTGGTAAATTTATAACGGTACCGTGCAGTCTGGCACATATCCGAATGTTATAGTATGTGCACTTAATAACGTATAGCAATTTGCCTAGAACGTATAGTGGCCGCAAGATTTATTGTCTTGAGAAGCCAGTCCGCAACGTAATTGAATGAACAAATCAATTATCTAATTTGTGAATCGCGAGGCGTGAGAACGTTGGATATTAAATTACGGACGTCCGATAGGACGGGATAAACAACATTTTGATTAATTAGCATCCATTTAACCGACACGCCCAACTTAATTTTTATTGCGAACAGCTTCAAGACGGTACCATAAATATCCCTTTAATGTTGAAGGGGAAGGAGGTGGGTATATCTTTTTCCCTTTTGTGCGATCGTTTTGAAAATGGGGAAATCAACTATAAAATTGTACGCCGATTAAGTTTTAATTAATAAAATGCGCGGAGTCTCGAGACGACACTTAAACACATCTAAAAGTTACAATTTCTCGTAAAGTACGACTTCACCGTCTTATCGGCGGAGTTTGGCCATGTTCAAGACAATAGGTCCGTATTAAACTGCGTTTTAACCGACTTCCTCTGAATTATCTGATCTAATTTCTGGAAAATTTTAATGTCACGTCACATTTTCTGTTTAATGAGAGCTTTGCACGTAGACGGTTTAGATTCGATTGCGTTTGAATTCGCCGAATGAATTTTAACGGAACATCTTCGTGCGATGAAAGATTATCTTGCGTAAAATTGCATGCCGAATTAATAAATTCTTGCGCGTTCTATATAACAGTCAAAATGATTTGTTGAACCTGATTTATGTCTGAAATCTGGTTTAACTTTAGAGAGATATTTAGACCTAATCTAGGGAGGAACCTTAAGATTTGTTTAGAATTTCATTTTCTTATTAATTCCAGCAGGAGCAGGTTGATAGATAGCTCAGTCATAAGTAGAACCACCCATGATAACAGAGTAGCACGCAATGAGATAAATAGCAGGTCAACAAAGAGTGTATTTTCGTATCGCGACGGATTAGAAGAATCAAATAATAGTCTACTTTATTGATGATTTTGCGTTTGGTCACTTAGAGTAAGTAAAGTCATTATAGACTTTACTTATTAGACAAACTTTTCCGAATTAAGTAACAGTCGAACTGAAAAGTCCCCGGTCTACCATAGTAAAACACAGTTTTTTGGCAAAATTCGATTTTATTATTCAACATAGTTGCCTTCGAGGGCGATACACCGATTATAGCGTTCTTCCAACTTTTCGATACCATTTTTGTAGTACGAATTGTCTTTAGCCTCGAAATAGGCCTCAGTTTCGGCGATCACCTCCTCATCCCTGCTAAATTTCTTCCCGGCGAGCATTCTCTTGAGGTCTACAAACAGGAAATAGTCGCTGGGGGCCACATCTGGAGAGTACGGTGGATGGGGAAGTAATTCGAAACCCATTTCACTTAATTTGGCCATTGTTTTCATTGATTTGTGACACGGTGCATTGTCTTTATATATATATCCAATAACGCTGTATAATAACGGACTGTAAGATAATCTATGAAAATTATTCCATGCGCATACCAAAAAACTGACGCCATAACTTTTCCAGCTGACTGTTGCGTCTTTCCACGCTTTGGAGCCGGTTCATCGCGTGCAGTCCAGTCGGCTGACTGTCGATTGGACTCTGGAGTGTAGCGATGAATCTATGTTTCATCCATTGTCACATATCGACGCAAAAACTCGGTTTTATTACGATTTTACAGCTTCAAACACAGCTCAGAATCATCAACTCGTTGTTGTTTTTGATCGAATGTGAGCTCGCGCGGCACCCATTTTGCACAGAGCTTCCGCATGCCCAAATATTCATACACGATGTGTCCAACACGTTCCTTTGATATCTTTAGGACGTCAGCTATCTCGATCAACTTTACTTTACGGTCATTTAAAATGATTTTGCGAACATGTTTTCGTCGGTGTCCACTGCGTTCGCTGTCTTCGGTGCTCATTTCACCACGTTTAAACTTAGCATACCAATCAATTATGGTTGCTTTTCCTGGCGCAGAGTCCGGAAACTCCTCATCAAGCCATACTTTTGCTTCAACGGTATTTTTTCCCTTCAAAAAGCAGTACTTTATCAGCACACGAAATTCTTTTTTTTCCATTTTTTTAAATAACAAAAGTAGCTTCACTCTTAACGCAATATCTCAGTAACTAATGGTCAGATTGCTGTCAAATTTTGACACGTTTCGTTTGAAGGTTAGTACTATCTAAAAAAACATATGGATTTAATAACAGTAACGCCATCTATGTGTCAGACCGGGGACTTTTCAGCCGACCTGGTAAAAGCTTAATATTAACATTAACTCTAATTATTCGACCTAATTTTAGCAAATTTATATACTATATACATTGTGAAATATGTGTATTATATGTGTACATGATAAGGAATTCTATAATAAAGAACGGTCAGCATTATAAATTTTTTCCTTTTCTATGTATACCAAATACGATCACTGGGTAAGTCCCTTATTATGGCTATAAAACGAAACAGCGCAGTGTGGTTCCGCGTTGTAAGGGAAACGGTCATAATTAGTAAACGATGCCGTTGTGATACAGCAGGCTCTCTAGCACTATGTGTAACACATGAGGTGCCTTTTCTGCATCCGTCCGATAATTTGATAGCCAGAGGTAAAACAAGTGCATTCTAGTGAATGAACACTTGTGAATATTTTCTGAAATAAATTATAAAGGCTGTAATTGCAAATGATGCATTTCAACTGGTCACCAAAACACAAACAATTCCGAGAAATGAAGAGTATAATTAGGGTTGCTAATGTGTAACAAGGATGACGGGATTGCGCCACTTCGAACGACGAAATGCAAATGACGAACCCATTTCACGGGGTTAAATTTTTTACTTGCAATAAGTAGAGGTAGTAGTAGGGTATCAGGAATAATTAGACGTAAGAATATTAAAATAAATATTTTGGAATTATGACCTATGGGAAGCTCATAGTGCAGTGGTGGTGTTGTATATACCACATATCTGCATAATGTATGTAAAAATATTAAATGTACTAAAACTGCATTTCTTGTGTCGATTTATGCCATTCTCACTGTGAAACACTTACCTCTTTAGCCTGTGTCTTCCGTAATTGTTATGAATAATAATGATTACTGAAGACCCAGCTTACAGAAATCAAATGTTTAACTTCTTTATATATATATATATATATATATATAAAGAAGTTAGATAGAAAACATTGTTGAAACAGTTATTTTTTTAAGACAGTAATCATTATTATCTATATATATATATATATATATATATATATATATACATTGTGAAACGTGTCATTATTATTTGCAGGCTAAAGAGATAAGTGTTTCACAGTGAGAACGGCATAAATCGACACAAGAAGGATACACGGTATATATATATATATATATATATATATATATACCGTGTATGTTGCCTGTCTTTAAAAGAACTGTATGTAAAAATATTAAATGTACTAAAACTGCATTTCTTGTGTCGATTTATGCCGTTCTCACTGTGAAACACTTATCTCTTTAGCCTGTGTCCCGTAATTGTTATGAATAATTTTCTTCTCTTAGCTCCCGTTCGATTTAAAACAAGCGATTGAATACGACTCTCGACAACCATAGAACATATAAAAGCAATGCTTCATCGCAGTTGTTGCCCAAACCAGTCGACATTGGATGGAACATATGAAAGCAGGAGCACCGAAAGTCGAACGAGAACCATCCATGTATCCATGTCCATTAACCAATAAGAACTTTTATATTTAAAACAAATATAGCTGATGGATTAAAATCTTTAAAATTCCAGTGTTCTTACTACCCTATACTTGGTGTCCCATGACATGATTGTTACAGCTTAAGAATGCATTACTAAAGCAATTTCAAGTTAAAAATGTCAAATGACATATATTCAAAACTTTATCGTAACTGAGCTACAAGCATTGGAAATTTTAGATTACTCCAATAGTGTAGGTATTACATATGTACCTGTGGTTAGTGAGAAATCGAGAGCTTTGTCGGAAAGCGACGTTGAGTAATGAAACCTTTTTCATCAGAAACGACATTAATAGCACCAGGAATTCACATTTTTGGGCACCTGAAAATCCACGGCAAACTAGGGATTCCTATTTTCAAGATAGATGTTCGATGAATGTTTGGTGTGGTATTATTGACGACCATCTCATTGGTCTGTTTATAATCGAAAAACGTTTCACAGAGGTTCGTTTTTGATGTTTCTTGGAAAATGAAATTACAACATTACTGAATGACATTCCCCTTAATGTAAGACAACAGATATGAATACAGCACGAAGGAGCACTTTGAGAAGCATATGAAAATGAAGTTTTGCACAAACGTTTTAGTGGCTGCATCAAATATTTCTATTGAATAAAAGCTTTTCATATTCGATTTCGATTATCCCACTGTGTATAGATGCCATGCCTAGAACCAGAAAATACAGGAATATCTCAAAAGAAACAATTCAGCGTATTTGATACACAATTAAAGAACCCATGGAAATTTTATTGCATTTGTTCAAATGGCATTAGCCGAAGAATACTATTAAAGCAAGCGTTTACTATTATTATTACTGCCTTTCATTCACTTGTAGTCTTTTTTGTTAGACTATACGTATTTTGCATCAATAAAAAAATTTAAATCTAATAAGTATCAAATTATCAGATTAGATATACAACCATGCTCAAATGTATTAGACATCTTACGAATTTATGTACATACATACATATATAGTTTATATAGTTTAGTCAAAAGAGAGGTGAGGAAAATAAAACTGTTGTGAAAATTATGTACAAAGTGTTATTTAGTAATATAGTACAATTTATCAATATTTTGTCGCTCCGCCCATGGCCTTAATGACAGCCCGCACTCGTCGAGGCATACTTGCTACAAATTATAACACTCTACCGGTGGTATTGCAGCCCATATTTCGCGAATTTTTGTTGATAATTCTGCTTTTGACAGGCATTTATATTCCGTTTTAAATGAGCGACAAATCGGGACTTTGTGGCGGCCAATCCAATACGTCCACTGTGTTTTCCTCGAACCAACGCATTACAGCTCCCGATTTCTGGCAGGGCACATTATCTTGCTGAAAAATGTATTGTGGAATATCCTGGTCGAATAGTTTTAGCACAGACGATTCTAATACTTCCTCCAACATGGCTAAATAGCGTTGGCTATTCATCCGTCCATCGCACAAGTACACTTCGCCAACACCGTATGCAGACATACAACCCCAAACCATGATACTACCACCTCCAAATTTTACTGTGGGAATGATACATTGTGGTTCATAAGCTTCCCCTTGCCCACGCCCAACGCATAGCGTCCCAGGTAGTCCCCAGAGCTGCCAGGCAAAAGAAGAAAGTTAGCACTTAGACAGGATTAATTTGGTTTAATGTTACATATAGACTGAATTGCATACAACGATAAGAATATTAGTCATGAAGATGTACTTACACACCTCGATATGCGATTCATCAGACCAAAGAATCTTCGACCACTTCTCGATTGTCCAATTTTCATGTTGTTTGGCCCATAAATACCGCTTCTTTTTATGAGCGTCAGTTAAAAGCGGTTTACGTCGCGCTTTACACCCTCATAAACCAGCACGCTGGAGACGCCTTCTCACTGTTTGCGCAGAAACTGTTACGCGATAACGCTGTTTCAGCTCACTGGCGGGCTGTTTCGACGATTTTCCCTGTCACTGAGAGCCAGTCTTTGTAAAATTCTGTCTTCTCTAATCGAGGTACAGGGTTTTCTGCCACTTTTTGGTCTGTTAACAAACGACCCACTCTCCTGATAGCGACTAATGGTTGTACGGACTGCACATCGCGAACATTTTTTCTTTTTTGCAATTGCAGCTATTGATAACTTCTGGGAATGCAGTAGCACTATTTGGGCGCGGGCCCCTACCGACAACTCGCGTGTTTTAGGCATTTTTCTTCAACAAATAACTGACACAACGTGAAAAAATAGGATAATCTAATTGATCTCTACCACAAACTCACAAACGCACGTTGCTTGAAAAGTTAATTATTTCAAGGACTGCAATATTATTTACTGCTAAAACATGCGTGTATATAATTCTTGTTGATCCTGACTATCGTAAAGTATCCTTCTAAGAATCATTGCAAAATTTTCTTTAACTATATGAATTATGCAATATCAAAAACAACTTAACAGTCAAGTGTGTCACATGAATGCATTCATTCTACATGAATTTCAGAGAATATCTAATTGAAAGTAAAATACATCACGGAATATTTCGAATTGTTTCAAAAGGCAATTCACATCCGCTGCGAACGCTAGTTTTTACAACGTGTTCCTATCATACATGTGTCATGTGCTCATGTGAAACATTTGTTTTACGAGAGAGAACACGATATAACCTTGAACTTGCATCTTGGACGTCTATCCTACGTAAATAATTTCATCCTTCGCAAATCGGTTCAAGTTCGTTCTGTGTTTTGTGTGTTTTCCCACATGTTCCTGCTGTGCCATTATTGTCGGACCTGCCGGTCAGACGTCAAATTAGATGCATTTTTCCAGTGTTTCTAGCTCCGAGAACGAGTCTAAATGTCATGAACTGGATTGATTTTCTGTAACTGTACAATTTTTGAGTTGTTTTAACAGATTTGTATGTGTCCAGGCACAATGACTGAATACTTAAGCTATCTTATGCGATGGTAATTTGAGGTTACTCGTATTTTAAATTATTGATTATCTACTTATAATAGCTTTATAATTCAAGTAATATAAAGATTTAGAATTTTAATTAATCTAATGTTTGGATAATGTAATATAGTCTTACTGTGGAGTGTTGTACGTAAGATTTATAATAAGTCAAATTACGGAGGTGGATTTACCAGGTGTACTGGAAAGTCACTACCGGTTTTTTTTTTCGAAAAAAAAATGCATAATTTTCAAGAAAATGGAAAAATTTATTTATTTAAAGTGTTGGGTAAGATGTGTAGAATCAAATATCTACACATCTTGCCCATCATTCAGGCAATTTATGGATAGCGTCCTAAAAAAACTGTCTGTCCTTTGAGCAAAACCATTCACCGAGCCTTTTTCTAGTTTCTCACAAATTGGCGAAGTGCTGCTCTGCAAGTGCGTGTCCCATTGATGCGAAAAAGTTATAGTCGGACGGGGCAAGGTCTAGAAAGTATGGCAGGTGCGATATTATGTGCCATCCAAGTACTTTCGACACATCCTTGACCGGTTTTGCTGTATGAAACGGCGCGTTATGGTGCTGTAAAATCACTTTATCATATCCTCGGGCCCACTCTGGACTTTTGTTTATCAATACATAGTTCAAATTGATAATTTGTTGCCGATTGTGATCAGTATTAACTGTTTCACCAGTTTTCAACAGTTCGTAATACACCACGCCACTCTGCTCCTACCAAACACAGAGCATTGTCTTGCGACAAAAACGATTTGGCCTTGGAGTTGAGGAGCCGGCTTCGCCAGGCCATGACCATAATTTTTGTGCTGAGGGTTTTCGAAATAATTCCATTTTTCACCACCAGTCACTATTCGATTCAGAAATGACTTCCGATCAAACCTTTGAAGCAGCATTTCACAGACGGTTTTTCGATTTTTCATTTGCCTGTCATTCAATTGATGTGGCACCTATTTTCTCATTTTTGGATTTTTTCCATTGCTCGTGATCGGTCGCTAATCATTTCTTGGGACACATTTAACGCTTTTACTAATTGTTTTTGAGTTTGGGTTAGTTCTTCATCCAACTGCAGTGTCGCATCTTTAAACTTTTGAATTGTCGAAACTTGTCTGACATGTTTTCATGGTTGGGGCATGCTCAACGTAAATTTCTATCAGCAAATGATGACTTTCAGCGGCTTTTCTCTTTTAATTAAATAAGAAAAGTAATGCGTGCCGCAAATACACTTTTTTAGGCACGAAACTCGACATTTTCACAGAGGTATAAATCTATGACGCTGTTACTTACGCAAAATATAACCTGTATGGCTTTGAAACTTGATACCAGTAGAATAAAATGACATATGTGTCAAATCATAACATTGTATATTTAAGCCTAGCGACATTTGTTAGAAAAATCGGTAATGACTTTCCGGTACCCCTGGTATATATAAAATCCAACTCCATAACATAAGAACAAGAAAAGACAAGATCATAAAACCAATCACGAAATGACAGAAATTTATTGTACTATCACAATTTATCAAAAATCAAGCAGAGCATAACAATATTCTGTAAAACATATAAATTCAGCAATCACAAATTTTAGTTTTCATTTTCATATACAAAATTGAAAAAATTAAAGAAGAGGTATGTAATAGAAAACGACCCTCTTTTAACGATAAAGTTTCTTCATAATAACTATTTTTCTACAACAAAGAATAAAAAAGAAGAGAAAGACACATAATTAACTTTCATATAGTTATTTAGAAGGTTAGACTCTGGGCAACATGTTGTAAACCAAACTTTAATGTGCAAATACGTTCGCGGGCCGCGTTTAAAAGTAGTGCATTTTAAAGTAGTGTTCATAACTTTTAGCAATAGATAACAGACATGAAATAATACGACAATGTTCGCGGGCCAGATCAAATCTTACAGCGAGCCGGACTAGACCCGCGGGCCGGTGGTTGCCCACATATGCTCTAATACAATCAACTATTTGATTGGAATTCAATTTATTTGATAACAGTAGTTATTCAATTGCAGCATTCATTAATCGAAATCTACTTACGCATTATATCCTCATTTAGTAATAGTAATTAAATTATTTACTCCATAATAAAAAATCTAAAATGCATAGCCGTATCAAACCTTATATCATGAAATCAGAAAAAAATAAGCGTTTTAATGAACCACAGATTATGAAAGCAATTAAAAAAACAATAAGTTTATGTTATGTATTGAAAACCGCGTGTACCAAGAATGTTTAATTAAGATAATTGAATTCTACGTAAAAGCATTTTCCAAATGCCATTTTTAATTTGATTCTATTTTCAGCGGTTACGAAGGTATGTAAGACTAAAGATTTCGGAAATTTTCAAATTTTTTTAATATCTCAAAAGGTTGGCAACAATTGGCAAATGAAAAAATGCTATCAAATACTGCTCGGATGTCTGAGCAATTCTATTTTAACCAATTTTATACGATAACTTGGTATAATTAGAGAAAGCAGGTCGAACGTATTTGCTTGTTCAATTAATGATGAACCAACTGGTGCATTGTTGTGATGAAATAAGAATTTTTTTCTGCAACACTTGGACTCACAATGTGAAGTTCTAAGTATTTGGTTAACTCAGATACGATTAAACTTTTGTATTTTTATTTGGTACTTTGCAGATTGAAATATGTCTGGGTAACGTAGAACCTTAGATATCATATAAGATGAAGCTTAAAGGTATTCAAGCTAGACTCTTGATATTATTATATTTATACGTGAAAGTGAATGATGTGTACCCATTGTAGGAATTATTAATCATGCATCGCTGTTTAATGTTAACAAATAAATAAAATCAAATATTAACAAATTGACTTCACTGAATATCCGTCGTGAAATTGCTAGTGACAGCCGTATTGAATAAATGATACCATAAGAAGGATAGGTTCTAAGTCGGTACGCCAATTGATTAATTTTAATGTCACGAAACTTTCTTCAAGAATTTGTACGTTTCCTACTTCACCGTGTTGAAAAAATACCAAAGAAGATAATAAACTAGTATTTCGTGTCATTTTCTTTAAAAATCAATTACTATCATGAATGAAATTTAAATATATTACAATTTGTTTTTTCTTTTTGGTAAATTTATTTCATTTAGTGAATGTTTATATACACTACCGTTCATAAGTATTTGGGCACCCATATTTTATAAAATTATTTGAACAGCATAGCTTCTAGGAAATTCATTCTTGTAATATTGGATAGGTATAAGGAAAGTAATAAGTAACATTACGTATTACTTCATTACCTGCAATAAACCAAAATTTGTTATTGGGACTACCTGGGGATTAGCCCAATAAAAGTTTCTCCAAGTTCTTGTAATTGTCTTTCTGTGAAGGATACTGAAGGATAAGTTTAGTAATGATGTTTTAATGACCTCGGGCGAGTTTCATGTTATATTTTTGAAATTGCCCTCAGTTACGTTTCTGTATTTGTTGTGAGATATTCCTGTGCTAGTAGTGTTGTTAAGATCGTTAAATATGCCAAAAAGAAAAGAGATGGACATTGAAACGCGTTCTCTTATAATTGCGCACCATCAAGATGGCAAAAGCAACCGCCAAATTGCGAAACAATTAAAATTAAATAATACTTCCGTAGACTATGTCGTCAAAAAATACCGAGAAAGTGGCAGTGTTCTCAATAAATCACGGAGTGGGAGACCCAGAGCGACAACTTCTGCTGAGGATCGTGCAATAGTGATCACAAGCAAAAGAAATCGACGGAAAACAGCCCCAGAAATCGCTGCAGAAATCAATGCAGACCGTCCAAAGTCAATAAGCGTAACAACGGTCAAACGTCGCTTGTACAAATCAAGTTTGTACGGACGAATTGCAATGAAAAAAACCGTTATTGCGCAAACAGAATAAGCGGAAACGCTTAAACTGGGCTCGTGAACACCAACATTGGACAGTTGAACAGTGGAGTAAAGTCTTGTGGACCGATGAGTCAAAGTTCGAAATTTTCGGGTCCAGAAGACGTGTTTTCGTTCGGAGATCTACAGGTGAGCGTGCGGCAGAGCAATGTATTGTGGTTCCGTGATGATCTGGGGTTGTTTTGGTGGTACGGTCGTGAGTGATATTGTGAAAATTGAGGGAATACTAAGGAAAGAGCAGTATCGAAACATTTTCGAGACCAACGCTATTGCTTCAGGATTAAGACTTTTGGGTAGGAATTTTGTATTCCAGCAGGATAATGACCCAAAGCACACATCCAAAATATGCAAAGACTATTTGCAACTCTTGGAAGCGGAAGGATCCATCGAAGTTATAAAATGGCCTCCCCAAAGCCCAGATCTAAATCCAATAGAGTTATTGTGGGAGGAACTTGATCGGGAGGTCCGGAAAGCAGTACCAACATCGGAGGCTGATTTGTGGAGGAAACTGCAGGAAGCTTGGGTCCGCATAACACCGGATACATTAGCAAAACTAATTGCAAGAATGCCGCGATTATGTGCTGCCATTATAAAAAACAAAGGAGGTCACATAGATGAATCGAAAATTTAAATATAATATGTAATTCTACTGTCAGATACTGTAATTAGTTATGTATGTACATGTAATAAATATATTTTCATTTTTTCACTAGTGCTTTTAATCATTTCTTCTAAATTTATGGGTGCCCAAATACTTACGAACGGTAGTGTACAATCTATAATATTTTGCGTTTGTTTATTTTGGCTACTGCTCTAGGGCACAATAAAATATTCATTTACAAATATCAATAAATAAACCGATGTAAACTCGTTTATTTCAATTCGTTATCTCTTGCTTAGTTTCGTAACGAAATTATTTATCATATTATAAGCTATAAATCACTCATGTTCGAAGAAAAAAAAATGACCCCGACGTGATTTGAACACGCAACCTTCTGATCTGGAGTCAGACGCGCTACCGTTGCGCCACGGAGTCTGTCGAATAGATTTTTACAATTAAATATAATAGAAAATAACGTTCTATTGCTGAAACGATTCTTTAAGGTCAAATAAAGCATTAGTGAACACATTATTATAACCACATGCGCGAAACAGCAACACATTCGAGTCAACACAAGAAAATATATCACCCATAAATTGAATATAGATCGTTTTGCGCACGATTTCAAATATTTGTATTATTTCTTTTTAATTTTACGAACTAAAATTGAAAACGTGTCCCTTTTACTATGAAACGTTTTACGTATTCGTAAACGATTTATAAACAAACTATCAATATTCACATCATTATTCAGCCCATCTAACGCATCATTCTGGAAAATTTGCATATCAAAGGCGGTAGTTGGTCCTTTTAGCGTATAAATCGTGATTTCATTCAATATACGGCCATTTAGGCCGAAGAGGGAGTTCTATGAATAAACAAACGACAATTCTATCGTCAAAGTGTGGAAGTAATCCTGCCATTTGTGAAAACACGCGTGACAAAAGAGATATAAATTATTCTCCGTGACAAAGTTTTATCCAACGTATATGAATTATGGCTTTAATTCAGTTATTTTAGGACAGTGTGTGGTTGGCAATACATATATGGAAAGACTTCGGAAATAAACATGGATTAAAAAATAACAAAATGATTTTATTCACAATTTAGCAAATATAATAATAACTCTTCGAATACACTAAATATTAAATATGGAGTTCCTCATAGGTATTACATCAGCAATACTTAGCAAACGGTTGATAGAGAAGTTGAAAAACTTATGTGTGTCAAAAATCGCGAAAACAACGGGTGTTCCAATAAGGACTTCCGAACTTTGACTGTCGAATTGGTTGTCATTTACTCAGTCTGTTTGGCAAATCACCATGAAGTGACGTAGCGTTCAACAACACGTGCAAATGATAAAATTGTCTTATCAAAATGGGTGTTCTGTTCGGGTAATGTTCCGCGCGCTTCGCCATATTTTACAGTCGCCATAATCGTCCTACCGAGAGGACTATTCGCAGTGTGGTGGATAAATTTGAGTCCATTGATTCAGTAAACAATAAACACCCGTACGGCGCTACTTGCCACCTAGCTCATGCCACATTGGACATTCTACACGAGCGATTTGAGGACATGGCCATCTCACGTGGAGGTAATGTGAACTGGCCACCGAGATCATACGATTTGACACCGTTAGACTTTTTCTTGTGGCGTTTTCTTAAGTCGCAGATCTATGTGAATAAGCTACAAAATACAGCTGCCCTCAAAGCCAACACAACCCATGCCATCGGTCAAATTCAGCCCGATTTATGCGCTAGAGTCATCGAAAATTGGACATTTCGGATGCGCGCCACCGAGCGAAGCCGCGGCGGATATTTGCACGATGTTATATTTCATACACAATGGCATCGATAGGCCTTTCAAACGAATAAAAAATTTAGATTATATCTCACACGCACACTTTATTTTATTTAAATTTAAAGATAGGAAGCCCTTAATGAAAGACCCGTTATAATCTACATACCTAATCCAAACTATTGGAAAATATTTGGCGCTATGTTTAAATTCAACTTGAAAATGACTCATGAATAAATGCGCTATAAATGGAGAAAGACAATTGCCCATCACTGTTCCTAGAATTTAACTTCTAACCTATTGCTTTTTCTGATTAATATTCTTTTTGTATACACAATTTCTCCGAACGAATAATAGTTAATCACGTGCTTAATAGAATTGCTTTATAGTAAATAAATTGAGTAAAGGCAAACACTTTTAAAGTACGAGCACTTTAATGATACAGTATCAAAATATAGCAGATCACGAGTATCCATATTTTATACAAAAAATTATCATTACAAACTTACTTACAATTTTAAATGAAAGTTATAATTATAGAGACTCAAAAACATATTTATTGCATCATTTTCTTCCTCTACATTGAGGTTGTCATTGAATCCAAGTTCTGAGAAAAATATTTAATATGTCTCTGTCTCGGTGAGAAGGAACCGAAGTAAAATACTGTTAGTATTTTCAAAATAATAAGGACCAGTTCATACCGCAACTTTTGGGAGAGTACAGTCGTCATTGATGCTTCCTCTTAGGGTTCTCCCGTTTAAATGAAAGTGAGCCTCGTCGCTGAATAAGATATCGTCGAAAGTTTCAAAATCGTTAAGTAGTGTATCCGCAAAAGCAGCTCGAACTGGATAATCCTCAACTTTCAAGGCCTGTACCAATTGAATTTTATACGAGTGGAATTTTAATTCATTTCTCTCTTTCTTCGATAAATTCAACACCGCTGCATGTTTTCGGAATACACGCTGAGTATAGCGCGTTACTGCGGCACGAATATGCTCGATGCTTTCAAGATTTCTCGCAGTCCTGTGTCGATGAATAGGCTTCTTATTGATGGTGGTGAATCTAATTAATCTGGCCGATATATGTATGTAGTAAAGTTGATAATGGGCACGATATAGATGTCGAACTGTTACGCAAGAATGATTTTTCTTGTAATTCGCTTTAACACGCATAGAACGTTGTTCACCGGAGAAAAGCTCTATTGTAATTATGTTTCTTTGTCGTGACCTTCATTTACAACATGTGCGGACTCTCTTACTCCTGCTACTTTCCGAAGTATTCCACGAATAAATGGGGGAAATGTTTCTGGACAGTCTTTATTTTATAAATATTTTTGCGTTTCACGTTTTTTTAATGTAGCTTTACTGCGAGACTATGTTCGACACTATTTTCTACTGAAGATGATAACTTAGATTCCGAAATACGTACCTAGGATACAAATATGAATGCGGTAAAGGGTTTTGATTGCCAATTTTTACATTGTTTTTGTAAATGAAGTAGTGAGATATAGAGCACTGATTGACAATGAAGTTGAGTTATTATAATTATTTAAATTTTTACTTTCTTCTTTTTTTTTAATAAAACGCATTCAGTAATTTAATATTTCATTTAACTTCCTATCCAATAACAGCAATTATCTAGTATTTTAATGGCCTCTAGCGTCTTCTGATCCACGCAAAAATCTTATAACATTACAATTAAGATGGTCGTAATTTGTATCGCTCGGGACACGTTATGTACGCGGGGATGGCCGCATCTGTTTCCGGAAGCGATTTATAACAGGGCATCATTTATTTATACACCTCGCTACCAATCTTTTCCACGAAACTGTGGGATAAGAAGTACGCAACCAAGTCTTTAGATAGAGAAGGACGGAAAAGACGAGGTAAGTTCCGGTGCGGTCAACTTCAGATCCTCAGTAAAACCGTAATAATCCTAAAAGGCCGGCCATAAGCCGGGAATCTAGACTAAAATGAAGACCAGGCGTATTATATATGTATATAGTATCGATTCGAGGATGTTTAAATATTTAAAATTATTTTAGTAGTTTTACTATTTATGGGTTAATTTGGACAATGTATTTTGTACACGATATTACCTCTTATTAAATTATTTCGCATCTTAATTAACTATGTAATAAACAAAATTCAATTATTAAAATGTACTAATTTCAAAATCTAAGTTTTGGTAGCTGTAGATAGATACGAGGGGCGTCCAATGTATTCTCGACATCGCGGTGATTTACTACTAATATGAAGAATTTGATTAATTCATTAGATAATGACATACCCGAGAGTATAAATATAAAATTTCATTTAGTTATGATTATTAGTTCTCTAGTAATCCTTAGCCAACGAAGATCAGAATGGCTGACGCGATAATAGCAGGACACTATAATTAAATTTCTTGCAAAACATAGCAAAAGTCAAAAAATTATTTACAAAAAGTGGTGGCCGTTTACACAGATTTTTATTTGCCGTTATCTACAGTTCAAAAGTGACCAAGTGAATTTAAAAAGAGGAGAGAGAGCATTGAAGATAACACTCACTCGGGGAGTTATTGCCGCTACGGAAAAAAATGTGAAAAATATTGAGAAACTTGTACTAGAGGAATGAAGATTAGAACGTTAGCAAAGGTCACTAACCTATCGGTTGGTACATAGTAACTATTCCTCATGATCTTCTTAACCTTTCAAAAGTCAGTGTAATGTCGCGAATGCTCACAATGCCTCAGAAATAAGTGTGAGTCGAGTGTTGTAGAGAAATTTTAGAGGTCTATAGTGAAGATTACTTTCAACTGGAGATGAAACGTAGGTTCGTCACTACGACTCTGAAAGAAAACAGAAGTTTATGCAGTGGCATAAGAAGAGTACAGCCCCGAAGTCATTCCGACTCAAACTCAAAAAGAATTTTGTTGATTGAATACACGAAAAAAGATGAAACTATCTTAGACAACTACTTTGCGTAATTGAAGGGTAACAAAAACGAGATTATTCTTTGGGAATTCATTAGGTTCGTCACAAAATTGATTTATTAGAAGACTGTGTGGGCACCAGGCATCTCATAAAACCGAGATAAAGAATTCTTTCGAGGCCGATAACTTTTGAAGATTTTGTTATTAGAAAAACTGAAGCAATACTAATTTCGAGGAAAAATGAAGACTTTAAATATACATAGATTAGACATGTCACAAAATATAAAATCCCCGGAATTAATTGAGAATAAAACAGTAAAAAAGAAGTCTTTGAAATTCAAAGGCAAAAGAAACGTGAAGTACATCATTTAATTCTGCACCTAGAGCCCTAGTTCAACTCGAAAATCAGATAGGCATTTTTGGATCAGAACTGACTATATTCGTCTATATCATAGTGTACAAGCTCGGGATATGGGCACCGTTACAAATTCTCTAGACATCAGTATGAAGTAGTATTAATACGAACTGATTAAAATGATCTTGAAGAAATGTTGAAGCATGTATATCCAAACACCTGTTTTAAAAAGTACAAAATGAAATATATAATGCATGGACGACTTTGTAAATAGAGGTCACATCATTCTTACATATGCATATAACTATATCATATTTAGAACTGAATGTCTTACGAATACATATTTTCACTTAAGAAGAATCCAATGAAATTTTGCTTTCTGATGAACGAAGAGTTACATATATTGATAGGCTTTTAGATATGCGCATCAATATCCAAGATTCTTTTAAATCAGAATTCGTTTTTTTTATACATGTGCATATGCTATAACATTAGTACTACCAATGCCAAATAACTTTCTGCTATTCTTATTTTTAGTTATTTTAAAACAATTTCCTACCATACAGAACGTAACACTTTCATTATTTATACAGAAAAAACTACTTGTTAAGTCATCGTGTTTTCTTGTCACATTTGCAAGCTGTGTGGATATTATAAAGTTTGTGTAAGTCAATATATTTAGAAATTACAGTATCTACAATACTTCGCTACTTATATGAATAAGACAACTGCGATTGTATTGATTAATCTTGTAACCGGCAATGGTTAACGTTCAGTTGCAGCAGATTGTTTTGTTATTGTAATTGCTGGCGTTGCGTGATCGACTTGGTTACGACTTGACTATACATACAATGTTATTAGTACACGTGCGCTACGAATTCGAGCAACAATCGTACAAATGGCAGACGAGGTTGTATTAATACATTGCTGAGTCAGAACGTATTTGTAGGGTACTGTTCGATGATTTTAATCTTGTTTTCGAATTATTGAATCTAATTATTTAGTTCTTGTGTAAAACACATAAAAAGTTTTGTGTTGATATAGTGTAATATTTTACATTTCGATAACTATATTCATTATCTTCAGTACAAAAAAAAATTTAATTATTTATTTCAAATACTTTTTATTTTTAAAGAAGATAGATTTCGTAGCTATCGATATACGAATGTAGGAAATATATTACAATTTTGTGAGCCTTCATATACCCGTTGATATGTACACACATACGAGTACTTTATCCTTAGATTTAAAGTCAGTTCTCTTTAATTCTTTTTAGTAATGTAATGCAATTAGGAGAGATTTTCGAAATATTCATTATAATATAAATATTTTATATTGTTTAAGGAATTGTTTTTATTTCATTTACTATCATCAACATTCCGAAATATTGTACATAATTGAATATAATTTATTTGAGGCAGTATCGAACGAAAAACTTTTAATACATTCAAAACATTTGTAAACAATAACGGGCAGAATTTTTTCATTTTTAAAACCAACACCGATAGATATTAAAATCGTTTGCTTAATATTTTATCTCTTTTTACATTAAAACTGACATAAACAGAAACTTATTTAATTAACTCATGTGGCTTTTACTTGATGAAAATGCATAAAAAAATTAAACACAAAAATTTAGTTGTGTGATTTCCACAAAATATATTTATTGACAAAGTATAACAATTGTTTCACCAGTAATGTGATTTCTTCAGACTGAGATGTAAATCTAACACAGATGGAATACACAGTCTGTCGCAGAGAAAACCGAACTTTCTTAAAATAGTAATTCTTAGTAGAGCCAGCTAGTAAAAAAAAATATGCGTCGATAAGGTAGATCTTTCACCAATGTTATGCCAAAATATTATGACATTTGTATCATTGGAAGCAGAGAAATTGCGCATAAAGTAACAGTGTATATTTGGCATTGGTCGAAAAATGAATTTTGAATAAAGAACAAATATCAAGTTCTGTTTTAAACTCGGTAAATGGTTTACTGAAACGTTTAATTTGACGAAACAAGTATATGGTGATGCGTGTTTATCATATACGTGTATGTATGAGTGGTATAAACGACTTAAAGACGGTTGTATGGACATAAATGACGACGAACATCCTGGTGTAAAAAATCTGTGGTTACGGAAAGTAACATCGAACTTGTGCGTCAATTTATTAGAAATAAGCCGAAAGCCTCATTGCAATACGTGAGAATTGAATTAAATATTTTTCAATTCATCGCATTTTGACACAGCATTTGAGACTGAGAAAGATATTTGTGAATGGTTTATACCACACAAGCTAACTGAATTCGACATTGTACAGATTTGATTAAAAACTCAAAAGAGGACGAAAACTTCAAGTATTGCATTGTAACTGGCAATGAGACGTGGTGTTTTCAATATGATCTAGAGACCAAGCATCAAAGCTCTGAATGGAAGCATCCAAGCAAAGACCGAAAAAAAACCGTTTGGAAAAGTCAAAAGTCAAGACAATGTTGATTTGGTTTTATGATTCGAGAGGCATAGCGCACAAAGAGTTTGTACCAACTAGTCAAACAGTCAATGCTGTATATTACCTTGGTGTTATGAAGCGTCTTTTGGCGCGTATTCGTCATGTGAGCCCCCAATATTGTGAAAATTGTAGTTGGCGTTTGTTACATGATAATGCACCATCTTATCGCTCGACGTTTCGCACTGATTTTCTAACTATAAGCAGCATTTTAGCCATCAACCATTCACCGTATTCACCAGATTTGGTACCCTGTTATTCATTCTATTCTACAAACTACATTTGCTGATGAAAGGACAGCATTATGCCGACGTCCAAGCTATTAAAAAGGTGCCGAAAGCGATCTTCAAGGACATCTCTAAAGATAAATTTAAAAATTCATTCGACATGTTAGTTTACTGTACAAAACGTTGTATTTGAAGCCGAAGGCGACTACTTTGAATAAAATTAATGAATTTTACGAAAATAGTAAGCTTTCGCTTTTATTTTAAAAAAGTTCTGTTTTCTTTGCGACAGACTGTGTATATTCTAGTCAACTAAACTATTTTCAAGATGAGGGTGATATAAAATTACAATGAAAGAAGTATAACAGTGAGAGTTGGTCATTTAATAAATTAATACATTTTTTTTGTTTATTTCAAATAATTGAAAACATAAAATGTAACAATTTATTAAATGACCAAGTAGATATGAACAATTTTAAGGTTTATTATAATACCAACTTGTGTTTACAATTAACTAAAACTTAATTGAAGTTGTTTAATTTGTTCGTATATATATATATATATATATATATATATATATATATATATATATATATATATATGAAGAAAGGTTTAACGACCGTACTAATGATAATAAACAAGGAACTAGTAGGTAGTTCGGTCTATGAACTTAAAGACTTGATATTTTTTTCTACAACAGTTTTTTTGACATGTGGTTCTTTTGTGATGTAGTTTTGCGTTAGAATACAGTTAAATTATTATTGTTTAGAGTCGTGATAAATTGATTTAATAGGTGTCAAGGTTAGATGAGACAACATATAATGTTCTTCGATCGTGACGGTATATGTCGTGTATTGTTATGTCTAGCTAGTGTGTGGCTTTGATAATTTTCTTGGTTCTCCTGAAGAAGCCACCAAGCAGTGGCGAAATATAGAGAGTCTAAAGAAAAAAATATCAAGTCTTTCAGTTCACAGACCGAATTACCTACTATTTCCTTGTTTATATATATATATAGAGCATCTTTGTTACCTGTTTTATGTCTAGTTCTTAATTCGATTGATTAACATATCATTAATTTGACATACTTTTAAATATTTACTTGGTAGAAAGATTTATTACATCTACTATTCAAGACAGTTTCTGTACACAAAATCGTATAAATTTCAATTGTATGTATTACAAAACAGCATTAAAAATAAATATTTAGTTGAGTAATACTTTGACTAAAGATGTATTTAGGTGCCAAATTTTATAATAAAAAGAAATAGTCTATGATGACAATGGCAGATTTTGCTTTCCTGTAAAATATAATTTTTTGGAGTTGTGATTTCCTGTATTGACACCCTCGATATGTGAATCGTATACCGCAAAAGCGAATATTATAATAACCATCCATAGATTAGTGTTTGCATAAGCGCGAATTATGTAGCACGTATACTTTATATATGCATATATCAATATTTGATAGAGAATGAGTATATAAGTTGTTGCTAAATACACTGATTGATATTCGGGCACCCATTTAATTTCGGTTCCCACACAATATTGAATATAATTCATTCATTGTAAAAGTATGGCCAGACCTATGTATGCCGAGTACATATGTTAAGTTGGAACTTTAGAATGTCAGCCTTTTCATTAAGAGAACTGTACATAAGTGCATAAAGGGTCATTTCAATTTTGCACCCACCTTATGTACACTGAATATCCCTATAACAGATAATCACGGCTAATACATAATATTGAATTGAAAACTCGCAGCAGTATGTATAATTGATACATGTTATGTTATTATATATGTATATGACAGCATAATTTCACTTTTCTTAAATAATGGTTGTTATAATATAAACAAATATCAAAAGTAATCAATGCAGTCCACTCTTACATTGATGTCAACGGAGAACAGTTGTCATTGTTCATCCCGTATATAATTGCAAAAAGCTCTAGTTTAATTTAAACACAGAATTTAAAAATAAAAGACATAACTATAAAACATTAGAAAAAACAAAATCGTAAACGTACAATATTAGCAACTAATATAGAAGAGAAGTTGTTCTTGTATGATAAAACTAACGCGATCGTAATCAGAATTAATACAAGTATTTGTCTGAATTGATATTAGGTATGGTTTCACTTTACAGACGTCGCAAGTTTAATTAAACAGAGTTCCATTGATGAAGGTGTTTGCTTAATCAACTACAATTCTCTGTGTAAATAGTTTGGTTATTTAAGGCAGGCTACCTTTATGGTTTCGGACACAACTTGATAAAGACGGATTTCGATGTAAATGTTGATGATACCCTATATGAGAACCAAATGAATTTTCTGTCAGTCCTTCGCTTAGAAAGATTAACAAATTCTGAATCAATATATACATATAAAGAAGTAAAATTGATCTGCGTGTCATTGGCGTGCGCCTGATTGTAGGTACATGAAATAAAATAAATGGTGAATAGGCAAAACATTTATCGTCTTGAGCGCCTTCGGTGAGGTCACAAATTGGATAGGATCTGTTAAATATTTGAAGCACAAGATATATTTCCATAATTGTTTCAGTAGGTCAAGTGCGTTGTGTGAAAAAAATATTCTTATTTGTAGCGAACGACCGACAACTAGTGATGTAATATTTGCCTAATTCAAATAATTTTTGAAACTAATTAACAGATCTGTAGAAACACCGCAAATTTGTATTAATATGGTAAATTCCGAATCCTGGTGGAAAACACTTTCAAACTTTTCTAAATCGCTATAATTTTTGGCATCTTCTACAGCGCATAACTGAGCACGAAAAGCGTCCACTATTTGCACTAATTTTAAAGGATTTTCCAATTTTTCGATTCCCTTCATGAGTCCGAAGTAATTGTTGGAATAGTTTGTAAATCTGTTTTAACCTGACTAGCTTGAAATTTTGTTTGTCTTTTCTTGATATCTGCAGCTTCTTTCGTAATGAAATTTAAAACTACCTTATTTATATCCTCGAAATATATATGACAGTAAAATGTTGCGCGCACTTATCTTCCGGAACGTATAAGAATCGGCTGTGATGGTTCAGGGTTATGCGAACAATCTGTGAAATTGTGGAGTACGTTTGGAAGATTTACGAAGCACTGCCTTGGTACTTACAATTGATGCATTTAATTCTGATCTATTACAAGATGTGAAATATTTTACACGTAACATCTAAGAAGTTCTTGTTTGAGAGACCAGCCTACACAATGCGTAATTCCGGCGTCAGTCATAAACAGTTCAATCTCTTCTCTATCTCGATCGAATCTTTTATAATTCTTGTAGCTATGTTTTCGCTCTTCACTAAAACATTGGTCTTATCAAAACCGATAGAATGTCCTATTAAGAGCCTATATTGCGCTGGAGATGATGTTGGTTCCTTCTTGATAACTGAGTTTCTGTACTCTCGTCTTCTCATGTTGATTTCCCTATTCGTCTGCCCCACCTAGGATTGACCACACTCTATGCATGGAATCTCGTACATAGTGGAATTGTGTATTTCGCGTTTCATAGTAAAAACGGTGTCGATGTTGTGTCTTCTTAATATGCGACCGATTTTGTCTGTAGTACCCATTATACATGGGAGAAAGGCTCTAAACGTGAGATCCTGTTTTTCCGTTTTTGCTTTATTGCAGCTGTTTCTTACTTTGTTTATGACTGTATGAATACCCATTTGCGACGAAAGTATTTCTGATGTAAGTTCTTTCTACGTGTTTGTGTTCTTCGTCTATTAATCGTTCGGATCGTAAAACTGGCGTTTTTACCAAGATGCTCAGTTGTGAGTGATGATGGTGTGGTTGTGCTCTTAAATACCTATTAGTGTGTGTAGGGTAGGATATATTTTCAAGATCGCACCTAATCAGACGAAAGAAGTATTTTGAGGGTTTGTTACAATTAGTACTTCCACGTCCTAATCTCTTTGTATTAGAGACTTTAGCATAACATTGGTGAATTCAGATAAAAACAACGAATGTAAGTAGCTCTATACCATACAAGAGCAAGTGGACTTATGAATCGGTTGTTGTTATCATATTTTGTGGAAGAAAAGAAGAAATCCAGTGCAGTTTTATATTTGTAGTTTAAATGTAATAGAAGGATAAAAGTAAGAAACAATGTGTGTAGAAAGACCATGCCTTCAGTATATCAAACGAGCAATAGAATATACGATCACTGACAGCTCCTATTGTGTGTACTGAAAGAAATATGGATGCCAAATAATACCAGTAACAGAAATGGGAGGCTTGCAAACCAATTTGCAACTTGAAAAGAGAGAAAATGGCAAGAGAATATTAAATTTTCACGCGGTACAAATAATTCGATTATTCTAAAAAGGTATAGGAGCTTCCGCGTTGCGTACGTACATACATATATATTTTAGCAACACATAAAACAAAAATATATATATACACATATAGGTATGTATCCAGAATGCATTGCAATTACATAATTTTCGCTTATTACGCCGTAATCTCAAGACCTACAAAGCATATTCGCATTTTTTATAAAAATTCCCAGACTTTTATGTCTTCCGTTCCACCCTGATTCGTGGAAAAGTTGTTTCCATATAAAAGATAACGACATAATAATTTTAAATGACAAATTGTAAAAAAGGAAATATAACACAGAATAATAAAAGAGAAACATCGTCATTACCTAAGTAAAAGGCATAATTGCCATAAAAAGACTGGAAGGAAAATAAATATATTTTATAAACTGCTGTAAAAATAAGACAACAAGAATGGATTAAATTACATTGTAGAGATTGAAGTCGTGTTAAATGATTTTTCTTACTGTATGACACAATAAAAATCAAAGTATATTATTATATACGAGCTAAATCTCTGCCAAGTCAACACTCATACATGCTTTTCCCGCTAATTCTGATCACGCATTACGCTATTCCCCTTAGCTCATTCACATTCGAAATCAGTTAAGCTAGATATTGTTGTTGTAGATAGTTGCATAAAAAATATAAATACGTTACATTTTTAGAAACAGTTAA
Source organism: Dermolepida albohirtum (assembly GCA_031893035.1). Taxonomy (NCBI): domain Eukaryota; kingdom Metazoa; phylum Arthropoda; class Insecta; order Coleoptera; family Scarabaeidae; genus Dermolepida; species Dermolepida albohirtum. The sequence continues at coordinate 328,585 of JAVIWB010002900.1, forward strand.
TAAACAACAAAGAGTATGTGTTTAAAATTATTATTTTGTAGTTACAATTCAGTAATCCGATATTTTTTATTGTAACTATCTACATCGTCGATGGAGGGAAACACTGTAAGACGTAGCGAGCATTAGAAGGAAAAGTACATGCGTATTACCACTGAAGTTGAATTTGATGGAGCCTGTGGTTGATTAACTTAATCACTAAGATTGATATATAACCCCTTTCCACATTAACTTTCGTAATTCTGTATACGTATTCGACAACAAAGTTTATATATCAACCTTAGTGATTAACGTATTACCATTGACTAAGTAGAAATTTACCTAGTATAATGCTTGGAATAAACTATAATAGAAGGCATCACACATCGAATGCGACATATATCAATTGCTCAGAATGCTTAAACATAAAACAGTGTGATAAGATTCAAATATGCGATCGGAGAATCTCTTAGCATTATTGAGCAACATTGCGAAGATGATGGGTTTAGCAATTTTTATTCACACAGTCACAAACGAATGCGCTGATCAAACAAAAATAACAAAGATTTAATAAATTGCTTAATATTTTATTAGAAAGGGTGTAAACACCCTCCCAAGCACAGCTTAGGTAATTTTTACGGCGAATTTTCGCTTGTTTACTATTCCTCTTTACTTTCTAAGTTACCTGAAACCTCAGTACTAAGTTACTTATCGAATTCGAATACGAACGCTGCTACCTTGGAAGGTTTTTCGTCATTTTCGTTCATGATTAAGTTGAATACGATCTTAAATCGTTTCCCGCACTGGAGTGTATTAATGGCCTGCAAATGCTCTACTGTGATTACCGTTAAGTTGTTGGGGAATGTGGAGGTATGAATTGCTGCTGTAGTGAAAAATAAGAAGGTTTCGAATAGAATAAAGACCTTTTGAAGATTTTAAAGACACCTTAAAGATAAGTTGATCGCAGGAAAGATTTCCATTGTTGAAAATTCGTTAGTTTGATTGTGTAATAACTGTTAGAATTAGCAATTCGCATTCTTATGCATTAAACGAATTCTCCACGATCATTTAATGCTCTGAAGATGCTTCAAAAATACCCAAATAATATTCGTTGGTGAGACGGAATGTATTGAAAATAGAATGAAATAGGAATTTCAAAATAAACTGTTTACGTGTGGATGAAACGAGGTTATAAAAAAAAGTCTATTGTTAGTGTCATAGTCAATGGAACAACTTAAACCATCTTCACCTTATTAGCTTTGAGAAGAGTACAAGAAGTCATTTTAAAAGTGGTGTTTAGTATATTGGAAAAATTTGCACTTTCAAGAGACCAACTCATAATGTTTAAGACTGATACAATTTTATCCTAAAGAATCAACAACCATCAATGAAAATCAAAAGAAATCCCAAGATGCTCAAGTTGAAACAGATTTACAAAAAATTTATAACAATCACAAAGGAATATTTGAAGCAATTGATCAATTACAAAATCCATCGTTGCCATTAGCGGATTCACTGCAAATACTGGACACAGTAAAAGCACTGCACATGCTATCAGCGACGACAAAAGGTGTGCTAAAGAAAGATATAGAATTTACTGCATTAAAATGAATTTGTTGTTATGAGTGTACAAGTTCGTTAAGTATTAACAAACATTACTTTAATTATTCAGATATTACATCACTAGATGTCAAACAGTCGTTCTCTTCATATAAGAACATTTTTTCCTCACGGTGAACTCTATTTGCTGAAACAACTGTGGAAGCATATCTGATATTTCAAATATTTAACCGACCTTTTTTTTTGTTTGTGATTACACCTACGTTCCATAAATTATACGAGGATCGATCCAGAAATAAGGTTCCCATAATTTTTACAATAATACAAGATCGTTTATTCTCATCAAAATTTACATCGTTGGATAGAGGACACTTAGCTCTATTTTTCTACATAATCGCCATCTCTTTCTAAGCATTTTTGTAGACGGTGTTCCAATTTTTGTATCCCCGTGTCGTAGAACGTTGCCGCCAGCCCGTTCAGATAGCGTTTCACCTCTTCTTTGACTTCATCGTCGTTCTGAAAGCGTTGCCCACTCAAGTGTTCCTTTAACTTGGGGAACAAGTGATAATCACTAGGCGCTAGGTCCGGGCTGTAAGGTGGGTGGGGCATGACAGTCCATTCAAAGTTGGTCAAAAGTTCCTTGGTTTGACGGGAGACATGAGGGCGGGCGTTGTCGTGAAGCAGCGTTACACCTTTTGTCAGTCGTCCTCGCCGGCGGTTCTGGATAGCTCGCCTGAGTTTTCTTAGTGTTGCACAATAACTGTCTGAGTTGATTGTTGTCCCAGGTTCCATGAACTCGATCAGCAGTATCCCCTTGCGATCCCAAAAAACAGTGGCCATGACTTTGCCAGCAGAAGGACTTTGTTTAAACTTCTTTGCGACTGGTGACCCTGAGCGACGCCATTGTTTGGACTTTTCTTTCGTTTCGGGCGTGAAATGAAACACCCACGTTTCGTCTCCCGTAACAATGGAGTCCAACAATCCTTCCCTATCTTCTTGACACTTTTGCAGAAACTGGCGAGCACAATCAATGCGTTTCTCTTTGTGTTCGACTGTCAGCATACGCGGTACCCATCGAGTACAACACTTGCGATACCCCAATTTTTCAGTCGAAGCTCTTTGAACTGTACCGTAAGAACTCCCAGGAATCCGAGCAACAAGTTCACGGACGGTGATCCTCCTGTTTTCAAGCATTTTGCGTTGGACCATCTCGATCAGCGCCTCCGAAATTGAAGGTCTTCCACTCCGTTCTTCATCGTGGACTTCCTTCCGACCAGCACTAAACGCCCTGCACCACTTACGCACGTGTTGAATGGTCATACACTTGCCGCCATACACCTCTGTCAACTGTCGATGAATATCCACGGGTGGTGTCTTTTTCGCGTGCAAGAACCTAATTACGGAACGAATCTCGCACACGGCGGGATCAGCAATGGGCACCTCCATCACGGACGGCTACTGAGCCAAGACTGAGCGGCGTAGCGAAGCGCGGCAGGTGGGAATCCGGAGTAGGGAAACATACCTACACAGCGGTGTTGCCGGATTTCGTCTCACACCTGCCCGTGCGGCTGCAGTTCTTTGGGAACATTACTTCTGGATCGATCCTCGTATATAACTGTATTTTATATATGTTCAACTTCTCTCTAGGCAAGCTGTATATATCTAGAAAATGTAAAAGAGGAATCTTCTTTACAGACGAAACTCTAAGAATTGAAGACAAATTAGAAGCACTGTCAATACGTACTACGAATATTTTTCCTAATTTTTACTGTATAAATAATCCGATATTATAAACTTATTGATCTTAAAAATTTAACTTCAAGCGGTCAAAATAAAAGAGAAAAAAGAAAATATGGAACTTATCGATTAGATGGTAATGTTGTCCTATTTTTGAACAATAGCTTAGTTCGAAAATTTGCCGCTCTATAATGCTTGTTTTTTATTCTTCACTCAACTGTTATAATCTCGACATATTTAAAAATCGGTATGTATATTTTGATCCTAGAACACGGGAAAAATACTCATCTCCAACATATGTTCATTGTATAAATTACTGACAAAAACATCAATGGAAACGGTGGCTCCTAGCCAATTTTTTCTGTTTAGTGCGAAAATATAAGTAGTTTATTTTTAGGAGAAAATTTGTCACATATAGTCACAGTATACCTAAACTAATGCACGTGAATACACCAGGATGTGTTACTTGGAATGCTGAAATTGTAACTTTTCTTAATGATATTGTAAAAGCTTTTGCCAACCACTTTTCGCAAATAAGCTTGATTGATTCTATTACAATAAGAGATACAGAGAAGGAAGGTCTGAACACTAACTCATTACACATCAATTCCGTCACGTCCAAAATGAAAATATGACAAGTACATAGCAGATAAGCTTGCTAAATTCAAAAACAAAACAGTTTGGAGGCTTCCTCCATATCACTGTGACCTCAATCCAATAGAGCCAATTAGGGCACAAATAAAAGGAGAAGCAGCTGTAAATAATACCACATTGAATTGAACGATGTTCAAAATTTACTTCGCACTACTATTCATAATGTTACTAAAAAAAATTTTGATAAAGGCAATTGATTGTCTAGTGCTTATTGAACTAATATACAGAGTGTTTCAAAAAGAATACACATATTTCAAAAGCATATATTTATTAAACTTTAAGACATAGAATATGAAACTTTACACACATATTTACGAACCTCTCAAGTTCAGATTACAGATGTTCAATATGTCCTCCGTCAGCGACACGAACAATATCACATCGATACTCAAATTCTTCCCATACTCGGGCAAGCATGTCCTTCGTCACTGATATTATGGCAGTACGGATCTGGTTCTTCAACTCTTCCAGGTTCTGTGGGAGCGGTAGTACGTAAATGTAGTCTATAACGAAACCCCACAGGAAGAAGTCAGAGGGTGTCAAATCCGGTGACCGTGGAGCCCAGCTGAGACATGCTAAGTCGCCAGGTCCTCGACGACCAATCCAACGGTTTGGCAGAGTTTCATTCAGATATTTACGCACTTGGCGACTCCAGTGAGGGGGGTGCCCGTCTTGTTGAAAAATGAAGTTATCTTCGTGCAGCCTCGGACACAACCAGTTTTGTTACATAGCGAGATACTGCTTACCGTTACCCGTATTTCCATTAAAGAAGAATGGGCCGTAAACAGATGATCGGGATATCACACAAGTCACATTGATTTTAGGCGAATCTTGTACATGTTCAATGGCTGCATGTTGGTTCTTTAGACCCCAAATTCGAACATTGTGTTTGTTTACCATGGAAAGTCGCTTCATCACTGAACACAATGCGTTATGCGAAAGTGTTATCATTGTCAATAGCATCATGAATCTCGTTACAAAATGCCACACGTTTCCGTTTGTCTTCAGAACGCAGAGCTTGTAACAACTGTAACTTGTACGGCTTCATAACTAACCGACGTCTCAAAACACGCCAAATTGTTGTTGTAGGCAGTTGTAACTGCCGACTGGCACGACGAGTTGATTTTGAAGGATTACGTTGGAAAGCAGTTTGAATTCGTGCAACATTTTCTTCAGACATACGAGGGCAGCCAGGACTCGTTATCTTAACATACACATCCTGTATCTACAAACTGTCGATACATCTGCGAATGGTATCGCAGATGGTATCGACCTACCAAATTGGTCCTCCATTCTGATTCCTCACTTCAATTCCTTCCATTTTTTTTTATTGATTGTAATGTTACAATTTATCTCGAGACCTTAGAACTTAATTGAAAATAGAGCCATATGCATGCCAAATATTCTCACAAATACATACGAGGGAGCGTTTTTATATTCGCGGAATGAGCGGGTTGTAGAGGGGTGAGTAGGCGCATTGGGGGCGTGGCCTGTGCAGCGACTCATGATTAGTATAAATACGAAGTGTCATTGTTATTAGACAGTTAGTCTTTGAGCTATCGTCAACCAAGTAACATAATCAGGAGTGAAAAGTGAAATATGGAAAAAATCGAATATCGTGCCGTTATAAAGTTCCTTACCAGGCAAGGAAAATCAGTCGCGACCATAATGAATGAGATGTCATTGGTTTACGGCGACTCTTGGTCAGGAAAAACCATGGTGTACAAGTGGCATAGTTTATTTAAACAAGGAAGGGAATCCCTTGAAGACGACCCGAGGCCGGGCAGGAGGATTGAGGTGACCACGCCAGCACTTATCCAAAAAGTTGAACAAATTGTACTCGAAGATGCTCGACTAAAGAAGAAACAACTCGCAGAAATGGTTGGAGTATCCGATACAACAATTTTTAAAATCCTACACGATCATCTCGACATGTCTAAGGTCAGCGCAAGATGGGTGCCGAGAATGCTCACGCCGCCGCAAAAACAACAGCGCGTAGAGTGTTCGCGTGCATTTTTGGACCTCTGTAGTGAAGACGAGGATGGTGTATTGAGTGGAATTGTTACTGGAGACGAAACTTGGGTTCATCATTATGAACCTGAGTCCAAACAAGACTCCATGCAGTGGCATAAAAAGGGCACAGCACCTCCCAAGAAATTTAAAGTATCACAATCAGCTGGGAAACTCATAGCAACGGTATTTTGGGACTCGGAAGGAATATTGTTGATTGATTATAAAGATAAAGGTGTTTCTATAACCGGAGAATATTACGCTTCAATATTAGAGCGACTAAAAGAAGCCATTAAAGAGAAAAGACGGGGAAAATTGACAAAAGGTGTTCTGCTTTTGCACGACAACGCGCCCGTCCACAAGAGCCGCGTTGCGTTAGCTACCCTGCATAAGGTGGGCTTCGAAATTGTGAATCACCCACCCTACAGCCCAGACCTGGCCCCGAGTGATTATTACCTGTTTCCGAAAATGGAAAAAGAGCTGCGGGGTAAAAAATTTACTGCCGATGATGAAGTCAAGGAGGCAGTTTCGGCGTATTTTGCAGATAAAGAGAAATCATGTTTTTATGAGGGTATAAATAAATTAATTGATAGATGTGAAAAATGTATCCGTCTTGCAGGTGAATATATTGAAAAAGAAAAATAATTTGGTTTTTTTATTTCCACCCCTTGTCCCCCATTCCGCGAATATAAAAAAGCTCCCTCGTATATTCTTCATTACGATAGCTTTAAATTTAAAAGAATCAATTTAATAACTCGTTTTATATATGGAATTGAATAAAATAATTTAAAGTACATTTTGTTAAAAAGATTAATTTAAAATAATCTGCATTAATTTTTAATATGTAGTGGAATATAAACCAATTAAACTCTCACTATTATTGTTATTATAACAACCTCTTTTGAGGTTAATTTGTTGGTTTAGAGCTAAATAAATAATACAATAACTGTGAGTGTGTAAATCAGACTTTTGATATTTTATAATGTCAAAAATATTCACGTGATTTGGTCCTGATTAGTCTACCTGTTCGTGGTGCACAGTATAGTTCAATTTATATAAAACGTCGCCACGATAACACTGAATATAAATTGTGGCTAACTATGAAATTATTTTTCCTCGGAAAATAGATCGAAGCCATTAGGCCTCACAAACAATATGTCACAAGAACGTGACATCCCATTAATATGAGATGTATCATTCTTACACGATTTTTCTTCAGCGATCTGTCAATATCTGCGTACTACACTGAACATTTGAAAATAAATGATTTAATACTGCGACAATTTATCTTCAAATTTATCTATCGATTCGTGTGGTTTAAGCCCTCTTTAAATGTACGTATATTAAACAATATTTGTAGTTCGAAAAATTTAATTAAATAATGTATTTTCTTCGAATGCAATAATTAATGTAACAGTTTCGCGGTAAAAGTTTAACATCAGACGGTGAATAGGGATTATAATTAATTTAATTCATTTAGTAAATATTCTGCGGTTTTAATAAATTCTGTCGAAAACATGTTTGAACACATTTCAACTTTAATACAGTACTAAAATAATTACGAATACAAAATTAATTAAATAGTTTTATAAAATAACAGGGTATGTGTTGTCCGGCATTAGTATAGATACTACACTATTTTTTCCCGCGATACCTTCTTTACACACAGTCTGTCGCAGAGAAAACCGAAATTTTTTAAAATAATAATTCTTAGTGGCGCCATCTATTTAAAAAGATATGCGTCGGTAAGGTAGATGTTATATACCAATGTTACGTCAAAATATTATAGTATTAGTATAGATACTACACTATTTTTTCCTGCGATACCTTCTTTACACACAGTCTGTCGCAGAGAAAACCGAAATTTTTTAAAATAATAATTCTTAGTGGCGCCATCTATTTAAAAAGATATGCGTCGGTAAGGTAGATGTTACGTCAAAATATTATATTTGCATCATTAGAAGCAGAAAAATTGTTCACAAAGTAACAGTATGTATTTGGCATAGATCGAAAAACGAATTTTGAACAAAGAACGAATATCGAGTTATGTTTTAAACTCGGTAAATCGTTTATTGAAACATTTAATTTTATGAAACAAGTGTATGGTGATGCGTGTTTATCACGTATGAGTGAGTATGAGTGATATAAACAATTTAAAGACGGTCGTAACGGCATAAATGGCGACGAACATGCTGGTGCCAAAAAATCTATTGTTACAGAAAGTAACATCGAACTTGTGCGTGAATTTATTAGAAATCAGCCGAAATTCTCATTGCGATGCGTGGGAATGGAATTAAATATTTTTAAAGATTCAATTCATCGCATTTTAACATGGCATTTGAGACTGAGAAAGATTAATGCAGGGTTTGTATCACACAAGCTTCGAATTCAACATTATACAGACTTGATTAAGGACTCAAAAAAAGGACGAAAGCTTCAGGTATTCTATTGTAACTGGCGAAGAGACGTGGTGTTTTCATATTTTCTCGGAACTCGACTTTTTGCCTTCCAAAATCACAGATCTTAACGTAGTAAAAAATAACAAGGTTACAAATATGACAACTACAATCAATAGCTCTCGTCCACTATCAAAACTTGCTATTTATCAGTCATCGCCTTTGAAACATCAACTTCTAGTAATGCAAACAGGGGCCATCTTTCAAAGGAGAATATTAATGAAGTGTTACAAAAGCTGTCGCCTTTGACAGATAGAAGCCAATGAAGATTAATATTTTGTAAAAGAAAATTATAACCAAGTCAAATGCTTACTTCACCTTACAAAGACAAATTGGAGAGAGAAAGAACGCACGAAATCCATAAAAACTGAAAAAATATTAAGAGTAAGACATATAACCTGTGATTAAAATAAAACTGAAATTGAAGATTGCTGTGAAGTAAAAGGGATAGAAGGTGAAGAGATAACTTAAAAGGAAGAACAGGAGAGACGAAAAACTATAAATCTGGAAAAAAGACAAGGACCGAGGTTCAAGAAAAAGAAGAGATACTGAATGTAATATTTGCAACGAGACTTTTGAGGAGAATTGGATTCGGTAGGAGAAATGTTGAGGGTGGGCTCATGAATAGTGTGCAAAATGGAAGAGGTAAATTAGAGATATGAGGAGATTATTATAAAGCCTTTTATTTCACTTTAATAATATAATAATAATAATATATTTTCATATATTTTTTTACGACAGTCAATATATATGTCAAATAAAACATAAAATACAGAAAAATAAACATGCAACATACAAAAATGGACCGACACAGAAAACAACAAGAAAAGTTTGTTCATGACTGAAAGTCCTTGTCTTATAAATCATAGAATTCTTGTAGCGTATATATAACCTTATTTTTAAGGACACTGGACACTACTGCTCTAATTTTTTTTCTTCCAGATTTCTCACTTCCTCCGGGATTCTATTGTAAATCTTTACTGCAGAAAAGTTTGTAGCAGTCTGTGACCTGCTTATGCGGTGATACGGTATCACTAGATTTTTGCAACCACGAGTCCCATATGTGTGCCGATCGATGCCCGTCCGCAAATTCCTTGATGAATGTATACTTCAGGCAAGCAAGCATAAAGCAGGAAGGAAGGGTTAGTTATTTAATATTTTAAATAAATCTCTGCAGCTAGTGGTACTGTTAACGCCCAGTATTGCCCTAACTGCTTTCTTCTGCTGCAAAAAAACTTCTCGGGCCCCGGCTGACTCACCCCAGAGAAGAATTCCATAAGTGGCCATATCATGGAAATTACCAAAATACGCCAGTCTTGCCTGTTGGTGACCTGCTATCCTTCTTATCCGGCGAATGGCATAAATTGCAGTTGCTAATTTTCCACAAAGCTCGTCGGTGTGTGTATGCCAAGATAGCTTATTATCTAGATGAATACCCAAAAGCCTTATTGTCATCTTGTCACTTGATCTGGTTGAGAACACAAGCGTCTGCGTTTTATTGGTATTCATCCTCAGCCCATTCGCCTTAAACCATTCATTCGCTTCTCCCGCAGCAACCTCACAATTTAGTTGGATATGTGGTAACGGATCTTGCTTTCCGATAAGGAACGAAGCGTCATCGGCATATAGATAGGCTTTCCACATGTGTAGCCTATAGAAAATATTTTAAACTTTAAATTAAATTAAATAGTGGTGAATATATTAACATTTTCGAAATTTAAACACTAAAACTCCTAAGTTTCCGTGGTTACCCCACTTTCCTATTAACTGATTCATTTTATTGCTATAAACATCAAATTATTTCATCGAAAATGTTAAAATCTTTACTCAGTCTTTTGCCAACAACAATATTTAACAGCAATTTTTGGAAAATATAATAATATAGTTCATACACAATTGTGAAGTCACTATTATTCTCGAATATAAAAGAGACAGACATTTTGCAACCTAGAATTAAAAATAACTCTTAGCTTCATTTAAAAAACTGATTCATTAGACCTCTTGGGATTAATGTTGTTTTATACAATATATTGATTTAAGAATCTATTTTAATAGTGAACCTGTTACTTCCATTGCACATTCAAGTTGTATTATAATAGTCGAATTATATTTGACCTAATTTGCCAAATAATTAGGATATATGTGAAATTTTTATATTCCAATGCCTAATTAAACGGCATACAAAACAAAAGCTTTTCTATTTTCTTTACTCATATGCGGACAAGTCCAGTGAACCGTATATTTTAATGAGTATATTATTGATTTACTCGTAATCTTATAATAGCGTGACTTCATAACATTAAAACGATGTCGTTGCACTGTTACATAAAATAAAATTAAGCGTACGCACAAAGAGAAGAAAAATAAACACACGAAAACAGCAAAAGCGTATTATCAAAACAAACAAAATTAACCCAGTTTGTGTAGTTTGTATGCAAAACATATTGAAATTTTACACAATGTTTTTAAATTTATTCTGAATACTAGAAAAATTATAGATGCCATGGCTAAATTTTCAAATCATGACGATACCAAATGTTTGTTTTGATGAAAATTTTAAAGGAAAATATGAAATTTGTATTTTCGAAATCATAAAAGTGTTGAATTTTATAAATAAATTTGTAACGAAATGAGAGTGAGAAATTCTGCATAAAATTATAAACAATAGGACGTATAATTTAATTTAATTTTGTTTGATTTAATGTTTATTTTTTTATTTTAATGAGTAATTAAAAATGAACACACATTTTGTCAAAAATTTCTGCATTACATATACTATCTGTATAAAAAAAAGGCGTAGAATTAACACAAATGTCTTAATTTGGAAAATTTTTACAAAGAGCTTAAATCTACACAACATTTCCTAATACGCTATTTAATATTGTCCAATCTCTATGGTTTTCCATGGTCAGAATTACAGCGATGCTCATATTTTCTACAAATTTTTCGGTATATAAACTGCGAGTGATCTCCATACTATGCACAAATTATTTTCGATTTCCTGTAATGTGTAGCAACGTTTCGTACGAAGCTTTTACTTCATAATTGCACACACATTTTCTATTGGTCTCACATCTAGACTATGAGATGACATCATCGTGATACCATTTTCAAACTTCCAAAATCCACTGATAGTTCTGTTTACTAAAGCACTTTCTCGTAGATTTTTCTATTGGATTCGTATCTGGACTCTGAGCGGACCATTCCATCTTCGTATTATCATTTTCCAACTTCTTTAGGATCATTTTCCTCCTATGAAATCCAGTGATGGTTGTGTTCACCAAACCACTTTCTTGCAGAAGGCACAAGACTTATTAGTACAATTTCAGCATCCCGAACACGCTCAAATTTTCTATAAAAACGGACAAAGATCTAAAGTCGCGTCCCCGCACATGGACCTTTACTGAGTGTTTTAGTGTGCGTTGAATTATTTGATCTCGTCGTGTAGATCAGACTCTCTTTGTTGACAACCACGCGCCAAAAGACGTCTGTGAGTACAACTTCAGATCAATCTCTATCAAAGTAGCTGTTTGTCCTTTCTCGATGGTAGTCCGATAACAACGGTTTTATTATTGTGCTGCGGCAAGCAACTCCATCCTCACATGAGCGACTTCTAATAGTCATTAAGCTAGCATTAACTTGTTTTTGTGCCAAGTCGTGTTGGCACTGACGTAATGTGGTCGTTTTCTTCTAAACAAATTCAATATAGTCTTATTTTGTTTCTCCGTTGTCGCTTGTACTTTGCCGTGACCTGGAAGTCAACAACTTTTTTGTCGCCTTGAAGCAGTCTACCCACATTCGAACGATTCGCTCTGACCTACAGGTACCTCATTGTTACAGATACATCTTTGGTTCTTTGGGATAAGTACAAAGAAATGCCGATTCATATCTTTTTAAATAGGGGGCACTAATAATTGCATTAATGTAGTTTTAAAAAGCGGTTAAAATTAAAATTTTTCAGTTCCACATTGGAAAGCACATAATTACATATATGCAATTAAAATCTACCGCGGGTTTCATTTAATATCTGTTTCCATAATGAAATATATGGCAAGTTAAAACACTGAATTCACCGTCCTTCGTGGTCTGAAGGTGTAGAAACATACCCGTTTAACATCGGATTACGAATTCGAGCCTCGCGCGGAAAAGCTATTTTTTCAAAAATTGCTACATTTATATACCAGATAAAAAGCAGTCAAAATTAGAATTTTTCGGTTTCTCATCGTAACTAAAAAATTAAGTTTTCGATTTCAAAACTATTTTTACTTTTCAAAACACATTTCATTAAATTAATACATTCATGTATACATTTATTAGATTATGCCGTCCTTGGGGTATCTTTTTTGTAGAATCTCCTAAACATCTCCTTATAATATAACAATCGCCTCCCCTTTAACATAAATCGAGACAAATTTTGAGCTTTGGGAAAAGATAAAAGAGCGAATCAAATCTGCGTAATAGGGTAAATATTTCAACAACTCATGCTCCGTGTTCTTCAATACTCTCTACTTTTGTGAAGAGATGCATTGTTTTCATGAAAAAAATTTTATTCTTTTGAAAATAGGGTTTCTCTTGACGAGTATTTTCGTTTTCTCATTTTAAAAGTTTGAGATAAAATTCTGCAGGTATTCTTATGCGTTTTTAAATCAAGTCAATAAATAAAATTACTTTTGTAGTTGCCGAGCAACAATGACGTAATTCTTCGTGCTTATGGAATCGCATTTATAATTTTTCATGCTTTCTCTATTATTTTGGAAGTGGTTTCGATTGCAGTTTATAAGCATGCTCTAATTCTTATTCAGAATTACTAATTAATGCATATTAAGCAAAATATAGGATTACAAATTAATAGAGTGCTTAATAAACAATACAAAATTGTAAATAACATAAACGAAATTAAAAATTTAAATAAGTAAACAAATTTAACTATTTAAAATCATTATATGAGGTCATAAATTAACTGCCTAGATTTAAAACATTTTCAAAAAATTTTAAAAAAAGCGTATTCATCGCAATTACAGAACAAGAATTATGAGCTGAAAAATCCGTAGAATGACGAATAGATGGCGCAGTTTCAGACTGCGCCGGCAAGATGTCTTCCTAGCAACGTCAACTGTTAAATTTTAGATTCTTTATTAGTTTTATTGTGATGATGTTTAATTAAGAGTCCCTTGGAGTTTTCGACTAGATGAATAGTATTTATATTATATTTTGTACGAAGATTTAGCTATGAAAGAACCGTCTGCAAGGTGGGTGCTGCCCCTACTCAGTGTTGATCAAGAATTGATGCAAATTTCTTGTGTGTTTGGAGCATTTTCGAAAAACCACAGCTGATTCTATGCGCCAATTTATCACGACCGATAGGGCTTGAATTCATTAATATACACGCAAAACAAAACAAAAATTTAAGGAGTGACGGCGCAATGATTCTCCTGTCCCAAAATAAGCTCATCACTGTTTCATCTGTAGGAAAGGTAATAGCTTCCAGTCTTTAGGATGCAAAACGTATTCTTCTTGTTAATTACCATCCAGAAATCAACATCAGGTCCATATTACGTGAATCTTTTAGACAAACTAATGGAGAAAATAAATAATAAATAAAAGAAATACTGTGCCCCTGATTCAATCTGTAAATTACATATAGATGGGTTTCTTTTAGGATCTAATGCCCTACATTCTTGCAAGACATAATAAATCGTTCTTGGAATTCTGTTGCACAATTAAGGTCCCCATTATATCTACCGATTTTGTTTATGTGGGGACATCTTTAGGGCTCAACAACTGCACTATCTGTCGCACTGAAACTGAGACTCAGTTTTAGTGCGACGGATAGTAGCAGTAGTTGAGCCCTAAAGATGTCCCATACGAGTGGGTACGAAATGTCGGCAGTTATAGCAGTGATGCGGTTCCATCCCGGAAGCCCAGAAGAAGATAAATTAGTTTGAATATATTTGTTTAAATAATTAATTAATATTATAGATTTACATTAGGGACTGGAATTGTTGACGGGGGAATTCAGCTATTCCACATTAGTGTATGTGACTAATTTTCCTCCATTCATATCATATTTTGGAAGTCGAAACATTTTTTGGAATAAAATATAACCGAACTAAAAAAAGAATGTTATGAACAAGGAAATACTGCGTTTATTATTTTTCCATATAGACCCCATTAACTTCACTACTACATAAAATAAGGCAGGCTATGAAGTAAAGCTCCTACACGACAATTCTTTACGACAATATTAAATCCCACGACCGAAGGAAGTAATTTTAAATTCCATTCATTTTCAATTACAAAACTTTACGAAATGGTCCCGATATTAAATTCTATGTTAATCGTAATTCACTTATACTCTTTCGATCAGGCAATATCGCTTCATTTGGATCAAAAGAGAGCGAAAAATCTCCTTCATTCTATCCGGAGATCCGTTGAATAATTCTAACCGTGGATTTCTTTATGGAAATAAAAGCAGGTTTTCATTTTATCGACGTCGTCCGGACTGTATCGGTAGATTCGAAACAGTACATCTGGGAGAGGCCTCGTCGCGAATGACAGCGACTGCTCCACATCTCGACTAGAAATAAACGATCGGATGCTGCAAAAGGTGATAAAATCCTGAACTGAAACCGCCTAAATGCGGCAAGTTTAATGTTCTTCAGGTAAGCAATTCGACCGTTTATTCTACAGGTCGCTGGTTGCGGTCGCATGACGACGTCGGCGACGGCGAATTCACAATGTGAAGTGTGCAATATTAAGTTCAACGTACCGGCACATCTGCTAATGGCATATTCTGGTTTAATTTACTTTATTTAGTTTACGATGCTTGGAAGGGAACTAACTACGAAGTGCAACTACTAAGATTCTTGCCAAAAGTTAGTAGCATATTTTTAATAAGTGCATTTATAGAATGTAAAATAGAGGATACATACAAAATTGTAACGCCTTAAATGTAATTATTAAAATGTACTTGGTAGGTTTTCGACATTATGGCGCTTGCATAGTTCTATTGTTTCTAAATTGCTTTTGACAACAATATATTAAGCACTTTATTATTAGATTTATTATGAGATATATATAACGGGTGATTTTTTAAGAGCTCGAGAACTTTAAATGATAATACAAGACAGAAATATTGTTGGAATTAAATTTTTTTTATTATAATCTGGTAAATAATTTCATGGCATTTACTTTTTAAATATGATTTCATGGCATTTACTTTTTAAATATGATTTCCGGCATATATTCGCCGCGGCTACGAGTTATATAGTCCATTCGATCAGTCCAATTTTTGAATACTTTTTCCAATCAATCTGGCCGTATGGCTACAATGGTGTGGCTTGAATATTGGCTTCCAATGCTTCAAGAGTTGCTAGTTTGTCGGCATAAACCAATGACTTAACACAGTCCTATAAAAAATAATCCAGAGGCGTTAAATTGCACGAACAAAGAGGCCAGTGAACAGGACCACTTCTGGAAATAAAGTTGTCACCAAATTGATTTTGTAATAAATCAATCGTTAAGCACGCTGTATGGCAAGTTGCGCCGTCTTTTTGGAACCAAATGTCGTCGATATTCAGCTGATTAATTTTTGGAAACAAAAGTTCAGTCGGCATGGCTCGATAGCTCTCGTTATTAACCGTAACAGCAGCTTCTTCCTCATTTCGAAAGAAATAAGGACCGATGATGCCGCCAGTGTGTAAATCGCACCAAACAATCAATTTTAATGGATGTAATGGTAATTCATTAACTCGCTCCAAATACTGCAATTTTTTCTTATTGTCGTCGCCATTTAGCCAGAAATAAGCTTCATCATTAAACATAATTCTTTGATAAAAATGCTCATCTTCGGCCAGTTTCAAATGAGCCCAATCAGCAAAAATGTGAGGCAAACGATGGTCGTTTGGCTTCAATTCTTGCACGAGCTGTATTTTATAGGCATCTAAGCCAAGATCTTTACGTAAAATTTTACACGTAGTCGAAGGACAAAGGCCAACAAGTTGAGAACGACAACGAATCGATATTTCGGCGTCTTCTTCAATACTTCGCGCTACAGCAGCAATATTCTCTTCGGTACGCACATTTCTTTGTCTTGTTGATGGTTTTGAATCGAGAAGAGTAAAATTAGTGCGAAAACGATCAATAACTGCACGAATTGCTTGCTCACTAGGCCGATTATGTTGACCGTAAATTGGACGAAGTGCTCTATGAAGTTCGCGAACAGATTTATTCTTTTCAAAGCAAATTTCCACAATTTGGAAGCGTTGTTCTGGCGTTAAACGATTCATGATGACTTGCCAAACCTTACTGAACAAAAATGTATATAACAGTCGAACTGAAAAATCCCAGGTCTACCATAGTAAAACACAGTTTTTTGGCAAAATTCGATTTTATTATTCAACATAGTTGCCTTCGAGGGCGATACACCGATTATAGCGTTCTTCCAACTTTTCGATACCATTTTTGTAGTACCAATTGTCTTTAGCCTCGAAATAAGCATCAGTTTCGGCGATCACCTCCTCATCCCTGCTAAATTTCTTCCCGGCGAGCATTCTCTTGAGGTCTGCAAACAGGAAATAGTCGCTGGGGGCCACATCTGGAGAGTACGGTGGATTGGGAAGTAATTCGAAACCCAATTCACTTAATTTGGCCATTGTTTTCATTGATTTGTGACATGGTGCATTGTCTTGGTGAAACAGCACTTTCTTCTTCTTCATATGGGGCCGTTTTTTGCGATTTCGTTCTTCAAACGGTCCAATAACGCTGTATAATAGTCGCTGTTGATGGACTGGCCCTTTTTAAGATAATCTATGAAAATTATTCCATGCTTCTTGATGTTTTCGTCGGTGACAGCCTCTTTTGGTCTTCCACTGCGTTCGCCGTCTTCGGTGCTCATTTCACCACATTTAAACTTAGCATACGAATCAATTATGGTTGATTTTCCTGGCGCAGAGTCCGGAAACTCCTCATCAAGCCATGCTTTTGCTTCAACGGAATTTTTTCCTTCAAAAAGTAGTACTTTATCGGCACACGAAATTCCATTTTTTTAAATAACAGAAGTAGCTTCACTCTTAACGCAATATCTCAGTGACCAATGGTCGGATTGCTGTCAAATTTTGACACATTTCGTTTGAAGGTTAGTACTATCTAAAAAATATATGGATTTAATAATAGTAACGCCATCTATGTGTCAGACCGGGGACTTTTCAGCCGACCTGGTATATATATATATATATATATATATATATATATACACTGGGTATTCTATGACACGATTACCACAGTTTAAGGATGTGTTCCTGAAGCAACT
The DNA here is from genome assembly GCA_031893035.1 of Dermolepida albohirtum. Taxonomy (NCBI): domain Eukaryota; kingdom Metazoa; phylum Arthropoda; class Insecta; order Coleoptera; family Scarabaeidae; genus Dermolepida; species Dermolepida albohirtum. The sequence goes on from JAVIWB010002900.1 coordinate 346,288, forward strand.
TCAAATTAAAAATGCCTAATGAACATATATCCAAAAACGCTATCGTGAATGATTTACATATCTGCATAGTTCCTCTTAATGTAAAACGACGAATGTGGACACAGCACGATGGCACAGCTCCGCACTTTGGTAGACATGTAACAAGTTTTTTTAATAAAAATTATACGAACCGGTAGATTAGAAGAGGTTCAGCAGTTGTTTGGCCGCCAAAGTCATCAGACATTATTTTTTATGGGGAAGGCCGAAAAATTTGGTTTATACAGAAAAATTAAAAAACCGAACAACTCGTAACTAGAATTACGAATACCTAAGAAACTGTTCGTGCTGATCCTGATACTGTTAGTAGAGCTACCGCTTCAATTCTTAGAAGAACTAGACTATGTATACAGAAACTAGGGAGACATTTTGAACAACAAATTCAATAAATTTTTCACTTATTTTTAAATGACTTCTATTCAGATTTTCTTTTGCAGGTGTTCGTAGTGCCTACATTAGTAGGATTATCTAACTATAAAGACTTGTAGCTCAACTACGGTAGAATTTTGGGCATATGTTCGTTAGACTTTCTAACTTGAAATTGCCTCAGTAACACATCCTTAAGCTGTGGCAGTCATGTCATGGAATGCCCGGTATACATTGGATTAGGGAAGAGATATCGACCATACTCAATTAGAAAACAAAGTATTATGTCTGAAGACTATTGGGTTCATCGGTTTGTAATCATTTATAACAGACCAATATACCTGGTAGTCTTTAGACATAATATTTTGTTGTGTGTATCACAAGATATGATTGCCGTAGCTTAAGGATGCGTTACTGACAATTTCAAATTATAGTGTCTAATGAACACATGCCCAAAATATTCAGCATTTTTTGCTTGAAATTGCTTCACTAATCATTATTGTTATTACTTTAAACTAAGTATTTCAATAATATTTTTGCTTATACCATTGAATTCCATGACCTTGCTATTTCAATCATAAACAGAAAAAGTTGAAAAGCGAATCTCTACAAAATAGTCTTGGGGGGAAGGTTCCCCAGAGGTTGGTTTGTTTGTTTCTTTTTAAACTATACTCCCGGGTTATTTCGAGTTATTTTTAACAACACTTCGCACGATCTACAAGTAAAACAGGCATCGCTTGTAATATTGAATCCGAGAATTCCAATACATTTCACTAGATAAAGTACAACTGCACCCGTAATAGGAAAACTCAAGGCGTTAGTAAAATGTATAGATTTAGTCAATATGATACAAGAGAACGAAAGAATTAAGGTTATAACACATGGATCAAAAAGTCCCGAGACTAACAATGAAAACAACATTTTTTTTGCAAAATTTTTTTTTATTCATCAACATAATCACCTTTTAGGGTGATACAATGGTTCCAACGCTTTTCCAATTTTTCAATACCATGTTTATAAAAAAATTTATCTTTCGCTTCAAAATAAGCTTCAGTTTCAGCGATGACCTCCTCATTTGAGCCAAATCTTTTTCCCTGGAGCATTTTTTTAAGATCAGCAAAGAGCCAGTAGCCACTGGGGGCTAAATCTGGCGAATATGGGGAGTGGGGAAGCAGATCAAAACCCATTTCGTTCAATTTTGCCATTGTTTTCATCGACTTGTGGCAGGGTGCATTGCCTTGGTGAAAAAGGATTTTTTTCTCTGCATGTGCGGTCGTTTTTTTGCGATTTCCTCCTTCAAACGCACCAGTAAGTCAATATAATAATCACTGTTGATCGATTTACCTTTTTCGAGCTAGTCAAAGAAAATCACGCCATGTGTATCCCAAAAAACTGACGCCAGGACTTTGCCAGCTGACTGCTGCGTTTTCGGACGTTTCGGACGGCTTTCGCCAGCTGTGCGCCACTCAGATGACTGCCGCTTCGACTCTGGAGTGTAGTGATGTATCCATGTTTCGTCCATGGTCACGTAACGACGCAAGAAATCTTTTTTGTTGCGAGTAAATAGCGATAAACAGCTTTCTGAATCATCGACTCGTTGCTGTTTTTGTTCCATCGAGAGCAATCGCGGCACCCACTTGGAAAAAACCTTTTTCATGCTCAATTTTTCATGAAGGATAGTAAATACACTTCCATATGATATCTGTGTCATCTCAGCAATCTCACGGAGCTTCACTTTACGATCTTTCATTATAATTTTTGTCACTTCACTCACATTTTCCGGTGTAACGGCTTCCACAGGTCTACCCGAGCGTTCCGCGTCATTTGTGTCGGTACGACCACGTTTAAACTCGTCAAACCACCGACAAATCGTTGCTTTTGATGGACAAGAGTCCGGGTAACATTTTTCAATCCATTGTTTTGCTTGCGTGGTGTTTTTACCCATTAAAAAACAATGTTTTATCAGAACACGAAACTCGTTTTTTTCCATTGTTTAAACAAACTACAAAACGACTTTACTCCAACCTCGATAACTCAGCTGTTTCTGGTCCGATCGACTTAAAATTTTGACACGTTTCAAGCAAAGGTTAGTACTCTAGAAAGACGTGGTTACTGGTTTACTACGAACGCCATCTATGGGTTAGTCTCGGGACTTATTGATCCATGTGTTATATCACAAAAATAAACGAGTATAATTCGGTATCGAAAACGTTTTAAAATAAGGCAATTGTTTAACAACAATCCAACAAAAAAAAAAAGTTGTTCAATCGCCTGTATTGGTGATATCACATCAGAGACACGTTTTCAGAAACATGTAGAAAAGCAAAGGGGAAAAGGACAATGCATTTACAATTGATTAAAGAAAAATTAAAGAAAGAAGCATGAAAGGGATTGGTATGTGTTGGAATAGCTTCAAATAGCAATCAACAACGAGAAAAAGAAAATTATAGTATCGATGAGGAATCAGACTTTATATTCACTTCAGACAACTTGAATAGGAAATATATATGATCATTTCGTTTATATCTAATGGTAGCGCGCTGCGAATTTTAATAATTTTTTTAAATTAATAATTATTTTAAAATATATTTTTGTAAAAGATTGCAAAGTTGTTACTAATGATCAAATAATTTAAACGAGTTATGTCTGCCTGCTACAAAATCATAATATTGTTTGCAATAACAAAATACTTTATTGTTCAATAATGAGTACTTTTGCCATTATTTCTTATAACCTCAAATAGCGCGGGATGGAATGGAATTAAACCGGGTTCTCAAGTATTATCGGGAAGTTTCGCCATTTTTTTGCCTGCTCCATCGTCAGCGCAACTGAATTGGGTAGCTTTGGAGTTTTACGCGACAACCATCCCCAAACATTTTCTATGATGTTCAGGTCGGGAAAGAGCGATTGGCCAATCGAGAACCTCCATGCCTTGTTCTTGAAACCAGCGTTGAACAGATGCGCGCGGTGTGAATACTGGCATTATCCTGTTGGAAAATAAATGGCCCACCTGCCATAACTCTGGAAAATTTTTGACCTGTTGCAGCAGTGTGGTCGGGCGTTGTCATGATGGAAGACTGCCCTTTCACTATTACTAAATCAACAGGTCCGTTTAGGAAACAGCTTTCAATACCATGACTGTAATCTCTCATTGTGCTCGCCTAGAGTTGACTGAATCACTTCATCTTTACGTAAATCGTGGAAATCGTAGTGGAAAACCCATCCGGGCCACCATACACACAAACTTTTTTTCGTCACTGAAAATAACAGTTTGCCATTCTCTTGTCCACCCCATCCTTTTCCGAGCAAACTGAAGACGTGCAGTGCCGAAATTAAAGGAGGCCGTAATTTAATTTTCAAACGTTTTAAACAGGTCTTCAGAAACTTCTACATTTCGATGCATTCGTTTCCAGCGTTATCGCGATTTGTCTTGCCGTTAATGCCATCATGTTTATTCACGCTCTTAGTTGTAACGGATGTTGAACCCATTTAAAACGTTTTTTTTTGTAACCAGCTTTGTAAAATTGTTCACAACAGTTTTGTGATCGATGCTTATTTTCCATGCCAATATCGACACTGCTGATATGCTTATCTTGATGGAACTTTTTAATTTTTCATCAGATTTTTCAGTGATTGGACGACCGGAGCGTGCACAATATCTTAATTACAGATGTTTGAAATTTCCGGATACACGTTGTAACTCGAACCATTTCCGGCAACAGATTACTATTAAATACTTCACCGTACACAGCGCAAATTTTATGTAAGCCTGGTACTTACGTCACCCAATCATAATAATATTGCAGAATATAGCGAAATTTCTCATATTCTTACCATTTCAAACTTGCATTGTATTTTTAACCAATGAATACAATGTTTTTCAAACTAACCGAAAGCTTAAAAAACGAGCCGTCGGTGGTGTCGCTGTGACTTGTTGTTCTTTAGTGTATTCGGCAACCAATGCCATCTGTGGGGAAATATTTCACTGATCTTTTCGACCCAATATCTAATGTTTAGCGAATAGGCGAATTTTAATAATTTTTTTAAATTAATAATAATTTTAAAGTCTATTTTAGTATTAGATTGTAAAGTTGTTCCTCGATCAAATAATTTAAACGAGTTATGTCTGCCTGCACCTATCATAATATTATTTTTCCGGTTGCCATTATCCATTATACGTAGCATACGAGCATATACCAGACAACACTTTATCTACCTAATATCATCGTAATGTTTGTCCTTCAACAACGCGTGTTATTAGATTTCTAAGTAGGGTGTGCACGGCGTGCACGTCGAGTTTGTTTAACGCAAACTTGCTGCGATAGCGGTTTTTTTTTCTACAACGACATGTTGTCCCAGCTGTTATATTTTGTTGCAATGCCTAACGAGGAGCATCGACATCGTTAGAGAAGCGCCCCTATGTCGGCCGCTTCCCGATTTAGTCAAATGATTACTTCGACGTGGTATCGTTTTGTAGACACGCAGTAAATTAAAATTAAGCGGACAATAACGCAGATAAATGGCAGATATATACATATACATATACATGACCCGTATTGATAAATGTACATCAACTCATTTGTGACATAGAAATGCCACGTTCGGTTAATAGTACTGTCGATGGCCGTTCAAAAAGGGACATTAGCCACTCAATACATGCAATTTCGTAAATGGAATCATTTAATTTAAATTCGGCAAATACATATGCAGTTAGTTTGATGCTATAGTTACCACACTATACAGAACGCATCCTATCCAATTTATAAATTTAACTGAAACCGAATTATATTCTCGCAAATAAATCTATAACTAATCATTCATCGATGGCTAATTAGTGGAACTAAAATTTATAAAGGAGGCGGCACATGAACTTACTATTCGAAAGCTGTTATATATATAAAATTCCATTTAAATCTCCTTTCAATTTCCAGGAACAAAAGTATTACAGAACGAGAAAGACGAAAAAGATAACACTGGGCTATACAGTTGACCGTAGTAAATGTAGTTTGTATTAATTTAAAAATATTATTACTATTTATATGCTTGGCTGTAATGCTAGTCAGACGAGGAAATGTAAATATGAACATGTGTTCAAAACACAAAAAATATTCCATCTTTTTTTTCAGAGAATGCAAGTTTACATAATATTAGAATCTTCATGCACATATGTATCCATGAGTGTTATTTCTGTTTATATGTGAGCAAAATTATAATTACTCGCATCAAAAACATTATTTTAATCGTGCGCGCATCGTTATTGTATTTACTGTAATTTTCTTTTGTGTACGCCGTTGTATTATCGCCATTTAATGTCACGATTCCGGTTTTTACTAATTACTTTTATCAAAGATATCAAAAAAGTATGAAAATTGGTTTTTTTAACGCGTAATATCTTTTTCCTAAATTGATAGTACCGTCTTTGACATATACATATGTGTCATTATTCGATTATGAATAAACAAGCAAAGGCTTTTCTATCTCAAAAAAAGTGTTTTCTACCATATTCGTAACGCCCGATTTTTATGAGTAAATAATATAGTATTTTAATGACTAAAGTGGAAAATCTGGTTAACTAAGGTCAAGATTGTGTAAAAGCTAAAGAAAATGAGCTATAACCAAGACCAATTTGAGCAGAATAAGCACATGCGAAGAAGCTAAAATATTCCGGAAAGACATCAGAACCACAATAGACCCAAAAAAGTCACAGTGAAATAGGCTCTATGGCTACCTTAAGTAATCTATCTATAAGCTATAATACATCGAATTTTGAATAAAGAAAACGAAACAGTCAAAAAGCACTAAAGAAAAATTGATATAGTAATATTAAAGTACAAGTTACAAAAAGGACAAGAATTAACACATGTGCAGAAAAAAGGAAATCACGTAAAAGATTCACATATCTACCATACGGTTTTGGTGTCACCGAGATAATTGGAAATACGATATTAAATAAAATCAATTCGAAACATTTCTTCGGAACTAAAGACCAACTACAACTACTGAACAAAAGGACATCAGAGTAATACACGATAAAAAAGACCTCAGAATTAAAGTATTGATTAGCACGAAGAATTATTTATTATCGAAAACATCCATAGACAAGTCATTGAGATCAAAAGAAAAACATCGAAACTTTCATCAAACGGATAAGTACAAACTTAGTAACATCCGACAGAGATTACTCAGAAAGTTCTTAAAAGTGACAATGAAGAGAATCATTTAGATAGCAGATCCTGAGAAAATTGGCAGTATGAACAGGAAATCGTCGATAATTACGAGTACATTGTAGAATCTAGAAAGAATATTACGAATTAAATGAATCATATTCAAAGTATCATGGTTAATAAAATTGGGTTGTGAAAACAAATTTATATGAAACACGTTAACAGCTTAAGAACGAAGACGAAGTATATACATATTTATATAATTTCGTTACCACATATTAATAAATTGTCTTAATTTATCATTCAGTTTTCATAATTTCCAACTATCTGGATATATAAAAGCCATACTATATGTATATGGAAAACGCGTAGGTCTTACGTACATATCTACATGAAATAAAGGAGAAAGTGGGTAGAAATATTTTTAATCACTTCGAGCGATTCGTCTAATTGACGTAATTTTCACGCGCTACATAAAATATGTAACTGAAGTTTCAATAAATTTCGTCAAAGTCTCGGCATTGTAGCAACCCAGCTAACCACAAAATATCTTGAATATTAACTTTAACAGTAGAGTTGGAAAAGTTCCTAGTTTCAAAGTACGTTACATGAAGGTATTAAAGTTTAGAAACAAATGATAGTTTTCAAGTTTACTATATGTACTTAAAAGATTCATGACACGTATACTTCTCAGAACTAATATACATATCTACATACACATATAGAAAAGGAAATTCTAAATATTATGTTAGATTTAAAATTTTCCACGCAGACTGCTTTGTTAATAGCCTTTTTTTTTCATAAATTCATTAGATTATGCGTTTAAGGTTTAATTATATTGAGTTATTAAAATAATATTTTATTTATTTCTTATAACATGAACTGAATGTGCGAAGAGTCCATACAGTAGATCCGTGACAAGAATATTTTACTCAAAAGTAATGTACTAGATTCCTTATTCACAATTATTTAAGCACGATATAAAGCGATATAAACTCTAACTAACTCAATCTGGTACGTAGACTTCCGTGGTCGTGGTCCATGCTATCTGCTTCTGGGTTTCCGGGCTGGAACCGCGTCACTTGTATATCTGCGGACGTTTCGTACCTATTTGTATGGGGCATCTTCAGGGCTCTACTACTGCACTGAAACTGGTGTAAGTCGATGGTGGACGGGTTTATATATGGGGTAATGGGTCATGGGTCAATGGAGGGTTACGGTCGCGGTTGGGTAATTTGGAGATGCAAGATTGCCCAGCGTTATGTAGGGGATAGCCATCATCACGGTTAAAGTTATTGGGGTGCTTAGAGATCTCTATAGTTTCACGGATTTTGCGACCATAGTAATGGTTAGTGCGGGATAGGATCTTGGTCGAATTAAACTGAATATGGTGCCCGGTTTGCAGCCTATGCTCGGCAAGTACAGAAGCGGCTATGCGCAGCAACCTAGTACACTAACTAACTCATTTGGTTTAAGATTTAAGTTAATTCATTCTTGCTCACATTTTCCTAAAATTTTCCAAATTTAAATCGAATAATACTAGGGGTTTTAATAAATAATATATTTTTTTATCGAAACCTATCTTTCCAAAAATGATAATGTGCTCCCCTTAATTATAGAACAATCCTATTGAATGGCAGCAAAATTGGTAATTTCAGCCTTTAGAAATGATGAACTACAAACGTTTCTTGATAAAAACTTTAAATAATTTAGATTAAACGAAATTCTCGATAGGTCTTTTTGTAAAGATTCTTAATTAAAGTTTGTTGTAAAGTCGGACTTCGAATTCCAAAAGTTTCTTTTGAATATTTTAGCTCAAACAGTTTATTGCATACCGCAAGATACGCACGACAGTATCTTATCAAGCGTTCCACAAGAATTCAACCTAAGACCTCTACTGTTTCTAATATTTCTAAATAATTTTACGCCCACGAAATTGAAACAGAACTATCTGCTTCTGGGCTTCTGGGCTGGAACCGCGTCACTGATACAACCGCCGACGCTTTGTACCACCGCACTGAAAGAGTTTCAGTGCGACAGACAGTAGCAGTGGTTGAGCCCTGGAGATGTCCCATATGAGTGGGTACGAAGCGTCGGCGATTGTACCAGTGACACGGTTCCAGGCCGAAAACCTAGAAGCAGATAGTATGGACCACGACCGTGGAAGTCTACGTACCAGATTAAAACAGAACTGTTTAAGCAGCAAAAGGTTTAAGTGTGATTTGTGTTTGTTACCATCAGAGTCAACCGCATCTTAACTCAAATAAATGCAAACTGAGTTGCTTTAACGTACCCAACACTCCTTTCGTTTGAATAGGTTTGTTTTTGTTTGAAATATGGAAGTATAGATTCTATTTCCTACCTTGATGTATCATCTCAATGCAAAATATCTCTTGAAAAGAATAATTCGTTGACGACTTGTCGCATTGGTTGAAGAGTCTTGGATAGACGAAACGTGCCTCGATCATTTACGGTATAAGTTCGTTAAGTGTATTTTCTATCGTTTGGATAGTTTTGTTTCTATTGAAAAGATGAAAGTATAGATTCTGTTTGCTACTGTGATTATATACTCAACGAGAGGCTACTTAATTACTGTTTGCCTGTAAAAAACGTTGACGTAACTATTGATATTAATTTACATGCATATTTTATGTTTCAAAAGATTACCAAGTTGAAGACTAAATATTTTTTTATTAGGGCGGCCCGCTTTCGTCGGACTCATTAATTACCGAACCGCCCTCGTAACATTCACAATATAATTAATAAATTGTAATGGAACACATAAAACTCTTATTAATAAGTGAATTTCAAAATTGATTTCCACAAAGCAGGGAATTCCTTTTAATAGAACTTTTAACTAACTCTATTATAAACCAATAACTTTCACGACCGCTACTGTCCATACGCCAGGCAATTAGTTATTCAGATTAATTACCATTATCAGGTCAACTTATTAAAAATTTCTTGATTAATCGAGTTCATAAAGTTCGAAACAGACTTTAATGTGTATCTGCAAGGATGGAGAATAGTGATGAGCTAATTTTGCTTAATATAGGGAACATCACAATCAATAACATTAATTCGGTTCATTTTGTGAGTTTGCATTGTTCGCCAAGAGCTCTCCGTCTTAAACGAGCAAACTTTCTTGTTTCGGTGTTTAATATGCACAGTATTTAGTCTTTGATATTTAAAATGGTGATAGGGCAATTTAAGGGCTGAGATCAATTACACTGATGGGATTTCGTTTATAGAAAATGTAATAAAACTTTACTTTACATTATTCGTACATTTAACGAATATTTGTAAGTCGTCATATAAAGAAAAAAATTTCAGTCTGGTTAATGGAACTAAAATTATGATGACGATAACAAAGGAACAGAAAAGATGTAAAATAGAACTGGAGAAGACGACTAAGCATATCACCGCAACAGACATTTAAAGGAGGAAACATCAACAAGCAATAAATATATGGGGCGTGGAGAGGGTTAAGAGAACAAGCACATATGAGCATCAAGTAATACCAAAGTTAAAACTAAAACAATTATACAAAAAAATGTGAATAGCGAAAACGAAGGTACTGCAATCTGTGAATAGCAACATGATATACCAGCAATACTGGAAAGTCATCGCCGGTTTTTCTGTCATTTTCTACTGACGTCAACCTTCAAAGTCAGACATGTTATATCTTGCGAAAGTAACATCATCATATATTTATACTTCTTTGAAAATGTCGAATTTCGTGCCTGAAATGTGCATATGTGACACTCATAACTTTTCTTATTTAACCATCAGAAAAAAGCCGCTGAAAGTCGTCGTTTGCTAGTAGGTGAGGATGCCCCAACCATAAAAACATGTGAGGCGTGGTTTCGACAATTCAAAAGTGGTGATTTCGAAGTGCAAGACAAAGAACGTTCTGGTAGATTAAAACAGTTTGAAGATGTGAAACTGCAGGAGTTATTGGATGAAGACCCAACCCAAACTCAAAAGCATTTGGCAGAAACGTTAAATGTGGTCCAAGAAACGATTAGTGACAGATTACGAACAATGGGAAAAATTCAAAATGGGAAAATGTGTGCCACATCAATTGAATAACAGGCAAATGGAAAACCGAAAAATCGTCTGTGAGATGCTGCTTCAAAGATATGATCGGAAGTTATTTCTGTATCGAATAGTGACGGGTGATGTAAAATGAATTTATTTCGAAAACCCTAAGTGTAAAAAATCATGGTTATCACCTGACGAAACCGACCCATGGACTCCAAAGCCAAATCGTTTTGGTCGCAATACAAATGACCAGCACTTTGAATAAATACATTTTTCCATTTTCTTGAAAATTATGTAGTTTTTTTACAAAAAAACCGGTAATGACTTTCCGGTAAACCTGATAGACAGAGACACACAGAAGTAGGAAGGAAATGTGAGATCGAAAACGTGATAAAGTGGGCAAAAAAGAAAGGAAAGGTTGGCACGACTATGAACATATGGGGAGTGGATAAAAACAATTTAGCCCGCATTGCAAAAACTAACGCCCAACTAGAAAGCTACAACAATAAAGACCGGCAAACAGATGGTACGAAACCTGGAAATCGTCATTCAGATAAGTCTATAAGAACACGCAACAGAACGCAAGTTTTAGTCTATTAATGAAGAAAAAAAAGCAGAAAAATGATAATAGCGATAATAACAAGAACAATATTTTAGCTCAAAAAAGTGTATTGCATAATTTAAAAACACATGCAAAATGTTTATTTTTGAAAAAGTAATAGGCAATTGATTAAAAACATTTTATATACATGGTTAAGATGCAACGCAATTCTTCATTTGCTTCTTTATTGAAGGAAATGAGAAGATGTAAGTAGAATATAAAGACGCATTTCGAAAGAATAAATGCAGTATCTTTTATATAATGAAAACCTTATTCTTTCCTTCTTACTATATTCAACTACGTCACAAGCAATGTTGCTCTAACCAATACATTAGGATTCAATCGCAAACTAATTCCAGGAATAGTTAACGTATTCATTCTTTCCAATGACGCTACAGCCTAAATTGGACACTGATTTCCTTTAGAATTTGCCCCAAGTGCGCCACAGCCACTCTTCTCCATGTGGTGAACTCAATCGATCCATGTTTTCAAAGAGTAGAAAATTTAAACTAAACAAAGATATTTCATATTATTTCAAATACAATTAAAGGTACAGGGAAAAGAAGGGAGTCAAAAATGTACGATGTTTGTACAGATCTAAAATCTATTTAGAAAAAGCACTCTAACAAGACATGAAGATCACAATGGACCTAGAAAACTTGCAGTGAAATATGCTCTATGTACACATCAAGAAATCTAATACAGTCTAAGCAGCATAAAGAGAGCTCCGTTACCACAAAAATTAAATTACCTTAGCTGATTAATATCGGATGTATTTGCTAAAAGAAATTTGAAAACATTTTCGGTGCAACAATTGCATAACATCTACCACAACAACCCTTTCATTAGAACCTATCAGGAGAACAGAACTAATGCAAACTTGCAACCCATACGAAAACAAATATTTATCAAATTCTATATCAAAATTAATACACGCAATGGAGAGTACATTATCAATAACAAAAGCTAACTAGTTTATTGAAATTTTGTAATTTGGTCGCACGAAAAAGAAAGTAGAATTTTCCCAACATATCAATGGACATTATAAGTCAATCAAGTTTATATTGGAGATAGGAATATGAAAACACTTTTTCTGGATGTAAAGATATGCAATGCCAAGTCAGAAAAAATACATTCGGTATGGAAGAAGACTTTTTAGGACAGATACTACATAATACATCGCATCACCATCTAAGAAGAGGGTTTTTATCAATACCCTAATGGATATAGTAACAACGACAATTATTTCAAATACTTAGAGGGACAAAAACATGTTAAGAAGCTTTAGAAGAGGGTAGGTATGGCAATGTTACAGCGAGTTACCAAAAAGTCAAGACCAGAGGAAAGGGAGTCTTCAAGAGGGGTATTAAAGAAAATGAATGTGAGAGTACGGCAACACAATTTCATCGGTATTAATAAAAAAAAAACACCCCAAAGGAAAGCAAAAATGTGTTGGCGTCCTTTCCCAAAGTTGGTGTGATTCCCCGGATTGATCTGCTATAAAGTTATAATCCTGAATTTCTTCCTAGATTTTTCACTTGAGAAAGCATGCATTTTACTTTAATCAATACAACTGTAAATGTTTTCAAATGTAAAAGTAACAGAAGTGTATCAACTATAATATATAATATAAAAATATTATATAAAGTAATTATAAGTAAAACATTTTATTTGCGTCTCATCCCAATACGAAAAAAAAAACCGTTCAAAAATTTATATTTTTTCCACATTTTTACGAAGCTCAAAATGATCAATTGTCGATCGCCACAAAATATTTATTCACCTCACATTATATCACGCAATATTACGCAAGCCCTCCATCTTTATGAAGTCTTTTCACCGTCTAACGCAGGGAGAAAAAACAATTTCTCTTAATCTCTTTAATTGTGATAAAATACATTACGTTCCCTCGGAATAGAGGTTAAGGGTGTGCTGACTCAAGCTTCATTAACCGAATTATTGAACTAATGTGGACTTAATAGCATGGGCAGGCCGTCATGTTGCCATCTAAGGCCCTAAAATCCCTTCTAATAAGAGTTATTCAGGTCAGAGACTTCGATAAACACTTGTTACTCAGAACTAGTGTGTGCCACTAATGAAGTTCCAACAGCGCATTCGACGACAAATTGAAAATGTATTATTTGAAAGGATATGTCTAATCTACAAATGTACGGCCTAGTTTTAAAATCGATTTACGTGAAAGGGAAGAAATATTACATGACTAGCTATGTTCAACTATAATTAAGTTGTATTCTTTACAATAAATTTACCTACAATTTATGGAACTCCTCATCTATAAATATTTAGTATAACGACTATATTTTTACAGGAAAAACTGATAAAGTTAATTTACAATTGTAATTAGCCTCTTTTTTTCCACTTGATATATTTTACGTGTTCCATACACATCCGGTGTCATTACAAAATACAAAATTTAAATATCGAATTTAAATTTTGTCTTTTATTATAACACACGAGTCTTGCGAATATAAAATCTAGATATCGTTATGAGCAGATTCATTGCAAATTATCTCCAATTCGTTCTTTATTTTGTGTTTTAAGGAGCTCTCTTTTTTGATATACTTCTGTCATTGTTTAGACAGTATATCATACGTTTGTTTTTTTAAGATTTATAGTGTATTACTGCTGCTTGCATCTTTTCCCAATTTTTTAATATTACCGCTTGAAAATACAAATATTTAAAAAGTATTCTTTCCAAATACTCCACAATTCGATTTAAAAAAAGAATATAGTGGTGATCAAATTAACCCTTTGCTCCCAGATGGCATTAATTACTTCATATTAGGAATTACACGCCTGAATTTTATTATTTGGAGTTCTCAGATCTTATTGTAAATGTCTAAAACGGTTTCAGATTCGTATCTCATATTTTAGAGGGAGGTTTCAATGTGAAACCACTAGGAAGGAAACTCAATGAAGTATTATACACATGAAATTTGAAAAACCTATCCTTAACTTTGATTATTTTTGATATAATACATAGCAATTCTTTTCTTCGAAAAGACACAAACCAAGACTGCAACTAGTGCATATCTTTCGGGTTATATGAACTTCCCGTGTGCTGCAAATTACGTACCGTCTAGAGGTAAAATGAATCAGTATATGTAAACATTGATCAAATCTTATTTCCGGTTCTGCTGTCATTTTAAAGTTTTTGGCTCTAAGTTGGAGCTGATGAGGATAAAATAATGGTTTCGATTGATTCAAAGAAAGTGCTACAAGATTAAATTTGTGCACGTTCATGAACATGTCAAACGACTGGGTTTTACATCAAAGCTGGATATTTGAATTTCACATTTTCCCAAAAAATGAGGTTTGGTCTGCCGTATTGACATCTCTGACTTGCTGCTAAAACGTGAAAAAAATTATCTGTTTCTGAAGCCAATCGTAAGTGGGGATTCAAAATGGATTGTTTTCAACAACGTTGGACAGAAACGATTAAAGCGTAGGGAAGATAAATCGGTTCAAAACACATCGAAAACTGATATTCATAAAAAAAGTGATGCTCTGTGTTTGCTGGAACTTCAAGAATATTGTTTTTTTTTGAGCTTCTGTCAGACAATTCCACAGTTAGTTCAGAAGTGCATTGCCACAAATAGGAGAAATTTAGTGATTTCATGAAAGACAAGCGGTGAAAATCGATTAACGGGAAAGGTGTAGCTTTTCACTATGATAATTTGTTAGGGTGCCATGTGTTATCTCACCCACCATATTAGCCAGAGCTGGCACATTCTGATGACTACTTGTTGTGATCTTTATACAATTTTTTAAATGGAAAAACACTTAATTCCAATAAGCTAGGCCAAAATGGTCAATATATAACTCTATAGAATACTTTTCAAAAAATTGTTCTATGCAAAAAAAAGATTACTTTCTAAACTAAACTAAATACACTGCTCAAAACAATTAGGGGATATTTGGAGAAATGGTAATAGAACAAATAAATAAAAAATGTAGCACCTCGCAAATATTTTTATTTTTAACTACAACGTTTCTAAATAAGCAACTGAACGTTAGGACACGTTTGAACTTGTTTGTGCACATTATAAATCTACTAAAACAGTAGAGTGAATAAATATCATGAAAGGAATACACAAATATGAAACTTTATAAGAAATTTTATTGATAGAATGACAAAAAAATTAATAGTGTGTATGGTCTCCACGAATAGCAATAAGAGTTTGACATCTCATCGGCACTGATTGAATCAGGACATCAAAAAATTCTTGTGGAATATTATTGCATTTCTCTATCAAAGCAATTTAAAGTTCCTGGATTGTTCACGATGGCATATTTCTTGCTGCAACACGTCTTCCTAAGGCATCCCAAGCATGTTCGATAGGATTACCATCAGGACAATTTGCTAGCCAGCCCATTCTATTGATTCCCAATTATTCAATCCAGTTATTCACAACCCTTGCTCGATGTGGATGAGTATTGTCATCCATTAAAATGAATTTGGGAGTCCTTGTCCTCGTCTTCTCTGAACATCCCCAGTTTCTAAAAACCGATTCAACAAAGGCGAAATCACACTTTGGCTAACTGCAAAAACTTCATCTACATCTTGCTATCTCCGTCCATCTTCCAATTGACTTATGGCTATCTAAACCTGTGCATGAGTCAAATCGCGCTGCCTTTCCATTATTACCCGTAATTACGCGTTATAGTGTTATAGTTACAATATAAAAATATTCGCGCGTCTTATATTATTTACTTAGTTACTTTATTATTATTTTTTCAAATATCCTCTAATTGTTTTGAGCAGTGTAGTTTACGAAATCCATATGCGTTATATGCTAGGTTACTTTGCTGGTTAAAAAATAAATGTATTATACCATTGTAACACTTTGCTTATCGAAAAAACTTTTAAGTATCCTTAGCTGTATGTTTTAATACCCTTTTTTATTTATTTCGTGTGGCACGTTATCAACAAAATTACATTCGAGCGGTCGCGTAATTATTTTTTGTTTGTACTGAATAGCATGGGAAGATAATTTCACACGGTTATCGCGTCATAATTCGATTTTACATGCCCGTGTGCAATTTCGATAACGCGCCTTTGTAGTCGTGTTTATTTGTAAAGCGGGTGAGCGTTTATTCACAAAGGAATATTTTTTCATTGTTTACGGTGCACACCTTCCGATAAAATACGGTACTGTGTGATTATTGTCTAGTCGAGTATCGACCCTCCAGGCTTTTTGTGGAGCGTTGATGGCGTATTATTAGTTGAAATAGTTGTGCTAAATAGTTAGAATACTGCATATTTGACGTTGTTGATAAACTATAAGGCATAATTAAGAGGCCAAGAGGTCACTACATACTTATATATACATCATATATTAAATAACATAGTTAAATAAATGCAAAATAATAACAAAAATAAATAAAGTTGTATAATTGCTTTAAGATCATGTTCTTATATACAAGAACATCTACGTTAGTGTAATTAACTGTTCTATGAAAATATTTTACCTTACTAAACATTTCTTTAACTGCTTAGTACATATGGCAACCTTGATTAATC
Source organism: Dermolepida albohirtum (assembly GCA_031893035.1). Classification (NCBI taxonomy): domain Eukaryota; kingdom Metazoa; phylum Arthropoda; class Insecta; order Coleoptera; family Scarabaeidae; genus Dermolepida; species Dermolepida albohirtum. Next base: position 363,044 of record JAVIWB010002900.1, read on the forward strand.
CTGAATTGTCAATCCGAATACAGAAATGTTGTATTATCGGTCGTATAAAAGGCAAAAAAGAATTTTACAAGAAGCTATTATAAAAGGATAAATAATAATCTCACACAAGTTGAAATTTTTTTTAATGTATAAAGAATAACACATGTCGATATTTAAACATAAACAACTTAAATTTTCAATATTTTGTATGACCACCTTCATTCTTTATGGTATCCTCCATTCTCCTTGGTAGGCTTCCATTAATGAATTAATGAAATTTTCAGGATTATACAACTCTTCCTGTAGTATGTTTCGCAGTTCATTTTTATTCTTTAGCCCCCTTTCACACTTTTTTCTGTCAAGATAATTCCACACATGCTGAATAATATTTAAGTCAGGACTTTGAAGTGGCCATATCATAGTCTGCGATACCCCATTTGCTTTCTGCAGTGTTAAATAAGTTTCCACAAGTTTTGAGATAAGCTTAAGCTTGCTGTAGAATGAAATTATTGCCTATAAGTCGCTGCCCTGATAGTATGGCATGTTCTTCTAATAGTGTTCTGTATTTCTCACCAGTTAATTTACCCTCTATTTTTGCAATCTCACCCACACTTACTGCCGAAACCCCAACCTTGGATATCGCCTCCTTCATTCTTTATGGTAATGTGTAAACTGGTTCCAAAAACGATTCACCATGACATCGTCTAACATACTGACGCCTGTTCGATCCAAATAATTGATATTTAAGATTCATCAGTCCATAGTACTTGTCGTCACACAGTATATCCCAAAGTTTCGTGGCCTCCAGCATATTTTAATCGTTTCTCTCTATTACCTCGTCGCAGTGAGGGTTTTCTCACGGCCATGCATCCCCTCAAGCCTGATCTGAGCAAGTATCGCCTTATTATTGAAGCATATACCGAAGTACCAGATGTTCGCACAAGATCTTGAGCTAGTTCTGCGCTAACTTTTTTACGAACTCTTAAGCAACTAACTTTTAAAAACAGTGCATCAGCTTTACTAAGTTTTTTTGGTCTATCACTTACACTGCCGATTTCAGTCATTCTTTTTATTGTTTGTTGCACGGCGTACCGTCACTTGACTATAACCCTTTTGGTGTAAAACAATAATTTTATTTCTGTCTAGTAATGCTATTCCAGACATTTTCTATCTACTATAACAATTTACAGCTCGCAACTTTAAAATTTCACTCACTTAAGAATTTAAATAAATTCTACTGTGGAACCGCTCTGTATCGTTTCTACCACTGAATTAAAAACAAAATCTTATAGATAAATAATAAAAATAATAAAAAAATAATTCTCCCTTGAAATTTTATTGCAGAGCACTGTGGTGCAATAAAATATTAAATTACTTTAATCCTCTTATCAGGCGGTCGATCTCACTTCTATGCGGAAGTATGATGTTATAAACTTGGAAATTTCCAGTGATTATATTTCTACCAATAAATGAATCGTTCTAAGCTGTATTAAGTATTACAAATTAAATTAACCCAATAATTATTAGTAAAAACGTTTTAGTAAATAAATTTTTCAAAATATTGTTAGGCGCTTCTTTCTTTTGCACAGTACTGTATATACACATGAATCGTTGGTTTTTTGGCGTCTTGCCGGTCCTTAAAAGTTCTGTTCTAGTAGTATTTCAAGGAGATTCCACTCATCTTCTACTTTTTTTTAAAAAAAGCGAATGTTTCGTGTTGAACGAGAAAGCCAAGAGAAGAAGACGAACTTTTCTCATGCGTTTGATTAATTTAGCGTTTTTTTAGTGCCTGTATACATTTTAATCCGTCCTTGAGGCGTCATCTTATATTCACACCTAATTCAGTTATATTTCCATGAATGGCTTCACTAACCAGCTGAATCTTTTCTGTTTTGTATTATATTGCCGTAGTGTTCTGGCGCTAAACGTATTTTCTTTATTTAGTTCGTCAATTTTGTTGATGGAACGCAGGTGGCTTTTGTGCAATATCGTCTTGAAAATAAATTCCAGTTTCTAAACGAGTACAAATTCTTGTTTCTTCTTCGCTATTTCATCCTTTTTTTGCCTATAGCATAATTAAAATTTAAAACCTGTGGAGAGCCTTAAAATTAAGAAGTACAGGATTCTCTCAACCTTACTGGGAAAAGGGGTGCCTCCTAAAGTCAAGGATCACTGCCTTTATCGCTAATTTATGTTGTACATATTTCACATACAACAGATTTAATTTAGTACTTTCTAGAAAATGATAGCAGAAAAAATAATGAGCTGGAGAGTGTTGTTGGCACACCATATACAGTACGGTTAAAAAATTAAATGAGCAAACGTATAGCAATAAATTTTCCTTTCGGTTCCTTTTAGATTTAACACAGTAAAAGCAGCAAACATTATGATTTACGGTGTTTATAAAATCTAGGTATTTCAAGCGTATCGATTATTTCCAAACCAATTGTAATATCTGATAAACAGATACTGTGCTGTTTATGGCAATTTCAATTTAGATTTATGCTTTTACGTAAGCTAAAATGTATATAATAAACATCATACATATACACGGTTGCCATTTTATGAGTGTTTACTTAATTCATCATAAAACGACCATGTCAGTACACATATGTATGTACGTCTAGTATGTGATTACGGAAAACGGGATTTTTCTGAAGCGTTAAACTCGAACCATACAAGTCCGTGTAAGGGTAGCCGTGCAATTTCATTACAGTTTATTGCTGATGTAAAACGTTAAGAGTTAGATGTTAAATTATGTAATAACATAACCCACTCAGGGTACATCTTTATGAGATGTGTATAATAAAGTTTGCTTTTTAAGCGTTTAGAAATAACTTCTGTACACCCTGCAGTAAAGCAAGACCATTTTCGAACATTAATCCGTAATGATTTTTGTCCTTTGGTATACAAAAACACGAAAATGTTTTTTATTCTAATACACGCTGTATTGTTTCAGAAAATAGATCAGTAGATTCTTGCTGGAGAGTGAGGATAACGTAAGTTTAATGGCGGGAAGCACAACATTAAACTGAATATTTTAACAATGCTATTCTTAATATGGCAAGCATTCATTTGTGAAAAACATATGAATATAATACTAAATGTTTTTATGCTGTTTAAAACTAACTCAAGTAAAGTTTGAACCACTTTAACATTCTACCTTGAAGGTTGAGAAGTTACTAAAATATTAGCATCTACACCACAATTTAATGGCTATCTAGTAGACCATTATCGTCCAGCTACTTTAACTAATGAAGAAATTAGTACCAGTCTACTAGGAAAAATATATTGATTGCTACTTGAATATTAACCTAAATTCTCGTTACGGGTACCTTGAATTCTTTACTTATCGAAATTAATTGTTCTGAATTTTATCAAGGGATTGAGACATTGAATCATCGCTGGTCTGTATGCATCAAGATGGTTTATGATGAGAAATAGACGTAATTTCAAACCGTGAATTTCTTTTCTTTATTATCATTCCGCGGACTTTCAAGCTTATCCTCGTAACTTTGAAAGCAAAGCTCTACTTTTCAGTTTTACATAAGCTTATATTTTATAAAAGAGTTATAGAATTTAATTAATAAAAAAATTACCAACAGAATATAAATTAACTATTTTGAGTATTTTGTTTAATATTATACTTTTGGAATATTTTAGGTGATTTTACGTTTGCCGTTGTTATAAATGTTACTGAGAAAGAAGAAGAGAGATAAGCAGCATAAAAATGTACGAGCAATAATGTAATTGAGACGATACTAACTATTAAATTTATGCTGACATATACGATATAGCAAAGTCGAAGTCACTTACCAATTAGGTAAATATTAGAATTAATTCAAAATGTAGACTCACCTGAAAAAGGAGAAAACAGTATTAACACATATTCATACTTAAATGAGAATTGTCTATTTTCACTAAATTCTAATAAATACAATCTGGAAATGCATTACAATTAAAGGGAATTAAGGTAATGGATAAAAAGAGAAAGAGTATGTTAATTGTTAGAAAAGTCGATTTCTAATTCCATTATATTTTCCTATTTCGGTTCTTTTTCAACCCATCCTCGAATATTGAGATGTTGTTGACTTTAAAGTCAAAGCAGATAAATAAATTTTTAAATCATCGGCAAAGGATGATGACTAAGTAATGATATTGAACCCATTTTAGAGACTATAATGTAACCTATTGATTAAGTGAGGTGTCACTAGTTATAACTAGTAAGGAGAAACTTAATCTAAACATTGAGAACTGAGAAAGTAAAATTTCATGATCGATTGTATCAGAAGCACTTCTAAAATCGATATTTATGACAATTTAGCGAGTAATATCAAATTAATAATAATAATATTCCTTCTTATAAAGATATAAACCAGCAAAAAGCTTCTTTTAATTCGTAAAATCTTAAAACCTTAATTTATCGTTTTATGATAATAGTATCTCAGTTCCAGTCGCGTACAGTCTAAGCTCAAGCCCATAGGTATGCGGGTTGGGTGAAAAGTTTCCCGAGGTTCAACTGAGAAAGTAAGTAAAACCTAAGCCATAATAATAAATTGATCATATCACAAGTGTATATATAAACTTAGCACAGACAATATAGGGCGCGACATAATAATATCGGTAAATTAATACATAAATAAGGATTTTGTAAAGAAATACAAATTAGTAGATCCAATTAATCCACGGTACAAATACGAATCACAGTTATAGAAAATAACACTTCAGTATCAATCGCGCACAGTCCAAACTCAAACCCATAGATATGTGAGTTAAGCGAAAAGTTTCTCGACATTAGGCTGAGGACGTGAGTGAAATCTACGCCACGATATTAATAATCCATGCTTTCGTATCCCCCAAAAGATTAATATTAATCGCAGGAGGTATTGGTAGGACACGAGTTATTATTACGCCCGAGCTTGTGGTGCGACTTTAGATTTCTGGCTACCAGCATTCATTTAAAAGAGAAAGAAAACCATAAAAATGATCGCGAATAGCAGGTCGTCGAACTTAATCACGATATTCGCGGCATATTAAGCCCGTAACGTACCACTGACCTATCATACGGTTTAAATTGAATTAAATATTTAAATTGACATATCACATGTAAATGAGCCCTTTTCAGCATATTTTCTCCATTGAAACTTGATTTATATTTTACTATGATCGTAAAATATATTTTTTTTACTATAAATGTATGCCTACTTCTTTCAGAAGATAACACTTATATTATTCACTGAAACATTATATATTTATGACTAAAACGGTCAATTTTTATTAGCGGCGACAGTGTAGAATCCAACAAACATATAATTGAACACAACTATCGACCTTGGATGAGTTACCGTAAATAGACAGTATGTACTTATTACAAACTTGGTGCGCAGACAAATGTGACCGCTCTACTTATGTCTTAAAAATAGTAAAATCAAAACAAGTATACATTTCTTGGAATTATTTAATATAAAAATAAGAAAGGAGTATACATAACTGGGGCGTATAAACTATGAAATATACCATAGGCGTACAATATGTACAGCTGCATTTGTGTTTTTGAAAGTTTACGTACAGACAAATAAACTACTTTAACGCCATTTTAATTTAGGTCTGGAGATTGTCCGGTATATTTATTAGTGTCTTTGAACAACGGCCTCTTTTGATTAGTTTCGCATTCATAATTATTTTACAGTGCAATATTAAATTCTAATAATAATAAATATAATAAGCAGTCGTACGAGTCTAAACCTAGAAAATCATAAGTAATCCTCTAGAGAAATACTTGTGGGTCAAGAGAAAGTGGCGAGGATTCGTTCGTCCGACTCTCTTGATGCCAATGAAAAATGTCTCAAATTTGTGCGCTCTACGCGTAGCTTACTTTCCTTTGCAGATCTATTGAAATTTCACATACTAACTTAAAATTGCTATAAATATTTTCTGTGTAAATTACTTCGCCATTAATAATTAAGTATTAAATTAAATATATGATTTAAAAACAACATTTGCGTAGAATAAATATTAAATGCTTAATATTTCTTGCCCTATATAATCAAGAAATAAGAACACGCTTAACAATGTATATCGTTTAAAAATCCATTCTTGTAGTTCAAGAAACATGTGCAAAGGAAACTGGATATACCAGATTCTCTACATGTGGTAAACAGAGGTCAATAACAGTTAGAAAAAGTAAACATATTTAAGTTCATCTAACTTCTTTATTACTCCGGAGGTTTATCTACGAACTAATTAAAAACATTGTTTTCTAAAAATGTTAATTTATGTAATAGATGAAGAGGTCATTTATTATTTTGTTTACGTACGAAATGGTTGGAATTTATTTAAAATCCTTTTTGTTGTCTTAAAGTAAACAATTTTTCAAAAATTAAAAGAATCGTAGCAGCCAATGTGTAAAAGTTGTTCATTTGCTATTTTCCCCACCGATTTTCAATAAAATGTATAATTTCTCTTAATGCATACTTCAAATGTACGTAGTGTCTTTTTTAATTGATGAATGAATTAATAAGTCTAATTCTAAATACAGGGGGATCTAGAAAAGCATTTTACCCAACAATGAAACAAAAGATTTACGATTTTTTCGATTATTTTGATTTTCAACATAATCTCCTTTAATTTCAATTCACTTGCTCCACTTGTCTTGCAACATATTCCACCTGAAAAAAGTTATTTCTATTGGTCTCTAAAATAGACATCAATCTTTGCTTTCAATTAGTTATCGCCTGCAAAATGACTTTCTCCAAAGTGCTCTTTTAAAATTGCAAAATAGGAAAACATAGGACAAAGCCAAGGATGGATTGGGCTTTGGTTACCTTATGAACTCGTGCATTATAATGAAGAAGAAAGACTTCCTTGTGATACAAACTTGAGCGTTCAGATATATTTAATATATCAGCAATGATATAAACTTTTAAATAATGATCTTCGAGAATATTTCAACTTTTATAAAAGCATTAAGATTAGTTGCGTTTGAAGATCTTCCACATTTTAGTCCATCTTCAATCGATTCACAACTCTACCAAAATTGTTTTGACCAACATTTCATTTTAAAATGTGACAAACCTCCTCTCCATGCATTACAATTATTTGTTGGTGTTTGGTTTTAAGGTATTTCTGCCTCTTTGCCTTATGATGAAGTACAGTATAAAGAAATTCATTATTACTGAAAACGGCGCAGTTGAAATAATACTGCAAATATTGGGTTGGCAACTAAGTTCTTTCGGTTTTGTAGTATAAAATAAAACACTTTTCTTTTAAACAAAGAATAGTTTTTAATCAATTATATATTTTCCATTTTGCTCAATGACCTTTTGCCATCTTTCTTTCAGCTGCATGATTCCGCGCTCATAAAATTTCTGGTTCTTATCAGCAAAAAACTGAACCAGGTGCGAGTGAAGGTCATCGTCATTTGTGAAAGTTTTACCATTCAAAGAATTCTGTAAACTTCGAAATAAATGGTAATCAGATGGTGCTAGATCAGGGCTGTATGGGGGATGTGGCATCACTTCCCAACCAAGCTCCAATAGTTTCCCACGAGTTGCCAAAGATGTGTGAGGCCTTGCATTATCTTGGTGGAAAACTACACCTTTCCGATTTGACAATTCTGGCCGTTTTTCCTTGATTGCTTCATCCAGTTTTATTAATTGTTGACAGTAAACATCAGAATTGATCGTTTGGTTCCTTGAAAGTAGCTCAAGAAACACCACACCTTTGTAATCTCACCAAATTGACACCATGTTTTTTTTGGATGCAATTCAGTTTTCGATGTGGTTTGAGCTGGTTTATCGTGTTTGCTCCATGATCGTTTTCGAACTATGTTACTGTACAGGACCCATTTTCATCACCAGTGATGATTCTTTTTAAGAAAGGGTCATTTCATTTCGTCTAAGGTGCATATCGCAAAAGTTGATTCTTTGTGTTAACTGAATTTCTTTCCATTCGTGAGGTACCCAAATATCAAGCTTCTCAAGTAGCCCAAGACATTTTAAATGTTTTTCAATTGTTGTGTGCGATACATGTAGCCTCTCCGCAACCTCTCGAACAGTTATATGCCGATCCTCTTCAATTATGACTTTGATTTGGTCATCATCAACTTCAGTAGGTCGACCAGAACGTTGCTCATCTTTGAGGGAAAAATCTTCAGAACGGAATTTTTTATACCAATTCTGACACGTGCGCTCTGTTAAGCAATTAGCACCATAAACTTCACATATCTTTTTGTGAGTCGCAGCAGCTTTCTTTCCTTTACGGAAATAAAATAGTAAAATGTGTCGAAAATGTTCGTTTCTGCACTCCATTTAAATTAACCCACAACTAATAGCTTTAATAAAAATCACGCACTACTTGCTTCTGAAGTTACGTCAATGTGACTAGTATCACGCGACAAACGGTAAAATACAGCATTAACATACGTTATACAAAAAATAAAGCAACGCTCTCTATCAGTAAAAACCGAAAGTACTTAGTTGCCAACCCAATAGTTCTATATTTTAAAACGTTACTCAACATAGTCGAAGAATATAAAAACATTCCTTAAAACTTTTAGAGGTTTTTAATATTCTGAATGTTAAATGGAAAACAATTGTGCTCTATCATAGTGGGATATTTACATTTTATGTTATTCAACATTCATAGGATGTACAAAATCTTTTGTGACTGACTATGAATTCAATTTAAATATATTAAAATGATTAAAAAAAACAAACTGTCGTTTTCAGTAAAATAAAATGAAAAATATCTTCGTAACCCAACTAAGTCCTATTCATACTGTTTATTAAAAATTCTGGTGTATGTTCTCCTAAGAAAAGGGGATATTGAAAATAAATACTAAAGATTGTGGAAATTCTTCCCCATCGGAATAATTTAGTTTCGCGAAATATTAATTTCGTAACGTAATTCACCAGATTTTTTCAGATACACTTTTTAATATTTTTTATATAGGAAAAATGTTGAAAAATGAGTTCTTCGCCTGCGGAGAGAAAAAAAAAATTAACGAAATTATATAAGGGATTTCGGCGGCAGACGAAATGACTTGCGGATTGCCGGGGGATTTAGAGAAAAGCCGAGAATATTTGCCGCGGACGGATGATGAATTCCTAACTATTCCGAACTGGGAGTTGGAGATCTTGTCATTACAACGTTGATTAAAACACAATGGCAAATGCGAACTGATGAAAAAAGAAAAAATAACTCGCACTCTGTGAGTTGTTATTTATCTCGTCTAATTCCGGCATAGTACACAACATCTAATTTAGTTTTGGAAGAGCAAAAATGTATATCTCACACTTTCTTACTTGTTTGATCACTTTTTCTCATATGAAATGTTTCCAATAATCTTACTTACGGTCAGTTTATACAAACTGAACTAGTCCTAACTTAGTATTAGTACTAGTCATGCATACATATATTACGATATCTTAACTTTTAGGACTAAATTAGGTTCGATAGAGGAGTAATTCCCCATTCACATAATAGTAACCTAATATAAGTTTGTAAATTATTAACAATTGTGTCTGTATATATATTTGCGTCTTATTTTATGTGTCAGCTGTTCTGTTATTTTTATAAGTAGCAAGTTATTAACCTTTGAAACATCATGAAATACATTCAATATAATTTTTTTTTAATGTAAACGGTATAACAAACAGTTTTGTGGTAATACGAAAGTTGTAGTTTAATATAATAAATATTATTTTCCACGGCAACCAATGTAATCATTTAACGAATTTTTATTTTAAAATTGTAATACTTATTTTGGAATATTTATTTACAATATCCAAAATTTGTTCCTCCACATCTAGTGTATTATGTAGTCTTTCTCAATTAAGGCCTCTATGACTACGGTATCATGTACCGTGATCTCTTAATCTGTACACCATTTATAAGCTGGAATCACTTGAAGGGCATCTTCGGTTCGAAAATAGCTCTTCATAAATACGACTACTAGCTCTAACATTTCCGCCTGTTTCACCGTATAGTAAGACGATATCTGTTAATTGACGTTCTGATTTGCGATAAGTATAATTGGATCTACAACTACCACCACTACGCTTCAGTAGAGGTAGCACTGCATTTATAAATTACTAAATTTACCAGAATCGGATCGAGATACGTGTATTTAGTAGATATTTTTTTCTTTGATATTAATCGAGATACAGATTTCGTGCATTAGAATTTTATGCTTAATATTATTACAGCTATTACATATGTCGACATATTTTGTTTATACCCCGTATAGAGTAAGAAGTTTTTCGATAATCTAAATATTGGGTTGTCATGATGCATTCTTCCAGTTGACGGTAGTTCATTTTTTCAAGTGCTAGAATAATTCGCATTTTTAGGCTATGCCATATAATAGCTAACAATTATAACTGTATTTTTGTGAAAAATTCAGCGAGTTGGTTCAGTGTTTAAAATTTAATGAAAAGTTGAAATCGGAAGACCAAAATGTACGTTTTTGTCATAGTTTACTCATAGTTTATCCCGTAAAAGAAAGTTTGCGCGTCAACCTTGAGAAAAGTTGCTCTACATGAACGTAACTGCCAAGGATACTTCATTAAATTTTGTGCTGGTGGTTTTAATCTTAACAATTCTCCTCGGCCAAAGAGGCCCACTGAGGTTGATGACAACAAAACATAGGCGTTAACTGAGTCAAACCCACGTCATGATACAAAATATGTATATAGCTAAGAAGTGCGGACTGTAAAAAGGAACATGTAAAACCGAATAAATGCAGTAGAAAGCAGCTATTGGCGGGGAAGCTGTAAGCTCACATTACAAGATCACATAAGAACGGACAGAATTAAGTAAATGATGAATATATAAAAAAAACCCTTACAGATACTATAGAGAAGAAAACAACTCTCTTAGTATGGCCATATGAAACGACTGTAGAAACGTTGAACATCCATTATTTAAGCATTTAAGTGACCATATAGAAAAGCTAGAACAAACTTAAGATTTGAGTCCACTGTGAACTTAGTAAAGTTTACTTGACTGCAAATTTAGCCATCTATGATTCTCTTCTTAAATCTGAGGAAAGCGGATCTCCTTTTGAAGCAATTAATAACTAACGATGAAAATTAGATTATTTAGAACTATGTTGGTTGAAAATTTAAAAACGGATTTAGTTCTGACCTGTACGTTTGCCTCAAACATCATCGAAAGCAGACATTCATCAAAGGAATGCCTTCAGTATGGTGGAAATAATAGGATTTTGTAGAGTCATGTTTTTTGAGTTTCTACCAAGGAACGAAAAATTAATTCAAACGCGTACTGTCGACAATTGCACAGTTTGTACTTATCAACAAATTCATCATCTAGAAATGTTCAGACCTCGTTACTCGTAAAGGAATATTTCACCAACACAACGCGAAGCCACACACAAGTTTGATCGTCCGACGAAAACTATTGGATCTTAAATAGGATGCACTGCTACGCTCACCATATTCACCGAACATTGCGCCTTAAAACTTTCAATTATTTCACTTTCACCAAAGCACTTTGTGCGGTATAACGTCTTATCCGGATTAGTAAATCACACCTTCTAAAATTTTACACCGATAAAAATAAGTCGTTCTATGAAAAAGGAATTATGAAGCTCACCGAAATATGGATAAAGGTTATCAAAGAAAACAGGGAATATACATATATTTGAGATTTGATCTTTTTTATATAAAATTGTATTAAAAAGTGACCTTCAAAAAACAAAAAATATGTCAGTTTAACTTTTACAAAACATCATCATAATTTTGGAGAGTTTGCTGTCCTTATATTCAGGTTTACTTTAGCGTAATGTAAAAAGATGCGTTTTTTTAACATAAAGCAATCCAGTCGAAGAAAGAGACGCAAGCGAAATTTCGTTATAATTTTTAATTTAAAAAAGTAACCGCAGGCAATAATTAGCAAAAGCAATACAACAATATCTTTCTCTATAAAAATTTGAAATAATTAGCATTAATATACTGTTAGGAAGATGAAGTACATCAAGCAGAATATTTTATTCTCGAGAAGGAGAAAACATTTTATTAGTTTCACTTGAACTAGTAATTAAAATAATGAAAGGTTACTTAGAAATTGTAATACACAATTTCCAAGAAAATGAAAAGAAGCTTAATTACGTATTAATGAAAACGTTAATGGAATAATGAAAAAAAGGCGAGGTTAATGCAGACGTGAGTAGTGATAATGCAACATCTTTTGGGGTGGTATTTTTATGCAAAATAAATAAGTTTAGTTGCCTTGGTTATATATAAAAGACTTGTAAAGAAAATTTCAAAGTATATACACTACTGGTCATATTTATTTGACCACCCCAATTTTATGTGTTTCCTGAAATACGGATTATCTTTTGAAAAATCTGTATTATAATTATTCAACAATATTATTAGTGGAAGTAATTCTATATGAATTTCTATGAAAATCTTAAATTGTTTATGATATATCGTAAAGGTGTCATAAATTGGAAAAATACCATAAATATTATATAGGCTAATCCCTACAGTATTAATAGTTTTACCTGCA
>JAVIWB010002901.1:0-37439 GCA_031893035.1 Dermolepida albohirtum
AAAAAACGTCCTACGATTTCCTACCTGCTGTTTGTACTTATGATTGTTTATTTGTGGCTTACCAAATTTTGTTTGAAATATATCTACCTGCCTTTACAAGACTTAGACAAATTTTCGTTATTGAATTAACATTAAAACAAATTTTCGTATTTTATTGTCGTTTACAATACACAAACAGGCAATTAAACTGAATTATTTGCATTTTAAAGCTAGGTATGTATATATTTGAATTATAGAGACTTATAATTGTAAATTTGGTACCTTCCGAAATGAAACGAATACCTAATTACAGGGTAGTAAATAATTCTGCTCGTGAGCACAATTTTATTTAATTCGTTCATTTTAAAATTTGTGCTCGCGAGTTTTATTATTAAACTCGCGAGCACAAACTCAACGTGAGCAGAGTAGGAAAAAATTCTGCTCGCGAGCACAATTTTATTTAATTCGTTCGTTTTAAAATTTGTGCTCGGGAGTTTTATTATTAAACTCGCGAGCACAAACTCAACTCGTAAGCAGAGTAGGAAAAAATTCTGCTCGCGAGCACAATTTTATTTAATTCGTTCGTTTTAAAATTTGTGCTCGGGAGTTTTATTATTAAACTCGCGAGTACAAACTCAACTCGTAAGAATAGTTCTTTTTAATATAGAAAATATAACTAGTTCGAATTGAATTCGTTCGCGAGCGAGTTTAATTCGAGCACTCTCCGTACTCTGATGAAAACAGTGCAAAATCACATAATTTAACCCCATCCCCCCCTAACGAATATTTTGATATCTTTGAATGTTTGTATTACGTTTGCGCTTTTAGAGATTTATTTATGTTATCATAACAGGTGTTCCAATAAGACATTCCATTTTCAATAGCCCGCCGTTTTAACAGTTTTCATGACTCAACCTGTAATTACGTAACAGATGACAAGTAAAAACTACGCCATTAATAAAAATGGAACGATATACACTTCAACAACGCATTGAAATTATTAAAATTCACTACAAAAATGGTGAAAATTTCGCGGTCACAATTCGCAAAACTAAAGCATTTTTGGGTCATCGTAAAGCATTTTCTCGGCCAACAATTGTGAAATTGGTGGAAAAATTTGAGCTGTTGGGACAAGTTAGTAATGTGGAGAATCGAACTCGTGCACGTCGCTCAAGAACAACTGAACAACTGAGAATATTGCTGTTGCAGCCCACAATGTTGAGAAAAACCCAGGTTTGTCCATGTCTCGTCGATCTTTGGAATTGGGCATTCCACAAACGACAGAACTGATCTGGAATTTCATCAAAAAGTCATCCTGAGTGATGAGGCCCATTTTCACCTCGGAGGCTACGTTAACAAACAGAATTGTCACATTTGGGGCTCGGAAAACCCAAGAATTATTGTTGAAAAGCTTCTCCATCCTTATCATGTGACTGTTTGGTGCGGTTTTTGGTCTGCCGTGGTCATTGGACTTTACTTTTCTGAAAATGGTTTGTTAGTGTTTGAAGGGAAGGAAACATCCGGCTGATTAGACAAAATAATGTAATACGCGAAATAATTTGTTTGATGAACTTCAATTCCACAGTAGTTAATTTAAAAAATTATAGTTATTTAACTTAACAGTGTAAAGCCTCAAGTAGTTGTTTAAAGTTCCTCAAGAAATATTGTAGATCATATCTAAAAACTTATAAATATCAGATGAAATATAGAAATAGTCCGTGAAATGTCAATGTTTTTAATTATTATTATTGATAAACATTAAGTATTATTATGTATACGTAATATATCTATAATGACGCACTATTAGGACTTTTTTAAGCAAATAAAATTACGTATGCTTTCTAAACAAATATCTACACACATAAAAACAAGAATTTGAATGTATAAATAATATAACAATACTACCAATTTATTTACTTTTCTATTCTACTTTACTTTCAAGTATTGTACTACTGCATTTGTAGTTCTGTTGTATGTAGTAGGCATCGGTTTCATATTTTACACGTTTTCAAATTTAATTTCCATTTTAATTTGGGCTTTGTAGTCTGTTCAGAAATTTGACTCTCTTTTTAAAACAGTGCAGTTATTTTGCCTCAATTATTACTCTGTAATTGTCGTGAATTGTTCGTAAATCTGTAAAAACGTCAGTATTTCGAAATTTTGACTGACTTTCTTTAATAGCTGGTACTTTTTAGAGTCGAATTTTAAAAATAAACTATTTGCTGAAAATGTTCAAAATAATGAAACACTGCCTATAACCATGTTCCTCAACGCGTGGTGGCTGTGGTGATTAAAAGATAGCAGGATATTGTCTATGAAATTCTTGAATTCGTTTAAGAGATTTAAGAAATATGCTTTTTGTTTAAGCTGGAACTTGCGGACCTTAGTACCCAAACCTCGACGACATAATACTTCTATGTCACACACGGTCACCAACCTCTCTAAACGACCCTTATCCACTGATGAAGTTTCTGTTCTTTCCAAAGGGCCTAATTTTGCTCCTACTCCCAAATACATCCCTACGGAAGATATCACTACTGGCATAGAATCCGCTCTTGTCAAAATTTCTCCCGCTATCGCCGATCCCATCCGTTTCGAATCTTCAAAAATCCTCACGCAGGCCAAACCACCGAAATCTAATCTTCAAAGATCCGAGATTCTAGCCCATAAAGCTCTGAAATCCGACCCCACCATCGTTGTACACAGAGCTGACAAAGATAATGCCACTATTGTCCTGGATAGTGACCAGTACGAGCTTAAAATACAAACTCTTCTCCAAGATGGTTCCTATAAACTTCTTAAGCGAGATCCCACCTCACGAATAGAACGTACCATTATAACATCCATCAAAATATCTTCTATTCCTACCGATTCTCACAGAACCTTATTCCCCAGCGACTCCAAAGCTCCAAAACTGTAGAGCCTGCCAAAAATTCACAAACCCAACACTCCTCTGCGTCCCATAGTTAGTACCATAAACAGTCCCACTTATAAATTATCTAAATATCCCTCCGACATTCTCAAACCTTACACCGACAACAGTGATTCCTTTATCAAAAATTCCACACATTTTGTCCAAAGACTGAATAGCCTAACGGTAAATCCTCATGATTTACTAATTAGTTTTGACGTCGAATCTTTATTTACCAGAGTCCCTATACTCGACACTATCCAAATAATCCGTCAAATCCTTTCCACTGGCAACAATCCTGATGAATTGGCCGATCTGATGTATACCTACTCGTTTAACCTCTACCTACTTTCAGTTCCGTGGCAGTTACTATGAACAAGTATCGGGTGCAACCATGGGGTCTACTCTTTCTCCTGTTGCCGCCGATATTTTTATGGAGATACTCGAACAACAAATCCTACACTCCTGTAACCAAAAACCGAAATATTGGTTCAGATACGTAGATGATACTTTCGTTATATGGCCGCATGATCGGGATTCCTTGAACACGATTCCATAAGTTTCACCATGGAGATTGAATCAGAAGGATCTCTTCCTTTCCTTGACGTCTCGGTGGGTCGTCGTCTGGATGGCTCACTAGGACATTCAGTTTACCGCAAACCCACAAACACTGATCGGTATCTTAACGCTCTCTCCAATCATCATCCCGCCCAGAAACAGGGTGTTATCAATTCCTTAGTCCAAAGAGCCTTCAACATATCTGACCAGCACTCCGTATCCCAGGAATTAAGTTATGTTACCAAAGCTCTTATAAACAACAATTTCTCCAACCATAATATTCAACAAACCATAGATCGACATCTAAATCCCAAAATCCCACAACTCAATACACATCATACTTCATCTTCCCCCTCTCTAAAGCCCATCTACCCTATATACAAGGTGTTACTGACCGCATCAGTAGGGTACTTCTCAAAAACAATATCAAAACCATCTTCAAACCCTATTCCAAATTATCTGACCCTTTTTCCGTAAAAGACCGTGTTTCTTTAGAATCAGCTGATGTGTACAGGATTCCTTGTTCATGCAGCAGTGTATATACTGGTGAAACAAAGCGGTCTGTCGGCACTTGTGTTTCAGAGCATGAGCGTTATACTAGATTGCTGTGCGTAGCCGATTCTGCACTTGCCGAGCATAGGCTGGAAACTGGGCACCATATTCAATTTAACTCTACCAAGATCCTAGTCTGTACTAACCATTGCTATGGTCACAAAATCCGTGAATCTATAGAGATCTCTAAGCACCCCAATAACCTTAACCGTGATGATGGCTACTTCCAACGCAACCTCAATCCTGCGTCTCCAAACAACCCAACCGCAACCGTAACACTCCATTGACCCATATATAAACCTGTCTACCATCGACTTACACCAGTTTCAGTGCAACAAACAGTAGCAGTAGTTGAGCCCTGAAGTTGTCCCATACAAGTGGGTACGAAACGTCGGCAGTTATACCAGTGACGCAGTTCCTGCCCGGAAGCCCAGAAGAGGATAGCATGCACCACGACTGCGGAAGTCTACGTACCAGATTTGATGTTAGATTATTCTTTTGTAGTTGTAAATATTAACAGTTTTCATGTTGTTATTAGAGTTTTTTAACGTTGTTAAATAAAAGTAAATATGCTTTATCATAGTCACATGTTCACATTTGATGATATTCAGCATTCACAGATGTACGAATATTTTTGACTTGTTACCCTTTAAGTTTTGTTGTGGTATCTTAGGTCTCGCTTTACATTTAAAACGTTTTTGTAATTTTTTGATAGGCAATTATTAGGCTAGGATTTGGCGTGAATCCATTTTGAAAAAAATAAATCTCAAACTAGGAGCCAAGTCACAGAATCGACTGAGACTTGAGAGTAGGCTCTCAAGTGTACACAAAATTTCCTGTGTCTCGAGACTGCAGTGACTGTCAAGAGTCCAACTGCTGTCTCGAGAGCGCAAGTGATCTCAAATGGACAACAAATGGAACTAATCTCGAGACTTTTTCTCGAGACTTTGTCTCAAGTGGACACTTACCTTAAAATAAATTTTACTTATCTGAGCTTTATATTAATAAATTTTGTTAAAATTGCAATTATTTAGAAAAATGAAATAAAAAGGCCGATTACCGTTCCTTTAAATTTGCTGGGGTGTGTATATATTTTTTTTTAGATTAAATAACAAAAAATTATCTTAATGTTTAGTACCTATAATTAAATAATTCAGTTCTCATACAATACTTAATTTAAGAAGAAATTAATATTTCTAATTCGTCAGTGTTTATAAAAAGTAAAAACTTAAATATAATCATTAATTGATAAACTTATAAAAAATACCAGGCATCTCTTATACGAGGGAGCGTTTTTATATTCGCGGAATGAGCGGGTTGTAGAGGGGTGAGCAGGCGCATTGGGGGCGTGGCCTGTGCAGCGACTCATGATTAGTATAAATACGAAGTTTCATTGTTATTAGACAGTTAGTCTTTGAGCTATCGCCAACCAAGTAACATAATCAGGAGTGAAAAGTGAAATATGGAAAAAATCGAATATCGTGCCGTTATAAAATTCCTTACCAGGCAAGGAAAATCAGTCGCGACCATAATGAATGAGATGTCATTGGTTTACGGCGACTCTTGTCCAGGAAAAACCATGGTGTACAAGTGGCATAGTTTATTTAAACAAGGAAGGGAATCCCTTGAAGACGACCCGAGGCCGGGCAAGAGCATTGAGGTGACCACGCCAGCACTTATCCAAAAAGTTGAACAAATTGTACTCGAAGATGCTCGACTAAAGAAGAAACAACTCGCAGAAATGGTTGGAGTATACGATACAACAATTTTTAAAATCCTACACGATCATCTCGCCATGTCTAGGGTCAGCGCAAGATGGGTGCCGAGAATGCTCACGCCGCCGCAAAAACAACAGCGCGTAGAGTGTTCGCGTGCATTTTTGGACCTCTGTAATGAAGTCAAGTATGGTGTATTGAGTGGAATTGTTACTGGAGACGAAACTTGGGTTCATCATTATGAACCTGAGTCCAAACAAGACTCCATGCAGTGGCATAAAAAGGGCACAGCACCTCCCAAGAAATTTAAAGTGTCACAATCAGCTGGAAAACTCATGACAACGGTATTTTGGGTCTCGGAAGGAATATTGTTGATTGATTATAAAGATAAAGGTGTTTCTATAACCGGAGAATATTACGCTTCAATATTAGAGCGACTAAAAGAAGCCATTAAAGAGAAAAGACGGGGAAAATTGACAAAAGGTGTTCTGCTTTTGCACGAAAACGCGCCCGTCCATAAGAGCCGCGTTGCGTTAGCTGCCCTGCATAAGGTGGGCTTCAAAATTGTGAATCACCCACCCTACAGCCCAGACCTGGCCCCGAGTGATTATTACCTGTTTCCGAAAATGAAAAAAGAGCTGCGGGGTAAAAAATTTACTGCCGATGATGAAGTCAAGGAGGCAGTTTCGGCGTATTTTGCAGATAAAGAGAAATCATTTTTTTATGAGGGTATAAATAAATTAATTGAAAGATGTGAAAAATGTATCCGTCTTGCAGGTGAATATATTGAAAAAGAAAAATAATTTGGTTTTTTTATTTCCACCCCTTGTCCCCCATTCCGCGAATATAAAAACGCTCCCTCGTATCTATGATAAGAGATTATATATGCTACTAACAGTCGAACTGAAAAGTTCCCGGTCTACCATAGTAAAACACAGTTTTTTGGCAAAATTCGATTTTATTATTCAACATAGTTGCCTTCGAGGGCGATACACCGATTATAGCGTTCTTCCAACTTTTCGATACCATTTTTGTAGTACGAATTGTCTTTAGCCTCGAAATAGGCCTCAGTTTCGGCGATCACCTCCTCATCCCCGCTAAATTTCTTCCCGGCGAGCATTCTCTTGAGGTCTGCAAACAGGAAATAGTCGCTGGGGGCCACATCTGGAGAGTACGGTGGATGGGGAAGTAATTTGAAACCCAATTCACTTAATTTGGCCATTGTTTTCATTGATTTGTGACACGGTGCATTGTCTTGGTGAAACAGCACTTTCTTCTTCTTCATATGGTGCCGTTTTTTTGCGATTTCGTTCTTCAAACGGTCCAATAACGCTGTATAATAGTCGCTGTTGATGGACTGGCAATTTTTTAAGGTAATCTATGAAAATTATTCCATGCGCATCCCAAAAAACTGACGCCATAACTTTTCCAGCTGACTGTTGCGTCTTTCCACGCTTTGGAGCCGGTTCATCGCGTGCAGTCCACTCGGCTGACTGTCGATTGGACTCTGGAGTGTAGTGATGAATCCATGTTTCATCCATTGTCACATATCAACGCAAAAACTCGGTTTTATTACGATTTAACAGCTTCAAACAGCTCAGAATCATCAACTCATTGTTGTTTTTGATCGAATGTGAGATAGCGCGGCACCCATTTTGCACAGAGCTTCCGCATGCCCAAATATTCATGCACGATGTGTCCAACACGTTCCTTTGATATCTTTAGGATGTCAGCTATCTCGATCAACTTTACTTTACGGTCATTTAAAATGATTTTGTGAACGTTTTTGATGTTTTCGTCGGTGACAGCCTCTTTTGGTCGTCCACTGCGTTCGCCGTCTTCGGTGCTCATTTCACCACGTTTAAACTTAGCATACCAATCAATTATGGTTGATTTTCCTGGCGCAGAGTCCGGAAACTCCTCATCAAGCCATGCTTTTGCTTCAACGGTATTTTTTCCCTTCAAAAAGCAGTACTTTATCAGCACACGAAATTCTTTTTTTTCAATTTTTTTAAATAACAAAAGTAGCTTCACTCTTAACGCAATATCTCAGTAACTAATGGTCGGATTGCTGTCAAATTTTGACACGTTTCGTTTTAATGTTAGTACTATATAAAAAACATGGATTTAATAACAGTAACGCCATCTATGTGTCAGACCGGAGACTTTTCAGCCGACCTGGTACTTATATGGCCATTATAATTTCGTCATTCTAACAATCGACAGATTTTGTATAATGCACCGATTATAAATTATTAATTGAGTAACGTTCTTCAAGAAAAATAAATACCTATAAGTATACTAGTATTAACACATAAAATATAAACAAGCAAAATAATTTTCTTTAAGCCGCTAAAAAATCAAACTTAATATGTTCCAAAATAAGATCAAAAGACCAGGTATTTATTTTTTGGGATATTGTGTTCAGAATAATATCCAAGTATTATGTAACCAGTTTATTTGATAATTATAATTTTATTAAAACATTATTTACTTGCAGATTGCCACTCAAATTCGTTCACGATAAATAGGAAGAATTTCAAATGTATATTGCAGCTTTCAGTAAAAATAAAACATCTTCTTCTGTCTTAATTGATTTAGTAATTTTAATCCACATAATTACTTTCACACATGTGTATTCAAATATCTCATGATCAATAAGGTTGATATATAACCCCTTTCCACAATTAACTATTTGTCAATTCTGTATACGCATTTCGACAACCAAGTTGTCATCATCAGCAGATAATTTCAAAGTGTCGCACCTGGTAAAACACGGCGAAAAAATTGTACGAAAAAACACAAACTCCGTACGCGATCCGCACCGTTGAAAACCAAGATGTGCACTGTGTCTGTTTCACAAGATTTTTAAAAAATACTTTTACTTAAACTAACATGCACTACATTTAAAAAGGTTATTATGGTCAAGGAAGTGTCTATGTGATTTATGTGTGTTTTATGATATTGTTCCTCCTGTCTTTCAGTAGAGAGAAGAGAGGGGTTTGCAAGGGCCCGGCGTCATTAAAGTTTACCACATGGCTTAAATTCTTTAAGATGTGCATGCTTTCATACGCGTCCAGTTCGCGATAATTGTACACGTTCTTTATCAAATGTAAACAATCCATATTAACACTGTGGTTATTTTCTAATACATGTCTCGCTATACCCGATTTTTCCGGTCGGTTGAATTTTATGTGCGAAAGGTGTTCTTTATACCTGGTTTCGATCGATCTTTTAGTTTGGCCGATGTATTGTCTATTGCACTCTAAACATTCAATTCGGTAGATTCCCGATTTTTTAATCTCTTCAATTTTGTCTTTTGCATTTCCTAACAGCATTTTAAGGGTATTATTGGGGCGGGAACATACTTTAAACCCGCGATCTTTAAAAATACTATTCAGATTTTTTGTCACACGATGGAAAGGTAAACAAACAAAATGCTTTTCCCGATTGCTCTGTGGTGAAAGACATGTGGTGTCACGGATTGTTTTTCTTATGTTGGCCTTTCTAATTAATCCATTGATTATTTCCGAATCGAAACCGTTGTATACCGCGATATCGTGTGACAAAAAATCTGAATAGTATTTTTAAAGATCGCGGGTTTAAAGTATGTTCCCGCCCCAATAATACCCTTAAAATGCTGTTAGGAAATGCAAAAGACAAAATTGAAGAGATTAAAAAATCGGGAATCTACCGAATTGAATGTTTAGAGTGCAATAGACAATACATCGGCCAAACTAAAAGATCGATCGAAACCAGGTATAAAGAACACCTTTCGCACATAAAATTCAACCGACCGGAAAAATCGGGTATAGCGAGACATGTATTAGAAAATAACCACAGTGTTAATATGGATTGTTTACATTTGATAAAGAACGTGTACAATTATCGCGAACTGGACGCGTATGAAAGCATGCACATCTTAAAGAATTTAAGCCATGTGGTAAACTTTAATGACGCCGGGCCCTTGCAAACCCCTCTCTTCTCTCTACTGAAAGACAGGAGGAACAATATCATAAAACACACATAAATCACATAGACACTTCCTTGACCATAATAACCTTTTTAAATGTAGTGCATGTTAGTTTAAGTAAAAGTATTTTTTAAAAATCTTGTGAAACAGACACAGTGCACATCATGGTTTTCAACGGTGCGGATCGCGTACGGAGTTTGTGTTTTTTCGTACAATTTTTTCGCCGTGTTTTACCAGGTGCGACACTTTGAAATTATCTGCTGATGATGACAACTTGGTTGTCGAAATGCGTATACAGAATTGACAAATAGTTAATTGTGGAAAGGGGTTATATATCAACCTTATTGATCAAGTCAATCAACCACAGGCTCCATCAAATTCAACTCAAATATCTCAGTTTCACAGATCTCTTTACTTTTTCTATCTGTCAAGATTTTTTTTTATCAGCAAACTTCTTTTATATATGTATATATCTTTGCCTTATCAAACATCACAGATTTAATTTATTTTAAATATTTTAAATTACTTTATATGCAAACTTACTTAGTTTCAAATCTAATAACATAAATTACATATTTCACAAATGATTTGTCAAAACTTGTATTTAACTCCTAAATTTTACGAATTACCCTAATATTGTGAAATTTAGAGTTTTCATGTCTTAAATATTTATAAGCAAAATATAAAATGAAATGTCGTTTATGACAAATGCAGGGTAGATGCCGAATAATTTACTTAATAATGTAATGTGAATTGTTAAAATAATTTTATCATATTCTTTTAAATGGCATCCATGACGAGTGAGTGTGTATATCTTTCAATCGAAGATTTGTTTTCATAATGAAATTTATAGCATGATTAAAAAATCGAATCTCAGTGCTCGATAGCTCAATAGTAGAGCACTTGCCCGTTAAGCAGAAGCCCGGTGTTTTAATTCCTCACCGTCAAGGCACGATTTTTTAATTAACTTCTGCTCTAATTAACGATATAGTAAGTAGGAAATTACGAGTTGTTGAGAAGACACTGGTTTATAACAAATTATTAATACAGTAAAGAATTTGAAAAGACGCCTTCTCAGAACTACTAGGCTACTACAATATGAATTACCGAAAGATCTAAAACCTCAAATTCTGGAATAACGTCCATCATCAACACAAAATAAATTTCTTTTCTCTAATCATTATTCTATTAATTTATTTTCCTTATTTTTTACTATACTTACCGGTAAAGTAGAATATTTTACATGCTATTGTGTCCGTCCACTCTTTAATAGAGAATGTAAGAATTATTTTATTTTGTAATATTTATACTTTTTTTATAATAAAAAATGAATTATTTTTCTATTTAGGTTTTCACAAAGTAAACTTTATTTGGTCGTTCTGAATATTACAAGACAACTGTGGTATGACACAAGATCCACTTTCAAACACACTAATTAACGCTCTTTGTGATAATTATTTCGAAACACTTATTTCCTCTGTTATATTTTAAATCTAATGTTTTTCAATGTGAATCATTTAAATTTAGTACTTATTATATTTGCTTTGTTCTAATATGGTATGTGCAAACAAATATCTTATAAAATTAACGTTTAATATTTATTTATATGCAGACTATACAATAAATTGCAGTATATAAATCTTAAATGCATCATTTGTAAAATAAGTACAAAAAATACAACAAATGTCTAAAAAAGAAAAATTTAAAACAAAAATGTAAATTTAATAACAAACTATAACAAAAGTTAGTACTTGTGCTATTACCATTACATTATTTAATAAAACCTGTGTTAATATATTGTATATATCACATACATCTCAGAGCAAGTTTACTCTAATAATAAATTTTAAGTTTTCATTTTTAAGTGTATAAAATACAAAACGTGATAACAGCGAAACACGTTACACATTTAACATTTACAAACAAATAATTTATCATAAATGCATGTCAACACGTTTCCTTTGTAAGTGCAGTGGGAATGCTTTCCTTTGTCTTAGACATAGTGGAATATCCTAACAATTCTGGACATGAAACTAATCCTTCCTGAACACCTTTCACTGTTTTCAATAAATCATAGTTTATTTCTTCTGACACTTTCGAGTCTTGCCTAAAATACAAAAGTTATATAATATGTCACGTCTTTGATCAGTCAAATTATTTTTTCTAAATCCATTTATCAAATATAAATTCAATTTTCTCGAAGATTGAACATTTAACCACTATATCACTATAACCATTAATACATAGCCAGCAAATTCGTAGACATGAATTACGAGAGCACTGCCAACAAATGCTCCAATAATGAAATTTACTTAAAAAGATTAAGCTTCGTGAAAATTATATTATTTTCTGCTACTCCATCGTTAATTAAATACACAGAAATTAATTAAAAATTTCTGCGCTGGAAAAGGACGCGAACCTCTATCTGCCGTTTTCTAGACGACTGCTTTACCAATTAAGCCACCAGGCAGTGTAACTTCGAGTCTTTTAACACGCCATAAATCGTATTATGGAACAGATCTAATATTTATTTGAAAACCCGCAGTTCGGTTATGATGTCGTAATTATATATAAATATATAAATTAGTTTCACGATGGGAAATTTAATGAAAATTATATTATTTTCTGCTACTCCATCGTTAATTAAATACACAGAAATTAATTAAAAATTTCTGCGCTGGAGAAGGACTCGAACCTCTATCTGCCGTTTTCTAGACGACTGCTTTAACAATTAAGCCACCAGGCAGTGTAACTTCGAGTCCTTTAATTAATTTCGGGGTATTTAATTAACGATGGAGTAGCAGAAAATAATATAATTTTCATTAAATTTCCCATCGTGAAACTAATTTATATATTTATATATAATTACGACATTAAGCTTCGTATTAATTTACTTAACATTTATTAATTAATACATATTTGCATTTATCGTAATCACAAATATGGTTATTGTAGCAGATGACAATTGAATTTGACTACATTTATGGGAGCCAAATTTGCCAAATTAGCAATTTAAATACTATTCTAAATAAATTGGATGTTTTGCACCCTGTATGTTTCAATATTTAAGCAAACAAAGGTAGCTAGATTCTAAGTCGGAGTAATAAAAATGTTATTTTTATATTAGGTACGCAATTAAGTGCTCGCTGTTTTTTGATGAAAATGCAACTTTATTGTTAAAAAATGTTTACAAATGAATCATTCAAAATATTGCTCATCGCTAGCGACAACTTTTTCCCATCTTTCTGACAGAGCTCGAATACCGTCACGGTAGAAGTGTTCGTCTTTTGAGGCTATCCACGAATCAAGCCATTTTGAGATGTTTTCATACACTCCGCGCAACATGAATAGGACCACCCGACTTGTTGTAAGCTTTCGGTGGTTTGAAAACAATTCATTTACTAAAAATACAATGCAAGTTTGTAATGGTATGATATGACAAATAATACGCATTATTGCGCAATAGTGCCTAACGTTATGCATTGGGTGACGTAAGTACCACATACATATAAAATGCACCGCGCCGGTTGGATACGACCAGTATTTAATAGTAAGCTACCGGATGAGTGTCGAGTTACAACGTGTATCCGGATAAACAAACATCTGTAATTAAGGGTATTGTGCAACGATTGGACGACAGAAGTGCTTAAGTATGGAAGAAATTGGAAAAATTAAAGCGTTCCATCAAGAAGGGTATTCCTCAAGGGCTACTGCAAAGAAAATAAGTCGATCACACCAGGTTGTGAACAATTTTATTAGGGATCCCGAGAATTATGGAAAACGTTTTAAAGGGCGAACAACATCCGTTACAACTAAGAGAGAACGTCGAGCCATATTACGCGAAGCATCGAATTCGGCATTAACGGCAAGACAAATCGCGAATGACGTTGGAACGAATGCATCGGTAAGAACTGTACAGAAGTTACTGAAGACCTGACCGCATTTAAAACGTTTGAAAATTAAACGACGGCCTCCTTTAAGGGAATTTCTGCGCACTGCACGTCTTCAGTTTGCTCAAGCAAAAATGGGGTGGACAAGAGAATGGCAAACTGTTATTTTCAGTGACGAGAAGAAGTTTAATTTAGATGGCCCGGATGGGTTTTCTTATTATTTCCACGATTTACGTAAAGATGAAGTGATTCAGTCACGAAGGCGAGCCGATGTTGGTTCAGTCATGGTATGGGGAGCTGTTTCCTATAACGGACCTGTTGATTTAGTAATAGTGAAGGGCAGACAGAATTCGGAAAAGTACGTCCAGCTGCTGCAACAGGTGAAAGACAAATTTTCCAACGTTATGGCAGGTGGGCCATTTATTTTCCAACAGGATAATGCCAGTGTTCACACCGCGCGCATTGTTCGACGCTGGTTTCAAGAACAAGGCATGGAGGTTCTCGATTGGCCATCGCTCTCCCCCGACCTGAACATCATAGAAAATGTTTGGGAATGGTTGTCGCGTAAATTATACTCCAATGCTACCCAATTCAGTTGCGCTGACGAACTAGAGCAGGCGCTGAAACGAAGTTGGGCGGAACTTCCCGTTGACTACTTGAGAACCCTGTATAATTCCATTCCATCCCGACTATTTGAGGTTATAAGAAATAATGGCAAAAGTACTCATTATTGAACAATAAAGTATTTTGTTATTGCAAACGAATCTTTTATTTTGTAGATTGGTCGTATTCAAGTGGCGTTTAATTGCTCTACTTATTGTCATTAGTAACGTACATTTGCACTGACTTTTACAAAAATTATATTTGGTACCTACATACATCTTTTTATCAACCCTCTTATTTTCGAAAATAACAATTCCAGCGCGCTACCATGTTTATACCAACTACAAATGTCATATATGCAGTTGGTCCTATTCATGTTGCGCGGAGTGTATGAGCGGAACTGCCGATTAGCCAGACCATGTGCCATCGAACGGAACAAGTAATAATCGGACGGCGCAATATCTGGGAAATATGGCAGGTAGGGTAGGACCTCCCATTTGAGCGTTTCTAAGTAGGTTTTAACGGGTTTGGCAACGTGAGGTCGAGCATTGTCATGCTGTAGAATCACTTTTTCGCGCAGTGCTCGGCTCAATCGCATCAATTGAGTTCGATACCGTTCTCCAGTGATGGTTTCGTTCGGCATCAACAGCTCATAATAAATAACACCGCCCTGGTCCCACCAAATACACAGCAAAATCTTCGCAGCGTGAATATTCGGCCGAACCGACGACGTAGAAGCATGACCAGGCAGTCCCCATGATTTTGTTCTCTTTGGGTTGCTGTAATGAATCCATTTTTGATCACCCGTAAAGATGCGAAAAAGAAAACCCTTCCTTTTTTACCGCTGGAGCAGTTGTTCACAAGCGAAAAAACGACGCTCAACGTCTCTTGGCTTCAAATCATAAGGAACCCAAGTTCCTTGTTTTTGAATCATTCCCAACGCATGTAATCGCTGGGAAATGGCTTGGCGGGTAACTCCTAATATTGAAGCAAGCTCTTTTTGCGTTTGGCATGGATTCTCATCGAGCAATGCCTCCAATTCAGCGTCTTCGAAGGTTTTTTGTCTTCCTTCACGCGAACGGTCGTCAACATCGAAAACACCGTCTTTAAAGCGACGGAATCAATCACGGCACGTTGTTTCACTTGGAGCAGCATCTCCGTAAACTCTTTGGAGTTCTCGATGCGCTTCAGCCGCGTTTTCTTCGAATGAAAGAAGAAAAGCAACACTTCCCGCAAATGACGATTATTTGGCACAAAATCAAACATTTTCACACAACCAAAAGTATATGACGCAAAAACAAAATCACTAATGTGTCAAAGCGGTTTGTTTACCATATGTCTAAGCTTGGTTCATGACGTTTTGGCTGTCACAATCGACCAGCACTTACTACTGGAGCCATCTCTTGAAAAACAGCGAGAACTTAGCTGCGCACCTAATAGTAGTCAAACCATTAACTAATCCTAAATAGAACTTATGTGAAACGGGAGTTAATCATACTAAATAATTAATTTTTGAAAGGATTATAAATGAACAGCAAAATTTTAAACGAAGCGGTATATTTCTAAACAAAAAACCAATAGTCCAACCGAAAATACCGATCGTAAAATTATAGTTTTGAACAAAAGAAGTAAAAAAAAACAAATCCAAAAAATCTGGTTCTACGTGAAAACGATCTAGAAGCAAGCAAGGTAGAATTGCTATTGGTAAACGGATTTTACATAAACAATGTCGAAAAAGACGCTTTGAACAGGCACAGCAACATAAAATGTTTTGGATTGATTAATTTAAATTTGATGCACCTGCTTAGTTCAAGAGAACGTTTAACCAATGTGTAACTAATACATTAATACACAGAGAAAAGTAAATAATAGTGTAGGGGTACTTCGCCGTTACATTAGTCGAAGATATTGTAAAACTTCAGAAAAAATTACAATAGAAAGCATAAAAACAAATTTAGCAAAATATTGCGGTACTATCAGAATTAAGGATAAGTACACAATGTCGTTTTCCAGAATTATAAAAATATGGATTATAAGCAAAGTTGTGATATTCAATGAACATTGTCGCACTATATCATTTTCTTAACTGGAAAGTTGATTCAAATTAAGTAACAATAAAAGCTATGTTAGGGGCCATGTAAGAATTTAAATTTGAAACCAAACATATAAATCCACATGAGGTGAATTGAATTTTAAGAGGATATTAGATAATGAAATGCACTTCTTTCATTATTAAAAATTAAACATATAGCAAGTTAATACCTTACTTAATATCGATTATTGAATTTATTTGCTGACTAAGTAATTCAGAAATATAGTAAATGTCAATTTAATTTTGGTGTAATTAAATAACATACTTGTAATCCGGATGATTTAGTACGAAATTTCTAATCCAGGATGCTGTTGTCAAAATATCTCCAGAAGCGCGTTTCTGGATGAATTTAAGATACTGTTGGATAGTGCAGTGGGTATCAGCGTCTACATCCATACCAGATAAGTAATTATTAATCAGAGGTATTAATCCCGGAAATTCCCCTTCCTATAATATTAATGCAATAAGGAGTAGAATTATTAATTTGAAATTATACTTTTAACTCCAAAATATTTTGTCTAAAGTGGTAATTTTAGAAATGAATTCTATAAAATTGGATAGTAAATAAGTATTAGTAAATTGCAATACCTTGCCATTGATAATTTCATTCACAGTCATGGGAATAAATTGGTCACATAACATCACATCACAATTAGTAGCACCTTTACAGCACTTATTTGCTTCAGGAGGACTAACTTGAGTAGTTATGTCTTTTCGGAACCAGAATTTCTGATTTAAACATGCCCCTCTTTTTTGAGCATTTTGCATATTTTCGTCGACCTAAAATAAAAAATATTTATTAGACATATAGAGATGAATATTATAATTAATTATTCTCACCTTACTAATTGGAATGATGAAATTTAATTGATAGGACAGTATTACTCTAGTTAGTAAAACAACAAAACATACTATGGCAGCGTTTTCAAAATCAGTTATTTGGATTTCACAAGGCCTAAATTCGACTCTCCAACCAATGGTTGAATTTGGTGGTGGTGGTTTAAATCGCATTGTCTGCCAATTGGTTGACTGGATATTCTATCGAATTTTGAATTTATTAAAAGTTATCAAAACAAAGTCAGTGAACTATTTATATATTTTATTAATTAAGTTTGATTTATTTATCTTTTGTTTTAATATGAGTAATTTAATGAAGTTATTCTACAAAAGAATAACAATGAAACGACAAAATAGTAATGAAGCATGCGGTAGGAAATGCAAAACATCCGTGCAAACAGATAGAAGAATATTGTAAAGTATTAAAAGTAAACCCTCCTTAACGTCACCGGAAATAGTATAATAAATAATCTCCATCTTAATATCAGCACTTCGACAGTAAGGCGAAAGTTAATAGGGGCATCCATTCACTCAAGACGTTCAAAAAGACATGGCTTTATTAACACAAAGAAATGTGAAGCGTCGGTTAGTACTAATACCGCATTTCGATTGGTCGCCTACTAAGTAGCAAAACATACTCTACAGTGATGAAACAAAAATTATTCGATTCAATAACAATCGCAACTCACAATTTGTCCGTAGGCCAGCAGGTATAGAATATGTACCAATACACGAAAAAGATGATCAAGCATGATAAAGATATAAAATATTATGTTACCTTATATCAGAAAAGAAATGATTTTACGATGGGTCTATTAATTCAATAATACCACTAAGCATTCTACGAGATGACTATAACAGTGGCTTTGTGACAAGTTAATGTAATGTCGTGGCACGTTCAATTGCCGGGCCTGAACCCAATAGAAAATTTCTGGATTTAGTTTAGAAAGGCTGTAAGGTTCAACCACTAAATACGGCAAAATTATAAGAAAATGTCCAATTAATGTGGGCATCTGTATCGGTTGAAATGTGTCAACATCAAACCGAATCTATGCTGATGCCATAATTATTCGATAAATAGAAGTTATGAGACTAAATATTAATATTATTAAAATAATTACCTTCCTTAGATACTGATACTATTATTTACGGCACTTTTCTAAAGACTATTGTTAATTTGCACAAGATTGTATACAATAATTATGCACATAGTTCTCAATAAAGCAAAGTCCTATCAAAAAAGAGATTGATAATGGATAATTAAAAGTGTATATACTTTAATAAATGGCGTCCCATAAATACTTTCAAAATAATCAACAACCAGGAAGTAAAACAAAAAAATAAATATAAATACAAAAATAAGTAGTTAAACTATGAAAACAAGATGTAGAATTACTCCGTGAAAGTTTGATACTTTCAAAAGCAATAAAACGAAACGCTACTGTTTAAACAAAAAAAGTAGTTTCGAGTTTCGATTAGAGAAGAGACATTTAATAAAATAAACTAGGATTAAATGCATACATTTTGGAATCAATTTTGCTCTCTCACACATATTCAATAAACATTAGCAGAACTTTGTTAAAAATATTGTGAATTTCTAAGATTATTATATTTCAATTGTTATACTTTTATATTTACACTGGTAAACTCTCACTTTCAAGTAACCTCATAAAAATAGGTGGAAAACATATGTTACATTTTGTATAATTGATTTAGTTAAGCTAATGTGACTAACAGCTATTTGTAAAAACAACTCAAAGTTTCAGTATAAAAATCAAGAGATAAACAAATACTTATGTAACCGAAACACAATTTCATTTACCAATCTTATCAAGATTAGCAATTTTACATCTTAAAAATAAGATTTCTTAAAATGTTTTTTTTTCTGGTGAATTTGAAAATGTGAGTGTTTCTTTTAAAAAATACCATAATAATGTTATAACCAGAAATAAAAAAATAGAACTAAAAATAATAGTAAAGATTGGCAGTTTGAGAATTTTTGAAATTTTAAAATAATTTATTCCAACCTTTATGCACAGTATCAGGCACAAAGTATGTAACTATGTATTGATAAAGCAGTTATTGTAAGTATATCAAAAATAATTAAGATAGATGTAAGTAATAAATTAATTCTAATTCAATAAGAAGTGATAAAAGTTAAACGACGTTATATAAAGTTCTTATAAATTAATACTTGTTTGCATAACATCTATGTACTTGCAATTACTGTTAGGCAACATTATAGTGTAAATCCAATAAAGTTTTTAATTATATCATAACAGACTTAATTAATTTGTATTAGCCATTAGTCATTATTATTATTAGTTATTAACAAGCAACAATATTATTTCTCCACAGCTCTAATCTAAAACCTATAATTGTAAAGTGTATGTATGTCGTTATCATATTGGTGAGTCCATAACGGTGGTATCTCCTGTTCAGGATATGAAAATATCCTTATACACAAATTACGACTCTATAAATTTTATATATGGATTTAATACCGTCACTGAAAAAACAAATCCACAAAATAATGTTTTTTTGAAACTGTTGAATAAAATTTAGTAGTTTTCTGGGCGTCGTCTAGTGCATAATTTATTTCCATAAGGTATCGTTGAGTTAATCATATGTGAACGTTGGGCCTAATTCAGTTTTTATTTCAGTTGAAAACATAAATGAATTGGTTTGACTTTGGCATACAATTAAATTATTATCTCTATTTATTTTTTGAAGATACCCAGAACTACAATTGAATAACCACTGTCATTCTTTTGTTGAATCCTTGTGAGGACTAATTCTAGTTTGCGTTGCCCTCCATTCATATATTATAACATGCCATAGTTTAAGATCAGTCCTTCACACTTTCCTTCATATCGAAATTAAATTTTTATTCAAATTGTTCTCAGTCATACAAGAACGAATGAAATGCGCAAACAACATCCTCGTCACGTATATGCAGTCATATTACAAATACAAGTACTCCCTGTCTTAATTCATTCAAATTTCTTAAAGTGTTGTTGCCGCAATGTGTATATATGACTACTTGTTTAAGTTTCTTATGTTGGGTATGTTAGTTCTTGAATCTTGTAGACTGACTTACCTTTTTTACATACTTGCTATAACTATAATATTACTGAATAGTTGCTTAACTTATGTCTGACTCTCTTTCTACAAGACATAACAACCTTATTAGTTTATTAGGGGATTATGTATATTTACCTCAAAATGATCCGTATCCTGTTCATCATCTTGATGTACCTTCTCTGAAAATAATGATACTGTATCCCTAATGAATAAATGTGCCACGTGCTGAGCCAACAAGTGATCTATACCATTATTTTTTAGCTTTTCAAATAAAACACCATCATATATAAGAGGCACATCGTTATATTTTTCTCCCTGAGATGATAAATACGAATCTATAGAGTCATAACGTGATTTATTTATGACAAATTTATTTTCTTTTAAGGGTTTTAGGCCACGTTCCTCCTCTGTTCGACAATCTACAGAGCCTGATATAATATTCCAGCGACAATCTACATCTGTTATAAAACCTCTATGCACAGGAGACGCTGCAGTCAATGCTAACTAGAATTTATATACAAAAATTGTTTGGAAATTTTAAATCATCTACAGACCTACCATAATAGGGCACAGTGGTGCTAATTGATCATATAATGTCCTGGCTTCTTGAATATTACAAGCTTGGAATGTGAGTTGTAAACAACAACAACCCATTCCGAAACCCATGGCATCCATATAAACGCAGTCTGGTAAGGCAGCTCTACTATGTAAGTAAGAATCGTCTACAGGTATCACAGTATTTACGTCTTTAAAAACTGAAGAGAGAGAAAAATATATAAATTAAATTATACATTAAATTTATCTTTAACAATGAAATAAGATAATTAAACATACATTAAATATAATAAAATAATGAAAGAATTGCTCAAACATTAATATAGATGCAATACATTTTTTATACTATGTTGTTATAGATTGAATAATTTTATGTAGTTGGCAGCTGTTATTCAATCAACAACGTCCTAGTAACACACAAAGCTGTTAAAAAGTCTAAATATTTCCGCAGTTTGTAACAATTCACTTTTTTTAAAACATATTCCAGCGTTTCTTAATTATGGTTCGCGTCGGATCGATATCAGTAAACAAATTTATTGGGTCGGCTGTGTAAGTTTGAGAAACGCTAGTATATACTATTGGGTTGGCAACTAAGTACTTTCGGTTTTGTAGTATAAAATAAAACACTTTTTTTTAAACAAAGAATAGTTTTTAATCAATTATATATTTTCCATTTTTCTCAATGACCTTTTGCCATCTTTCTTTCAGCTGCATGATCCGCGCTCATAAAATTTCTGGTCTTTATCAGCAAAAAACTGAACCAGGTGCGAGTGAAGGTCATCGTCATTTGTGAAAGTTTTACCATTCAAAGAATTCTGCAAACTTCGAAATAAATGGTAATCAGATGGTGCTAGATCAGGGCTGTATGGGGGATGTGGCATCACTTCCCAGCCAAGCTCCAATAGTTCCCCACGAATTGCCAAAGATGTGTGAGGCCTTGCATTATCTTGGTGGAAAACTACACCTTTCCGATTAGACAATTCTGGCCGTTTTTCTTTGATTGCTTCATCCAGTTTTATTAATTGTTGACAGTAAACATCAGAATTGATCGTTTGGTTCCTTGGAAGCAGCTCAAAAAAGACTACACCTTTGTAATTCCACCAAACTGACAGCATGCTCTTTTTTGGATGCAATTCAGCTTTCGATGTGGTTTGAGCTGGTTTATCGTGTTTGCTCCATGATCGTTTTCGAACTATGTTACTGTACAGGACCCATTTTTCATCACCAGTGATGATTCTTTTTAAGAAAGGGTCGGTTTCATTTCGTCTAAGGTGCATATCGCAAAAGTTGATTCTTTGTGTTAAATGAATTTCTTTCAATTCGTGAGGTACCCAAATATCAAGCTTCTTAACTAGCCCAAGACATTTTAAATGTTTTTCAATTGTTGTGTGCGATACATGTAGCCTCTCCGCAACCTCTCGAACAGTTATATGACGATCCTCTTCAATTATGACTTTGATTTGGTCATCATCAACTTCAGTAGGTCGACCAGAACGTTGCTCATCTTTGAGGGAAAAATCTCCAGAACGGAATTTTTTATACCAATTCTGACACGTGCGCTCTGTTAAGCAATTAGCACCATAAACTTCACATATCTTTTTGTGAGCCGCAGCAGCTTTCTTTCCTTTACGGAAATAAAATAGTAAAATATGTCGAAAATGTTCGTTTCTGCACTCCATTTAAAATTAACCCACAACTAATAGCTTTAATAAAAATCACACACTACTTGCTTCTGAAGTTACGTCAATGTGACTAGTATCACGCGATAAACGGTAAAGTACAGCACTAACATACGTTATACAAAAAATAAAGCAACGTTCTCTATCAGTAAAAACCGAAAGTACTTAGTTGTCAACCCAATACAATATTTCCATTGCCAAGATGATAATGGCAATTTTTTAAATATTTTACCATCAAATATTAAACATTTCCAGAATTTAAAAATTAATTTTTAAAAGCGATTTAGTACAACAATAACTTACGTATTACGTTCTAATGAGGCCTCAGGAGTATGAAAGCCCTCTTGGCTATTATTGCCTTCTTAATCATACTTAATACGTAAATTACTATAATATGTATTTAATTGGTTGGTTATTAATACAGAAAAACTATTGCAGTAATAATGTCATAAATGTCCTAAAGTAATACCTCTGTAACAATATACCAATTGCTTAAATACATAATTGTACTTATACGATGATGATATACACATATAAAAATATTCTTTCAGGGTTAATCAAAATATTACATATCTATATACTACCCATGTACTAAATAGAGATGAATATTAAAACGTAAACGACTTCACTTCCTAATGTTTACAAAAGCGCATGATGACTATCTGGTAACGCCATAAAATTAATTGTCGATGTTAAATTCTAATGCAAGTTTCTGATTTTTGCAATTCACATTTTGAAAAGTGATATTAAGTTAAGAAACGTTTTAAATTATTTTCCAACTTTGAAAAAAAATATTTAAAAATAGACAAGTATTTTGTAAAATTAGAGAAGAACCAAGTTCAGACCCAGTTAGATATACTTACCGGAGTACGAAAGTATATTGAACATTAAATAAATATTTTTGAGCATTCTCAAGTATGAAAATATGAAAATGCCTAATTTAAAGAAAGTTGACTCGTGAAAACAATTTGGAAATGGACAGATGATGAAAAATTTGAATTTGAAAATACTAGAGAAATGATACTTAAAATATTTAACATAAATAAGCTGTTAATTATGTAACTAATGAATATGGTTTAGAAATAACAGTATGCTAAAATATAAGCCAGTAGGTTACGCTTCACGAACCTTAGCCAAAACTAAACGTAATTATGCTCAAACTGAAAAAGAACATCTTGCATGTACAGGATTTGATTTGATTAATAACGGTTAATTCAAGAGTGGCCGTTCGAATTGATCATAAGTCATTAATAAATATTCTTGTAAAGTCATTAATAAAGCACCAGAGCACAAAAATTAACGTAAATGACGTTAAATTACACAGATATAATTACTCACCTACTTAATCCTTTCTCCTCTTATCTTACAGTGTAGAAGAAGTACAATACACAAATTGGGAAAATGAAGGTTATTTAGAAATGTTATAAAGAATATTTAAAGATGTGGGGTACGGAATAGCAAAAGAAATATGAGGAATAATAGAAGGAAGAATAACAAAATACATAGCGTGTTGGAATGATGGGATTAACAAGGAGATTGGAAAAAAAATTATGGGAAAAAAGAATTTGACTAATAAAACAAGTAGCAATTATAAAAGGTACAAATAACAAAAGACTTTAGTTACAGGAGTTAAAAAGGCGAAAAAAAGACAGTGGGGGGAGGTTGCACTTGTAAATGAAGCAACTATGACAGATGGAATAGCTGAAGAATTTACAAAGACAATTAAAAGATTAAGTAAGGGTTAATCGAATATATGGAAGGAGATGCATTGAAGTTGCTGTACAAGATAATGAATACCTGGAATAGTAGCTGTATAAATCTGGCAACCCTCGTTCTAATTTTTAAGAAGGGTTGCACAAAGAAATGTACAAATTATAGAAGAACTTCTATACTTACAGTAATCAGTCAAATATATGAGAAAGATACAATTCTTCGGTTATGCCAACTTGGAACATTTACCAAGCAAAAATAATAAGATAACTGATGCATTACTAAGAACAGAAAACACACACAATTTCAAGTGGCAGTAAATTGGAGGTATATGAAATTATAAACAAAATCTTAACTTTTACCAAGAAAAAATAATAAGATAACTGACGCATTACCGAGAACAAGAAACAGAACCAATTTCAAGTGGTAGTAAATCGGAGGTATAATAAATAATAAACATACAATATGTATCCTGTACTTTTTATAAACTTTTCATTTAATAACATTAGCATTGTTTAATTGTCAAGGGAGTACAAATAGACATTCATCATTATTTGTAGTCTTACTTTAAGAAAATCAATATTAATGAATATAAGAACATGCTGATTTTTGTTAAAATAATTTCTTACCAGGTAAATTAATGGCTACTTTTTCTCCTCTACGTTCTCTAATGTTTTGGGATAATGTTTTAAAACGTGGGTGGCCTGGAAAAATAACTTCATCAGGGAAAAAAAGTGATCTTGTTGCACCTTCATTGGGGGTGGGTTTAGTTGGTGGATCTGTAAAGTTTTCACAACCCAACCTAAAATAAATTTATAATTTTTTATGCTAATGACTAATAATTGATTGTTATTAACAGCATGACGTGCACATTTACTTATTATATAACACTACATAATATTCTCTAAGTATTATAAAAATTACTTAAGGTACCTTGGAAAACTGGTTAATGTCAATATAGCTTCCCCATCATTTAAGTATTTCTGAACTTCTTCTCGTCTATATTTCATATTTGCTTCGACAATATTGAAATGGGCCATTAATCCACCATATGGTTTTCCCGGTGTCCCCTCTATCATGTAAGCTGCATATTCCGGCCTCCATAATGATTTAACTCCAGTGGGATCTTGTCTTTCCTTCTCATTCAACTGATCCAAAATATCATTGGCACGTAAAAGAAGTTTTGCTTGCTTCTTTTCATGATCAAATTTTACAATCACATATTCTACTTCATCACCCCATTTTAAAATATCACCTTCGCGATCCCTAAGGCGCTTATACAAATTTATAAATTGATTTATGCCATGTTCTCGTACATGATTTGCTAACATTTTTGTTTCTTCCCATGATAGGGGGCTACCTTCTGATAATAAACCCATATTTAATTTATATAAAATTTATTAATACAATTTATATGTATGTTGTGTATTCACTTCCAAAGCACTTACAATTAACTGACTTTATCGTACGAAATACGTAATGATTATAAACAGTAAGTATGTAGATACTTTGTATTTATAGATTTTTTTGATAATTCAGAAAATCATTATTTATATTACGCTACATTTCACAACAATATGAATGGATTGATATTATCTCATTTCAAAACACGATTGTACCATTCGAGAATGTGTAAAATAAAAATGACAGTTACTCCATTCAATTTGATTTTATGATTCCTAAGAATATCATACAGATAAGCACAACAATATTTTTCAGAGATTTGAACTCTGTGATATACAGTACAATAGCGCTATCTTTGAACTTATATATTCAAGTTCATAACCAATATTTTAGTTATTCAACGTAGTGTAGTAATAGCTCTCTAAACAAATTTGGAGAAATATTACTTTCACTTTTACTCTCCTACCAAATTTCTAGAATTTTGTGATAAGAATGACATTATAATAAAGTATATATTTATTTTTTATAATTAAAGTGATTGGAAAATCAGAACTCTAAAAAAATGGAAACATAATCATGTGCATAAAGTTTTGCACACGCATAAAATTACCTAATCATTTCTTTTAAAAATAATTCTTATAAACTTATTAATTTTTGTTAATAAATATATTATTTTAAATCTGTAATGCGTTAAATTATGTATGCAAGAGAGACTAACAGTTATAGTATTTATTTTTAATTTTTTAAATTTTCTTCATGCTTATTTTGGTCCAGATTTCTGAAATATGTACGTATATTTAATACTTTCTTTACTTCTCATTAGAGACATTTTTTACTTCTTGGTGTTGTCATCGAATATATACAGAACGTGTTTTATAAATAGTACAATGCGCTATTTATAGACATTATAACACACATCATATGTATATTCGCACATATTGTATAGAGTTCGATTATTTAGAGAAGAAACTTCAAGGTCAATGCGCTCGGATGAAATTTGGTTTAGGACGAGTCAAGTATGCGCCGAAGGGGCGACCCTGTTTGCAGTGGTGTCCATTGTTGTTTGTGTGTGCTGTTTTCGCTGTTTTTACTTGTTAGCTTCATAATTTATATAAAAGACTATTTTTTCAAAACCATTTTATCAGTGGTAAGTGAAAAATTATTACGATTGAAGTAAAAAATATATACAGAAATATTAAAGTTAGGTTAAGTATTGTTTGGATGCCACCGTGTTACGCCTATGGTAGAGTCTCGTCGCGCAGATTTTGATGAGTCTTAGTTTCTTCTCTAAATAATCGAACTCTAACACTACCGGCAAGGAAATATCCAGCGTCTTTACACATCTACCCTCATAAGAAATATTTTCCAAGATTGATAGAGCTACTCCTTAATTGTACAGTAATATGGTCAGATCTAAGGAAGGGCTAAATAGTAAGGTTTGCTCCGAGTTGTTATCTAGAGCAAGCAATTCTGAGGGGGCCTCAGATATATAATTACAACAATATATGAGAGTTCTCTCATATAGAGTCGGTGGCTTATTTCAATTTGTTAAGAGCATACCCAACCTGATTTGAAAACATTTGTTAAGACCAAGCACTAAAAACAAAACGTTAGTATGCGTCTCACTTCACACGACTTGTAAGACTTTGTAAGTGCATTGTTCAAATTGTTTTAACAGTAACATGTTTGCTTCAATTAACAATAGCAGAGATAAGTAAAAATAATTTAAAAAACGCGATTCAATTGGTATTTGCAATACTTGATTGACAGACAAATTATGTTCATTCTTACTTTTGTTATGTAACAAAATGTATACTTTAAGTAATTTACTAGGTGGAGTATAACATGTAGCGTTTTATATATACATACATAGTTGTTTTATGTACTTATTTTCCTAATATACATACAAAATTTATGTTTATGTCCAGTTACACAAGTGTATGTAGGTGGATTAGAGGTATTTAGAAGGAATTTTAAAGTAGGGAAAACAGATTAAACATCATGACAAGGATCGTTCATCTGAATAAGCTGATGTATTCGAAATAGTCGGAGTGCGAACTTGAAAAACA
Source organism: Dermolepida albohirtum (assembly GCA_031893035.1). Lineage (NCBI taxonomy): Eukaryota > Metazoa > Arthropoda > Insecta > Coleoptera > Scarabaeidae > Dermolepida > Dermolepida albohirtum. The sequence goes on from JAVIWB010002901.1 coordinate 27,612, forward strand.
TCTTAAACAAGTACTTCTATTCACTGGGCTATTCCAAGTACACTAACACATTTCAACGTATTTTCACAAATGTACAGTATCTTGCTACTTACCACCTCTAAACTGTTATAGAATCACTTTTTCATTTCTATGTATAGGATACACACACACACACACACATACACACTTCCGACCATAAATGAACGATCACTTTAGGTAAAATACAAAAAATGGTACACTTTTGGTAAAACAATATATATATACGAATAAAAATATAATTACTATAAAAATAAACTATATATCCTTATAAAACAAAATAATATATATGATATCTATGAAGAAAAATTGGCACTTTTTATTTTAGGCGACTTTCGTCAAAATATCCACCTTTACAAATAATAAATGCTTTACAAATTTTGGGTAATCTCAACATAAGTTTTTGAAGAGTTTCAACTGAAATATTGTTTCAAGCATTTGTAAGGTGTTCCCAGAATTGCTGCTGCGATTTTAGACAGTGTCCTCTCGCTTTTCTATTTAACCAGTTCATCCCACAGCAACTCGATAAGACTCATATTGGGCGATTGTGCGGGCCAACCCATATTTACAAGAAGTTCTTCTTTTTGTTTCACATAGTCCTTACAAAGTTTAGCACCTTTTGGGGTCATTATTTTATTTGAAATAAAAACCTCCTATCAATTTAAATCCGGACGGAATTGCGTGTTCCTTTAAAATTTTCAAATATCATTCTTTTCTTAAAATTCCTTCAATTCTATGCAAATCTCCAACACCATTAAAAGAAAATGATCCCCAAACAAGAACTGAACCTCCACCGTGTTTAACTGTTAGCACAACACATTCTGGTATCATCCTTTCGCCAACTCGTCTGCGAACAAAAACGCGCCGATTACTTCCAAACACTTGGAACTTGGATTCGTCCGTCCACAAAACCCGCTTCCACATCCCAAGTTTGGTGCTCCTTCTCCCATTGTAATTGTTTTTTACGATTTTGTGATGGTAGCAGTGGTTTACGAATAGCAAATCGCCCTTTGAGTCCTGCCTTTGATAAACGTATTTCTACGATAGTCAGCGACACCGGATTTTCACGATTTTTATTTAATTCTGTGCGATACCGTTAACCATCTATTCCATTTAGATAACAGTTCCAACCGCAAATCTTGTCTATTCCTGGACTTCCGAGACGTTTTTTTTGTTGCAATGCACCTGTTGTTATGTGACTTTTCACTGTATGATATGTTAATTTTAATTTTTGCGCTATTGTCCGCAGTGACAATTTTTCTTTGTGCAATATTATTATAGCACTACGAATTTCTGCACTCAATTCTTTTCTTTTTGGCATTTTATTTTTGTTCACGAATACTCGTATACCTTAGAAACAATACGTTGTATCTTTCCAAAGGAATGTCTTAAAGTATGAACAAAATAAAACGAGAGGCAAAAATCTTTATTAGGCTCTCTAAAATAAGTATAGATAAGTAGTTTCATTATGATCTCCTTATAATAAGTATTTAGGGGAAGTCTATCCTAAACATTGAAGACAAAAACATATACCGAAGTTCATAACCATGTTTATTTGCTATTATTTATTTTTTTACTACAATCAAAACAAGGAATAAGAAACAACGTACCCAGAATCACTTTTAAAATTGCTTCTTTGCCGAAATACAATATTGATAAGAGGAAATAAATATATTTTGATTTTTTTGTATTTATTGAATTTCTTGGTTTGTTGAATTTATAATAGTCGATATTCACATGGTGAAAATGAACATGATTTATAGTATTTGTACAGGTAATTCTGTAGTGTTTTATTAATTTACATTATTAAATTAAATAAAGTACAAACATATACAAGAATAGACTGCATTATACACAATATTTTAGTATATTTATAAATTTAATCATTGAAGGTTGATATATAACCCCTTGCTACATTAATTTTCGAATTCTGTATACGTATTTGGACAACTAAGTTGTCATCATCAGCAGATAATTAAAAAGTGTCGCACCTAGTAAACTACGGCGAAAATTACCAGTACGAAAACAAACTCCGTACCGTTGAGAACCAAAATGTACACTCAACGGTATGAATCGCGTACGGAGTTTGTACGAAAACAAACTCCGTACCGTTGAGAACCAAACTGTACACTCAACGGTATGAATCGCGTACGGAGTTTGTTTTCGTACGGGCATTTTTCCCCGTAGTTTACCAGGTGCGACACTTTTTAATTATCTGATGATTATGACAACTTAGTTGTCGAAATACGTATGTATACAAAATATCAAAATAATCTTATTTATAAATTTATTTATTAAATTATATTTAAAGGAACAAAAAGCATTTACAAGTATATATATATATATATATATATATATATATATATATATATATATATGTAGCACAGATGTTTGAGTATCGCTGTTATTGTTTATGGCGGAAGTATTACCAAGAACAGAATCACTATAGTCTGTGCTGAAAGAGTCTTCTTTAATAGGTATAGCAAATTGTTCTAAATATTCTTGGGTGACATTGATCTGCCACATATTTTCTTGAACTACAACAAATAACTCAATTATCATATAAAAAGAGACATAAATAAAAATCTACCTTTTTTTACAAAATTTACATAATTAGTCTATTGTTCACATGATACTTGCTTATATGCTCTATTAATTAAGTTGGCAATGTTGGAAATTTTAAATATTGTTATTCACTTTGATATAATGTTTTAACTTAGGCCCATACCATTTCAATTATATTAAGAGTACAATGATATGGAGGTAATTTTAAATAGGTATGGCCAAATCTTGCTGCAATATCTTCAAGTTTATATTGGTCAAACTGGTGTTTTATTTGTGACACCAACTGCAGAAGTTCTTTTTTTAGCATAGCTTCCTCTGTTACAATACTCTTTTCATTTAGCCATGCCAATATATCATGTTTTTCCATGAAGTTGGTATTTTTATAGCTTCCTACTATGGTGTGGGGCATTATCAAGAACTATCACTGCATTAGATAGTAAATACTAAGTAGTTCTTGTTTTTCAAATCATTCCTCATATTTGTCACCACAAATTTCATTGGGTGTATGTGCAGTATATTTTCTACTTAGTTATGTGTATTTAGCTTCAAGAACAAAACCATTTTCATTACAGAGATGTATGAGAACAAATCTTAGACCAAGACTGGTTAGCAGTTGACAGACCTTCCACGAATGCCAGACGACAAGATTTTATTGTATCAGTCCAAATCTTAGTTGCATAAATTCCAACATTTACCGATATTCCATTTAGTAAAGATAATATTCCTTCCTTCATGACTATACTTCATAATTGACTGTAAATAATGATATCTCCATCTTATTATGCCATCACGTTCGTTAAGAAATATATTTTTTCAACTTTGTCAAAATTAAAACCAATGTCCAACAATAATCTATACAGTGCTGTTCGCTTAAAATTTGGAATAACATTATGCATGTTAACAGATACAAACATGCTATTTAATGTTGATGATATTCTGCTAAGAGAAAATCTATGTGTTTTTGTCAAATAGTTGATTACACATTTTCATCAGACAGAAGTTCTAGTACTTACTTGAATTCTTTTTCTTTTATGTTTGTGCTTGGGTGGTTTGGTTTTGTTTATGTACCATATACACTACTTTTTCTCCATAACCTTATGCAATACTTATTTCCATAACAGCAGTAGAGACATTGTTTTGTGGAAATAAGAAATCATTTGCTTTTCTTTAGTCCTATATATTTCTCGTCGTTGCCCCTTGTAACAATGTCCATATTCGGAAGTATTTTAAGTTATTAATTTAAAATTTAAAAGCGTAATTATAAACTTATGTGTACTCTACTATCTTTTAAAGTGCCAACGGACTGCACAACAAATCCCAAGGAACAATTTTTAAATTTCGCGGGTGTTTTAAGTTGCCCAAGGAAAAAATAACTACATCTAAAATTATATTTTATTTTATTACAGCATGAATATTAATAATTAAGGTGTATATTTCAAAATCAAAATTAAAACAACCGTACGAATTAAAAACATGTTATTTCCTAATTTCTTGAATGAATTGAAATCATAGCTAACCTTTATTTTTACTACTACCAACTCAAAACTTCCGCGAAATTTAAAAATTGTTCCTTGGGATGATATTGGAACATTTACAGAAATACATTTTTGTTATTATTGGAATTGTAAACCTATAATGCTATATAGTAGTTCGATTTCTGTTATAGTCTATTTTTTAACTAAGAGGAACGTTTCAAATTATTTGCGCTAAAACTTCCATTTTTGACGAAATATGCAATAAATAGCGCATTTGGCCTATCTATATTCAAATGCCTGTCAGTTTGTAAATAAATTGGTTATTTGATTAATTATCATTAATGATTAACTTTTATTTTATTAATTTTTAATTTGAGCATGCCATTTATTTTTTATTAAAAGGAAATAACGTACTCTATAATGTTAAGTCTTTTGGGTGTAATAGAAAAATGGAAAATCGATAATGCTAATAGTAAGAAAAAATTAATAAATAGATCACACCTCACAGAGCATATTTAAAAATATATATATTTATTACAGCCAAAATGTAAAATAGAGATTTACCTGGTAACTTTTACAGTGTAAATGTGGTTTTTTCATTTACTCCTATACCATATTCCAAAATTCGTCGGACCACCAATTAAAGTTATATTTACAATGGGATATTTTAGTGGGATAATTTGGCGGCAACTGTGAATGCCTAAAACGTATAGGAATTCCTAACTGCAAACACATATATAAGCGTTTAGTCTGCTCATTGCCACAAAAGTATATAACTATAATTTGTAAATGAATACTTTAATATTTTTCCATTTGTATCTTATAGAAATGCTCACAATGCATTAAAGAAATCTTTGCATATGTATCCAGACATGCGTATTCCAACATTTATATGATCACGATTATGAACGAATATGAAACTTTTACTTTTTATTTATAAAATAAAGTGTTTACTAACCATCCCTGTAGAATTATTACAATATATTTTCGATAATATGAAAAGATGGGTAGATGTATGTATTGAAAAGAAACGTATACACTTTCTGCATTTGTTTTAATAAAAAACTTACAATACATTATCTGTTAGATTACATTCTTTGTACATTATGTTTTGTCACTATTTACATTTTATTATAACTTTATCTACATTTAAGAAAACATCAACAAAACAACTATATTCATGCCATTTCTCATCTGTAAAATGTCAAAATCAAACACGTTTGTGAATTTAATTCGCTATAAAATTATTCAGCCAACATTTAAAATGAAACAAGGGTTCTTTTTATTATGCCACCACATTTTATTTGAGTTTAATAGTCGCTATCACTTGAAACACAGTCACTGTTGCTGTCGTCAGGGCCAATAGAGGCTCTACAACAGCATCCATTAACCCATCAAGAGCTGACATTTTTATTTCTTCTTTGATCACATGGTCTATACATTTTTTCCATTTGACGGAAGTAATGTTATTTATTGCATTTATTAACAGTTGCCGTATCTCTGCTATCTTAAATGTTGTGTTGTTTGAAGCGACTTCATCTTTGATTTGTGCCCATACCAATTCAATAGGATTCAGCTCACAGTGGTAAGGAGGCAGCCGTAAAACAGTTTTATGTGCTTCTCTAGCCTTTTCATCTGTTACATATTTATTATATTGGTCTTTATTAAGTCGCACTAAATGTAATAATTCTGCTCGAACCATGTCAGGATTAAATTCTATATTTTTGGAATGCAGCCATTCCTGTATATCTGCTTTCTTCCAAGCTGTAGTTGGCACTTTGTTTGCTTTTCGAGAATGATAGGAAGCGTTATCCATTACGATTACTGCATTATCTGGTAATTTGTATAATATTTTCTCAAACCACTTTTCAAACACAGTTGCATCCATCTCATCATGATAATCACGTGTTTTTTTTCCTTCGAATAGAAGTAACCCATCCTCAACAAAACCATCCTCAGATCCGATGTGAAATATAATAATTCTGCGACTTTTTCCGGAAGGATGTTTTAAGCCTGTAGATAATCCATCAATAAATGCTTGTCGGTGACTTGTAACATTTTTGTCAACCCACACCTTTTGTTTCGTATGTCCTTTGTTGACCCATGTCTCATCTAAATAATAGATTGACCAGCCTTCTGATCTGTAGGACTTAATCGTGGCAAGGTATTTGCGTCTCCAGCGGATTATTTCACTACGTTTAATCAAGACGCTCTTTCCGTCTCTTTTCATATATCTGCAATAATTTGAATATATTTACTGAGCTAAAATCAATCTAAAATCTATCAATTTTATTAGGCACAATCTGCAACTTACTTGAAATTAAGTTTTTTCAGCAAACGATGTAATGTTGTACGACTGATGTGTGGTATATCATCACGTTCGTCTATGACAGCCATGATTTTGTTCAGTGTTGGCAATTCGTTTTTATAAAAAAAGCTATGAATAATTTGCCACACAGCATTTCTCACTGTCTCATCGAAAAGAGCTAATTTGGAAGGTCTTCTAGTGCTTTGCCTTGGAGCAGCAACATCACCCTCATTCTTATATTCCTTCAGTACACTGTACTTCTTGCAATTCCTAAAACGAATGTAGCAATAAATTAACCATTAGTATTATCATATTTTACACTTCGTACCTAATGTTTTTGTTATATTTAACACCACTTGTCTTGTTGAGATATCAGGTGTGTCTTGTTTTAATGTTTTATACATATTCAAGACAAACTCCTTCTCTTCCAGTAACAAGTGACCTGAACGGCTGCGCTTTCTAGGAATCACCTGTTTCCCACTTGTACCCGGCGGTTCATCCATTACGGAAACGACGCAAATATAAATAATATTATTGTTTAGTTCTCAAAAGACCTCTTTTGTACAAGTAATTAACCAAATATAATAATGCGCTGAAAATACTACAACCTAACCTATCACTCGTAAAACAATATGGCCGCACTTTCTCATCTAAATATAGCTGTTAATTTATCTTCACAGTAACCAATCCCAAGGCCACATTTTTGCGCCAGATTTGAGAGGTGGTCCGCGGAATTTTGGAACAGAGTATAGTTAAAAATAATCACAACGTTTTTTACATTGCAATGAAGTTTAGTCGTTCCAATTACATACACTAACTCGAAAAAGTATAGACACAGTATCAATAAATGAACTAAATTTGATTTTCTATGAAAATTAAATAAATTTATTAACATATTTTGATAGAAATCTGTTATTGTTTTTTTGAACCCTTTTACATGCAAAAATTAAAATGACAACAAAAAAGTAAGTGTCTTATAAAAAAAATAATCTTTATTGTTTTTAAATAAACAGAAAAAGTATAGGCACAGCTAACAAACACTGAACAATTTATAAACTTAGTATTTTGTATTTACATCTTTTCTTCTTAATATTTCTAACAATCTATTTTTCATAGAGTTTTTGAGTCACTTCCGGTTCTATTTTCCACCATTCCTCCAATAAAACTTACTTTAACTGAATTCTACTAGTTATGTGATTATTTCGAATCCGGTTTTCCAGTTTTAACTAGAGATGTTCAATTGGGTTTATGTCTAAAGATTGCTGTGGGTGTGGTAATGTATGGATAGTGTTGTACAAAATCCATTCTCGCATTACTTGAATCATATGCTTTATTATGGATTGTATATTCCTACTATAAAATTAGCTGTCAGCTCGCCTCCACACCCTAATTCGACAGTCATTTCTGAAAAGATTAAATTTCCTTTTATCAGAAAACAATACATGACCTTAGAAATCATAATCTTTTGGTAAAAATGTATTAAAAAATTTTACGCACGATTTTTTATTTTTCTTCGAGGTTTTCGTCTAAAAATTTGTGAATAAAAGCCAGCACGTTTAAATACACCACGTACAGTATCTAAATAAATTTCGATGTTATGCCATAATATTGACACAACTGTGTAGCAGTTACTTTTGTGTTCTTTTTTTTATTTCGGGTAAGATATTTTTCTCGTGTCTCTTGAAACTTTTCCGGTCGGCCAGAACGATGTAAATAACACATTTTCATTTTTTTGAAGCCTTTTTACAATAATTCTCATCATAAAACTACTATGACTATTTTTTCCTGTTTCAGCATAAGATTTACCTAACATACAGATTTAAAATAATTTTCCTTCTTCCACTGCTGTTTCTTCACATCGCGGCCTCTTTTCTGCATTAACTTTGTAACAAACACTATTTTAATAAAAATTCGGATGTAAATATCGCAAAAAATATATCAGAACATGGGGATTCCTCGTATGTTTTTACACCGGTATATTCCCCGAATGCCAACCTTACAACTTTATATTCTTATTACTATACCACAGATTAGACTATAACCATATGCGACACTCTCTGTCGGCACTTTTGATGTTGCGGGGCCGATTTTCATGACCTTGTGCCCATTCATAACGTGGTCCGCCATTTTGCAAGGGGTGTCTGCAGCGCGGCATATTTGTTTTAAAGGATATTGACGTTTGCATGGCAAAATATTCAACTTAAATCATTGAAAATATTTTGAAAAAGCATTAAAGGTAGTACCTTTACGTAAGAAATGAAGAAAGAGTAAATAAAAAAATTGCAAATATCCCCTATTTGATATTTAAAAGAATTAAATACTAAATTTTCTTCAATTTTAAAAACGATATAGCTGCTATAATTTGCAGGTAAGTAAGTAATATCTCATTCCAGTCTATGAGATGAGATATAAAAAAAGACATATTGTTTATTTTTATTTTGATGTTACACATATTAACTATTATAAATGCGAAACTTTTATAAATTTCCGATTTTTTCCGAGAGAGAGAGAGAGAGAGAGAGAGAGAGAGAGAGAGAGAGAGAGAGAGAGAGAGAGAGAGAGAGAGAGAGAGAGAGAGAGAGAGAGAGAGGAGAGAGAGAGAGAGAGAGAGAGAGAGAGAGAGAGAGAGAGAGAGAGAGAGAGAGAGAGAGAGAGAGAGAGAGAGAGAGAGAGAGAGAGAGAGAGAGAGAGAGAGAGAGAGAGAGAGAGAGAGAGAGAGAGAGAGAGAGAGAGAGAGAGAGAGAGAGAGAGAGAGAGAGAGAGAGAGAGAGAGAGAGAGAGAGAGAGAGAGAGAGAGAGAGAGAGAGAGAGAGAGAGAGAGAGAGAGAGAGAGAGAGAGAGAGAGAGAGAGAGAGAGAGAGAGAGAGAGAGAGAGAGAGAGAGAGAGAGAGAGAGAGAGAGAGAGAGAGAGAGAGAGAGAGAGAGAGAGAGAGAGAGAGAGAGAGAGAGAGAGAGAGAGAGAGAGAGAGAGAGAGAGAGAGAGAGAGAGAGAGAGAGAGAGAGAGAGAGAGAGAGAGAGAGAGAGAGAGAGAGAGAGAGAGAGAGAGAGAGAGAGAGAGAGAGAGAGAGAGAGAGAGAGAGAGAGAGAGAGAGAGAGAGAGAGAGAGAGAGAGAGAGAGAGAGAGAGAGAGAGAGAGAGAGAGAGAGGGAGAGAGAGAGAGAAAGAGAGAGAGAGAGAGAGAGAGAGAGAGAGAGAGAGAGAGAGAGAGAGAGAGAGAGAGAGAGAGAGAGAGAGAGAGAGAGAGAGAGAGAGAGAGAGAGAGAGAGAGAGAGAGAGAGAGAGAGAGAGAGAGAGAGAGAGAGAGAGAGAGAGAGAGAGAGAGAGAGAGAGAGAGAGAGAGAGAGAGAGAGAGAGAGAGAGAGAGAGAGAGAGAGAGAGAGAGAGAGAGAGAGAGAGAGAGAGAGAGAGAGAGAGAGAGAGAGAGAGAGAGAGAGAGAGAGAGAGAGAGAGAGAGAGAGAGAGAG